>JAOPSE010000012.1:31341397-31404007 GCA_029449295.1 Zea luxurians | reverse complement strand
TGCGAAGGATGAGTGATAGAGTGGAGTGGAAGCCTTGTCTTCACCGAAGACTCCAATTCCCTTTCAATATACCTATGACTTGGTTTGAAATATACTTGAAAACACATTAGTCATAGCATATATAAAAGAGATATGATCAAAGGTATATTTATGAGCTATGTGTGCAAATTAGCAAAAGAAATTTCTAGAATCAAGAATATTGAGCTCATGCCTAAGTTTGGTAAAAGTTTGTTCATCTAGTGGCTTGGTAAAGATATCGGCTAATTGATCTTTAGTATTAATGTATGCAATCTCGATATCCCCCTTTTGTTGGTGATCCTAAGAAAATGATACCAAATGGCTATGTGTTTAGTGCGGCTATGCTCAACGGGATTATCCGCCATGCGGATTGCACTCTCATTATCACATAGAAGAGGAACTTTGGTTAATTTGTAACCATAGTCCCGCAGGGTTTGCCTCATCCAAAGCAATTGCGCGCAACAATGGCCTGCGGCAATATACTCGGCTTCGGCGGTAGAAAGAGCGACCGAATTTTGCTTCTTTGAAGCCCAAGACACCAAGGATCTTCCCAAGAACTGGCAAGTCCCCAATGTGCTCTTTCTATTAATCTTACACCCCGCCCAATCGGCATCCGAATAACCAATCAAATCAAATGTGGATCCCCGAGGGTACCAAAGCCCAAACTTAGGAGTATAAGCCAAATATCTCAAGATTCGTTTTACGACCGTAAGGTCAGATTCCTTAGGGTCGGCTTGGAATCTTGCACACATGCATACGGAAAGCATAATGTCCGGTCGAGATGCACATAAATAGAGTAATGAACCAATCATCGACCGGTATACCTTTTGATCCACGGACTTACCTCCCGTGTCGAGGTCGAGATGCCCATTTGTTCCCATGGGAGTCTTGATGGGCTTGGCATCCTTCATCCCAAACTTGTTTAGAATGTCTTGAGTATACTTCGTTTGGCAGATGAAGGTGCCCTCTTGGAGTTGCTTTACTTGAAATCCTAAGAAATACTTCAACTCCCCCATCATCGACATCTCGAATTTTTGTGTCATGATCCTACTAAATTCTTCACATGTAGATTCGTTAGTAGACCCAAATATGATATCATCAACATAAATTTGGCATACAAACAAATCATTGTCAAGAGTTTTAGTAAATAAAGTAGGATCGGCCTTGCCGACTTTGAAGCCATTAGCAATAAGGAAATCTCTAAGGCATTCATACCATGCTCTTGGGGCTTGCTTGAGCCCATAAAGCGCCTTAGAGAGCCTATAGACATGGTTAGGATACTCACTGTCTTCAAAGCCGGGAGGTTGCTCAACGTAGACCTCTTCCTTGATTGGTCCATTGAGGAAGGCACTCTTCACGTCCATTTGGTAAAGCTTGAAGCCATGGTAAGTAGCATAGGCTAATAATATACGAATTGACTCAAGCCTAGCTACGGGTGCATAGGTTTCATCGAAATCCAAACCTTCGACTTGTGAATACCCCTTGGCCATGAGTCGATCTTTGTTCCTTGTCACCACACCATGCTCGTCTTGCTTGTTGCGGAAGACCCACTTGGTTCCTACAACATTTTGAATAGGACGTGGAACCAAATGCCATACCTCGTTCCTAGTGAAGTTGTTGAGTTCCTCTTGCATCGCCATCACCCAATCCGAATCTTGGAGTGCTTCCTCTACCCTTTGTGGCTCAATAGAGGAAACAAAAGAGTAATGCTCACAAAAATGTGCAACACGAGATCTAGTGGTTACCCCCTTATGAATGTCGCCGAGGATGGTGTCGACGGGGTGATCTCGTTGGATTGCTTGGTGGACTCTTGGGTGTGGCGGCCTTGGCTCTTCATCCTCCTTGTCTTGATCATTTGCATCTCCCCTTGATCATTGCCGTCATCTTGAGGTGGCTCATCATTTTGATTTTCTCCTTCATCAACTTGAGCCTCGTCCTCATTTTGAGTTGGTGGAGATGCTTGCGTGGAGGAGGATGGTTGATCTTGTGCATGTGGAGGCTCTTTGGATTCCTTAGGGCACACATCCCCAATGGACATGTTCCTTAGCGCGATGCATGGAGCCTGTTCTTCACCTATCTCATCAAGATCAACTTGCTCTACTTGAGAGCCGTTAGTTTCATCAAACACAACGTCACAAGAAACTTCAACAAGTCCTGAGGACTTGTTAAAGACTCTATATGCTCTTGTGTTTGAGTCATATCCTAGTAAAAAGCCTTCTACAGTTTTAGGAGCAAATTTAGATTTTCTACCTCTTTTAACAAGAATAAAGCATTTGCTACCAAAAACTCTAAAATATGAAATATTTGGCTTTTTACCGGTTAGGAGTTCATAGGATGTCTTCTTGAGGATTCGGTGTAGATATAACCGGTTGATGGCGTAGCAGGCGGTGTTGACCGCCTTGGCCCAAAACCGATCCGGTGTCTTGTACTCATCAAGCATGGTTCTTGCCATGTCCAATAGAGTTCGATTCTTCCTCTCCACTACACCATTTTGTTGTGGTGTGTAGGGAGAGGAGAACTCATGCTTGATGCCCTCCTCCTCAAGGAAGCCTTCATTTGTGAGTTCTTGAACTCCGTCCCGTTATCGCTTCTAATTTTCTTGATCCTTAGGCCGAACTCATTTTGAGCTCGTCTCAAGAATCCCTTTAAGGTCTCTTGGGTTTGTGATTTTTCCTGCAAAAAGAACACCCAAGTGAAGCGAGAATAATCATCCACAATAACTAGACAGTACTTACTCCCGCCGATGCTTATGTAAGCGATCGGACCGAATAGATCCATGTGTAGGAGCTCCAGTGGTCTGTCAGTCGTCATGATGTTCTTGTGTGGATGATGAACACCAACTTGCTTCCCAGCTTGGCATGCGCTACAAATCCTGTCTTTCTCAAAATGAACATCTGTTAGTCCTAAAATGTGCTCTCCCTTTAGAAGCTTATGAAGATTCTTCATCCCAACATGGGCTAGTCCGCGGTGCCAGAGCCAACCCATGTTAGTCTTAGCTATTAAGCAAGTGTCGAGTTCAGCTCTATCAAAATCCACCAAGTATAGCTGACCCTCTAACACTCCCTTAAAAGCTATTGAATCATCACTTCTTCTAAATACAGTGACACCTATATCAGTGAATAGACAGTTGTAGCCCATTTGACATAATTGGGATACGGAAAGCAAATTGTAATCTAATGAATCAACAAGAAAAACATTGGAAATGGAATGGTCAGGAGATATAGCAATTTTACCCAAACCTTTGACCAAACCTTGGTTTCCATCCCCGAATGTGATAGCTCGTTGGGGATCTTGGTTTTTCTCATAAGAGGAGAACATTTTCTTCTCCCCTGTCATGTGGTTTGTGCACCCGCTGTCGATGATCCAACTTGAGCCCCGGATGCATAAACCTACAAAACAAGTTTAGTTCTTGACTTTAGGTACCCAAACGGTTTTGGGTCCTTTGGCATTAGAAACAAGAACTTTGGGTACCCAAACACAAGTTTGACCCTTGTGTTTGCCCCCAACAAACTTGGCAACTACCTTGCCGGATTGTTAGTAAGCACATATGATGCATCAAAAGTTTTGAATGAAATATCATGATCATTTGATGCATTAGGAGTTTTCTTCTTAGGCAACTTAGCACGGGTTGGTTGCCTAGAGCTAGATGTCTCACCCTTATACATAAAAGCATGGTTAGGGCCAGAGTGAGACTTCCTAGAATGAATTCTCCTAATTTTGCTCTCAGGATAGCCGGCAGGGTACAAAATGTAGCCCTCGTTATCCTGAGGCATGGGAGCCTTGCCCTTAACAAAGTTAGACAATTTCTTAGGAGGGGCACTAAGTTTGACATTGTCTCCCCTTTGGAAGCCAATGCCATCCTTGATGCCAGGGCGTCTCCCATTATAGAGCATACTTCTAGCAAATTTAAACTTTTCATTTTCTAAGTTATGCTCGACAATTTTAGCATCTAATATTGCTATATGATCATTTTGTTGTTTAATTAAAGCCATGTGATCATGAATAGCATCAACATCAATATTTCTACATCTAGTGCAAATGGAAACATGCTCAATGGTAGATGTAGAGGGTTTGCAAGAATTAAGTTCAACAATCTTAGCATGCAAAATATCATTGTTATCTCTAAGATCGGAAATTGTAACATTGCAAACATCTAATTCTTTAGCCTTAGCAATTAATTTTTCATTTCAATCCTAAGGCTAGCAAGAGAGGTGTTTAATTCTTCAATCTTAGCAAGCAAATCATCATTATCATTTCTAAGATTGGGAATTGAAACATCACAAACATGAGAATCAACCTTAGCAATTAATTTGGCATTTTCATTTCTAAGGTTGGCAATAGTGTCATGGCATGTGCTTAGCTCACTAGATAATTTCTCACATTTTTCTACTTCTAGAGCATAAGCATTCTTAACCTTAACATGCTTTTTATTTTCCTTGATTAGGAAGTCCTCTTGGGAGTCCAAGAGATCATCCTTTTCATGGATGGCACTAATTAGCTCATTTAGTTTTTCCTTTTGTTGCATGTTTAGGTCGGCAAAAAGGGTTCGCAAGTTATCCTCCTCATTGCTAGCATTGTCCTCATCACTAGAGGTTTCATATTTAGTGGAGGATCTCGATTTTACCTTCTTCCTTTTGTCGTCCTTTGCCATGAGGCACTTGTGGCCGATGTTGGGGAAGAGGAGGCCCTTGGTGACGGCGATGTTGGCGGCGTCCTCGTCGGAGGAGGAGTCGGTGGAGCTCTCGTCCGAGTCTCATTCCCGGCAAACATGGGCATCACCGCCCTTCTTCTTGTGGTACCTCTTCTTTTCTCTTCTCTTGCCCTTCTTGTCGTCGCCCCTGTCACTGTCACTAGATAGTGGACATTTTGCTATAAAATGACGGGCTTACCACACTTGTAGCAAACTCTCTTGGAGCGGGCTTGTAGTCTTTCCCCCTCCTTTGCTTGAGGATTTGACGGAAACTCTTGATGATGAGCGACATCTCCTCGTTGTCGAGCTTGGAGGCGTCGATGGTGTTCGACTTGGAGTAGATTCCTCCTTCTTTTCTTCTGTCGCCTTGAATGCGACCGGTTGTGCTTCAGACGGGAGGGGCCGTCAAGCTCGTTGATCTTCTTTGAGCCTTTGATCATCAACTCAAAGCTCACAAAATTACCTATAACTTCCTCGGGGGTCATTTGAGTATATCTAGGATTGCCACGAATTAATTGAACTTGAGTAGGGTTAAGGAAAACAAGTGATCTTAGAATAACCTTAACCACTTCGTGGTCATCCCATTTTTTGCTCCCGAGGTTGCGCACTTGGTTCACCAAGGTTTTGAGCCGGTTTGTACATGTCTTGTGGCTCCTCCCCTTGGCGAAGACGGAAGCGACCGAGCTCCCCCTCGATCGTTTCCCGTTTGGTGATCTTGGTCACCTCATCTCCTTCGTGCGCGGTCTTTAGCACGTCCCAAATCTCCTTGGCGCTCTTCAACCCTTGCACCTTGTTATACTCCTCTCGACTTAGAGAGGTGAGGAGTATAGTGGTGGCTTGGGAGTTGAAGTGCTCGATTTGGGCCACTTCGTCCTCATCATAATCTTCATCCCCTACGGATGGTACCTGTACACCAAACTAAACAACATCCCATATACTTTTGTGGAGTGAGGTTAGGTGATATCGCATCATATCACTCCACCTAGCATAATCTTCACCATCAAATGTTGGTGGTTTGCCTAATGGGACGAAAAGTAAAGGTGTATGTTTAGGAGTGCGAGGGTAGCGTAGGGGGATCTTACTATACTTCTTACGCTCTTGGCGCTTAGAAGTGATGGACGGCGCATCGGAGCCAGAGGTCGACGTTGATGAAGTGTCGGTCTCGTAGTAGACCACTTTCCTCATCCTCTTGTGCTTGTCGCCTCTCTGATGCGACTTGTGGGAAGAGGATTTCTTCTCCTTCCCCTTCCCTTTGTTGGAGGAGTTCTTCTTCTCCTTCCTCTTGTTGCGGGACTCTTCCGATGAAGTCAACCCGTGGCTTGTAGTGGGCTTGTCGCCGGTCTCCATCTCCTTCTTGGCGTGATCTCCGACATCACTTCGAGCGGTTAGGCTCTAATGAAGCACCGGGCTTTGATACCAATTGAAAGTCGCCTAGAGGGGGGTGAATAGGGCGAAACTGAAATTTACAAAATTAATCACAACTACAAGCCGGGTTAGCGTTAGAAATAATAATGAGTCCGAGGGAGAGGGCGCAAAAAAAAATCGCAAGCGAATGAAGAGTATGACACGCGGATTTGTTTTACTGAGGTTCGGTTCTCGCAAACCTACTCCCCGTTGAGGTGGTCACAAGACCGGGTCTCTTTCAACCCTTTCCCCTCTCTCAAACGGTCCCTCGGACCGAGTGAGCTTCTCTTCTCAAATCAAACCGGGAACAAAAACTTCCCCGCAAGGACCACCACACAATTGGTGTCTCTTGCCTCGGTTACAATGGAGTTTTGATCACAAGAAACAAGTGAGAAAGAAAAGAAGCAATCCAAGCGCAAGAGCTCAAAAGAACACGACAAATCTCTCTCGCTAATCACTAAAGCCTTGTGTGGAATTGGAGAGGATTTGATCACTTGGGTGTGTCTAGAATTGAATGCCTAGCCCTTGTAAGTGGTTGAGAAGTGGAAAACTTGGATGACTTGAATGTGGGGTGGTTGGGGGTATTTATAGCCCCAACCACCAAACTAGCCGTTTGGGTGGAGGCTGTCTGTCGTATGGTGCACCGGACAGTCCGGTGCGCCAGCCACGTCACCCGAACGTTAGGGTTCCGACCGTTGGAGCTCTGACTGCTGGGCCCGCCTGGATGTCCGGTGGCGCACCGGACATGTACTGTAGAGTGTCAGGTGCGCCTCTTCGCGCGTGCCTGACTTCTGCGCGTTCTGGCACATTTAATGCGCCGGCAGGTGACCGTTGGCGCCGTAGTAGCCGTTGCTCCGCAGTTACACCGGATAGTCCGGTGCGCCCGACCAGGGTGCCTTCGGTTGTCCCTTTGCTCCTTTTGTTGAACCCTTTTCTTGGTCTTTTTATTGGCTTATTGTGAACCTTTGGTACCTATATAACTTATAGACTTGGGCAAACTAGTTAGTCCAATTATTTGTGTTGGGCAACTCAACCACCAAAATTAGTTTAGGAAATAGGTGTAAGCCTAATTCCCTTTCAGTTATGATGAAGAAGCTGGGCTACTTTGGGGAAGCCGAGAGCAAGCTTGTCCGTTTTGCTGGGGAGGAGGTGGTTTTGCAGCCAAGGGAGGATGAAGTCGTTGTTTTTAAGAGTTTCTTCAGGGCAGGGCTTCGGTTCCCTCTACATGAGATCATAGGAGAAGTTTTAACGAATTTTGAAATATACCTTCATCAGTTAACACTCAATGCACTTGTTAGACTTAGTGTCTACATATGGGCTCTCCGAAGTCAAGGTATGAGTGCTAATGCCGAAGCTTTCTGCCGGGTGCACGAGCTGCACTACCAGACGAAGGCCAGAGCAGATGGTCTTCATAAGAACTTTGGCTGTTACAACTTTGCATATCGGAATGATACAAAGGCCCCTGTAATTGGTTATTGTACCAAATGGCCGACCGGTTGGACAAACGAATGGTTTTACATAAAGGCGGACGAGGAGAAAAGGGAGAAGTTAATGACCAGGTCATGAGTCCAATGAAATTAAGCTTCGGGATGACAAGACCCTTATGCCACATGCATCTTGGCTCCCCATGCCAGCTAGCCGAAGTGGAATTCAGAGTGGTAGCTGCCAAAATCAGCACTAGAGATCTAGTACAAGAGTACTTGGCAAATAGGACATTTCCGACCTCTAGTGGTTGGGGAATGCCTAAGAAAAAGGAGGGGGGAAAGTACGAACTTGTTTGGCTCCCTTATCGATTCAAATTGAGAAACAGTTCAAGAAGCCATGCAAAGAGTGGCTAGAAATGATCGAAACCATGTGTAACGAAATTGGCAACTATACCAAAAAAGAAGATCAATTAATGATTGCTGCCTTCGGCACCCGATCAAAACGAAGGTTGAACCGGGTGATGGATGCATTAAACTTCGAATATCCGAATTACGAGAGGCTTGACAAAGGGGGCCGAAGGGGTGAAAAGAAAAAGGACCGTCAGCATCCTGAATAGGCAAGTTGCTCGGTTAGTAAAGGAAGATGAATTTTTTTGAAGAAAAAAAAACAAGTCCAGAGCCGAAGGCAACAATCTCTAAAAAGCAAAAGCTTGACACAGTGCCCTCTGCTGAGCCGAAGATAGGTGAAACAGAAAAAGAAACTCCTTCGATGCCCTCTATCGCTGAAGTAGCCAAAATTCTGAAGGTAATGACTGAATCCCCGCCTTTCAAGCTGCTAAGTCCTTTGGGTACAAAATTGATGAAATTTTTACAGAGAAAAGAACAGCCTTCGGCTACAAAGGAGAAAGTTAGAGACCAAAATAAACGGCAAATTGTAAATGTGATGCAAGCAATTGAACAAACACCGCCCTCAGCTTCGGCGGTTAAAACAACGGTTCCCGCAGATGCCGAAGCTGAAGCTGAAGGTGATGCTGAAGCTGAAAATACTGGTGAAGCCGAAGAAACCACAATGTTAGAAATTGATAGGCTTGTGTCAGATATTTTTGCAGATGTGACCGTGGAGATAAATGTAGTTGCAGAAGAAACCATGGCCACAGTGTTAGATAAAGGAAAAGAAATTGATAAAACTCCTTTGGACGAGACGAATTTTGATCTTCGGCACCTGGGCGGTCAGGAGCTATCCAAGGAAGACAAGGAGGAGTTAAAAGAAATGCAATATCCTGCAGTTACCAGCCGAGATCTTTGCTCTTCGGTGGGGTTGAGATGAGGAATTTTAGGATGTATTCATGACCGCGCCGGGGCGAAGATAATCGGCACTCTGTCTAAGAGTGTTGGACTCCCGAAGCTGGAGGCCGATATCAGTGGTTACCGATGGCAACACATTGTCGGTAGCCTATTTTATTCCAATTTCAAGGTAAGATCTTTGTCTGGATTTTTGTTACCTTCATGATAGATTGAGTGCTCTAACTTTTATTTGTTTTGCAGAGCATGTTGCTAAGCAAAGCATTGAAAATGCAGCAGGATACGAAAAACAAAGTCATAATTAAGGGCTTAGAGGATAATAAAAGAACTTGAAACCTTTCTGAAGGAAAAAGACATCCTGCTGCAAACAGCCGAAGGTTCTCTTGCGAAATCACGATCCCAAAATACTAAGTTAAACAAGGAACTGAGCGAAGCTCAAACGATTTTGGATGAAAGCTCACGGCGCTTCGACCAAGAGACGAAAGAACTTAGAACAAGGGTCAAAGCCGAAGTTGAAAAGAATACAAGGCTGCACGAGTCTATTAAGGATCTTTGGAACAAGTGTGTAGACTCGCCACCCGATGCGTAGACCGGTTTAAGGGGATATTCAACTCGGTTGGAGCTGCTTCTAAAAAGGTTACCCCTTCGACCGAAGACATCCCGGGCCTTTAACCATATTGAAAACGAAGTTGAAGCCCTCGACGAAGTTATAAGCGGGCACAGAGATTTTTGTGCCGTAGTAGCTTCTCGAGGCATAGCTGCTGCATTATGTAGGCTAGATGCACTCACGCCAAGACGGTTAACAAGCCAACAATCTTTCGACGTCAGATATAGTTGATTTCCCAGCCGAAGCTCAAAGTATAGGAAACAGATTCATTACACAAATTTGGGCTAAAGGCGGGCGTGAGTTGGCTGAGATGATGAAGAAAAACTGCTTAATTCGGTATAAAGCTTTTACCTGTCTTTTTATCTTGGTTTTTCTTTAGTAAATTTCCGATTACCATATACCTTCATTTGTCTGCAGGATAGTGGTGTCGAAGGTTGCTGCGTCCAAGCTTCGAGGGGCTGAAGACTCTTAGAACTTCCTTTTGTAACTATTGTAGAAAACTTAGGGTCTCTTTGTGTTATTTGGCAAAGAATTGTAATTGTTAGTTGAATTAATTTGTGAATACCTTGTAACATAATTTTACCTTTTCGCTCCTGTATAAATTGCTTTGATATGGATGAAACCAACACTTGCAATCTTTTGAGCCGAAGGCGAAAAACACCTTCCCTTCTTTTCGTTCACATCGAAGCATTTTTTCTATCAAAGACGAAATACCTCCATATGCCATGAAGTTTTATCTGAGACGAAGCATCTTTGTTTTCAACGAAGCATTTTGTCACCGAAGACAGGCATTGTTGATCCTTGTTCTCGAATGCTATACACCAAGAACAAAGCAACACAATTGTTAATAGACAAGGACCTTCATCCTTCGAAACATTATCTCCCTTCGGATATAATGATCTTCGAACGAAGGTTATGAAGGACGTACCTTCTTCATCATCTTTGTTAATGAATATAAACGAAGAAAATAAAACATAAAAGAATGTAAATAATAGCCATATAGAAATAGATTATTTACATTCTCATTTCATTTCATAAACATAAATAAATGCTCATAATATTTAAATTTCGTTGATACCTTCAAGTCGACAGAAGGTAAAAATGTGAGAGACGTGGGAGCGATTACAATGCAGCGTGAACAGTACGGTGTTACTGTTCATCTATTTATACGCATGGGATGCAGCCCGGGCAAAACTACATTCATGTCCCTGACGTTTACTGTTAACCATAATGCAAGTTATCAAGGACTAAGTAGTCTTTTCTCCTTTAGGTCGGTTCCATCTTTCACCATCGTTATCATGCTAAGCCGAAGGTCCTTCAGCCACAGCTTCGGTGCTCGTTCACCCTTCCTTCGAATCGCACCTTCATATCACACACACCTTCATCTCAAAGCCGAAGCCTCCTGTAACAGTCTTTGTTATACTGAAAAACATGTTAGTTAAGTTTTTGAGGACCTTCGAAAGAGGAAGGCCCCCAACAGTAGCCCCTCGCAGTATTAATTTGTTTTTGTATTTAACAAATTCAGACTGCGACGTGAACGAAGGCCTTTAGCTGAAGGTCCGAAAAAACATTTCCTTCGCTAGAATAGTGAAAGTCAATGACATGTATGGCCCACCAAATTGTGATGCGCTGGGCATATAAATAGGAACTCGCATTGACAGCATTTGATGTGCCATCTCAATCTCTTGCGCTATTTTTCAAGCTGGATTTTCTTGCTCTGCCAGATTTTGATTGATTTGTGAGCTTCGGCATTCACACAAGTGCTTACTAGATGGCTAAAGAGAAGAAGGTTGTTGACCCTGCACTAGCTGGGTTTTACGAGGCTATGGAAAAGACAAACACAGAGAAGATTACCAATGAAATGCTAGCTGAGTTATCTGAAGATTCTGGTGATAGCGAAAGCTTTGATTTGGAAAGTGGGAACGAAGATGCTGAAGATCGGCCCTGGCGGCCGAGTCATACCATCTTCGGAAAGTCATCCATCAAACAGGGTCAGATTGATGCTATAAAGGAAGATATTTCCGTGATATGTCCATTGTGAGAGTCGGAGGGGACAGCACCGCCCCTGTGCCCGAAGTAGATGAAGTTGTTTACAGGAGCTTCATGAAGGTAGGGCTTCGGTTTCCATTGAGTAAATTTCTAGTTGAAGTGCTAAAGACCTTTGAGATTTTTCTTCATCAGATTACCCCCGAAGCCATAATCGGGATGGAGATTTTTATTTGGGCCGTGCGGAGCCAGGGACTAGAGCCGAGTGCAAAATGCTTCTGCAACATGCACGAGCTATCCTATGAGCTACTGCCAAGGAGTAGTATCATAATAATTTTGGTTGTTATGGCTTCGTGCCCCGCTCTGATGTGAGCTATCCAGTTCCAACGTTTCGAAAGAGGTGGCCAGGGGCCTGGATGGAAGAATGGTTTTATGTAAAGAATAACTTAGTTGAAAGGGAAGATATAAAGGGGATTATCCAACGCCTTATTTGGTCTCGCTTCGGCATCAGAAGGCCGGCTACTGATCTTGGAAACGATATCGAAGCATGATAGAAGGCTTTCAACAATGTATGCACCTTTATTGGCACAAGAGACCTAGTCCAGGAGCACATAGCCTATAGAGTGTGGCCTCTTGTGAATGACTGGGAGATGCGGAAGGAGACTGCTGCCGGGTCCAGTCAAGGCGGCCTGGTTTATTTGAAATATACCTTCAGATATAGTGAACTGTTTGATGAGCCGAATGATGGCTGGCTGAACTATGTTCAGGCAACTAGTGACGAGTTGCTTGGGGCCTACACAAGGGCCAAAGATGATGCCATGACCTTGGCCTTCGGAAGACGAGGCAAGAAAAGATTAAACAGAGTTTTGATGTTATTGGTTTTGTATACCCAGACTATTGCTATCCCTCGTGAAAGTAGGGAAAGAAAAGAAAAGCTGCTGCTTCGGCCATCTCTGCTACACCGAAGGGTAAGAAAATCAAGGTTTTGACGCACCGACCTAGATATATTGAAATGACCAGGGTGCCGAAGCTTACTGAAGGGACATCTTTCACTGCTGAGCCAGGATACCCTGCTCCTACCGACTCCATGGGAGAATCGGCTGAAGTGCCAACGATTCCTGCAACCGAGTCGGCCGAAGCGCCGAAGCATCCTACCGAAGCTAAAGGAAAATCGACCGAAGAGCCAGAGCTAGGGGAGCCGACAGGGCTACCAAAAATCTTGAGCCCGCTACCAGAGCCGGAATTGCCGAAGGTATCCAAAGATCCTGCAATAACTCCCAAGAGGAGGAGGATGGCTAGCGTGCTGGACACGGTCTTGGAATCGACAAGGTGTCAACTCCTGCTGCTGGAAAGGAGGCCACCGCAGCTACTACAATTTGTGCTGAAGTCGAAGCCGAGCCTTCAGTGCCCATTGAAATAGGGTCTACTGAAATGAGACAGAGTATTGAACAAGGACCTTCGGGTGCCGCTCTAGTCTTGGAAGAAGAATACGCACCCAAGAAGGTCGAATCTCATACTCCGAAGCATCTACTGAAGAGCCAGACTTTATCATTCGACACGCTTCGGGTAAAAATTGTCGGAAGAGGAAATTGCCTAAGCTAATCACTATGCCGGGAACTGAAGTACCGAAGGGATCCTTGGTGTATAATGGTACTGATGAAGACGACTTTCTGTACTGCCTCCCGGACAACAAGGAAATATCTGTTTGCCGGGAGATGGCTAGAAATATATGGTTTCCGAAGCTCGAAGTTGGTCTCTGCTATGTCGAAGGATGACCTCGCAGATAGCCTCGCTTACAATAGTCTGAAGGTAAAGATGTTTTGACATAATTAGATTATTTTTGTATCTTCTACCATTATAGGGCTTAATCTTGAGCAATGCCTTAAGGGCACAAAAGAATGTTGAGGATGAGAGCTGCTAGATAGCCCTCAGAAATCTTCGGTCAGAGGTTACCAGGATGAGGAATGAAGTTGTGGAAAAGGATAAAATTTTGCATTCTTTGGTAGACAGAGTAAAGGTTAGCGAAGCCAATCTTGCTGCACAGTCCAAAGCTCATAGAGTTGAAATTGAAAACTTAAAGAAAAAGCTTGCAGAAAAGAACGAGGATTTTGAAGTAACTAAAGCAAAACAAGAAATAAGTGAATGGACTAGCGCAAGACTACAAAAGAATGTAGATGAGCTTCAGGAATCGAAGGAGAGATATTACAAAAAATCCTTGGATTGTGCTAAGAAGCCGAAAGATAGTTTTGCAAAGGTGGGTGCTTACTCATCTGAGCAAAAATTTATTAGGGCGATCCCGAAGGAATCATCGAATGGATCGGTGAGGAAGCTGAAGCCTTTGACGAGATCCTTAGCGACCATGGTGATTTCTTTGCCTTTGCCGGTGCCAGAGGGGTTGCAGCAATTTTAGAAAAATCTGGCTGCGAACATGTTAAAGCTGCAATCCAGACGGAGGTTATCTTTACTGTAGAGAACACGAAGGATCCCTCGGCTAAGGCTACTCTGATAGGCGGGAAATTCTACTCTGATGTTTGGATGAAAGGCGACCGAGAATTAGCCGACGAAGCTATAAAGAAGAACGAGAAAACAATCCATGAAGCCCGAGAAGAAGCCAAGCGAGCCGAAGAGGCTGCTGAGCACGCAAGGCGCATAGATATTTTAATTGTTTCACAGCTTTAGTATTTTTCTGGCTTCGGATTAAACAACTTATTACTTTTACTGTAGCTGAACTTTCACCGCCACCCGAGCCCATGATCCCGAAGCCGATCCAGCCATGAAGCGACACTAGAAACCATAAGAATTGTCGAAGAAGCTGTTGACGAAGCTGTCAACAAACTTCTGAACGAAGCTGTCGAGAAAATTTTAAAGGAAGACTAGATTTTTGTGTAGTTAAGAAATGTAACATTGGGAATGTAATATTCGTACACGAGTTAAACATTGTATATCTACATGTGTATTAATGTAATATATTTCTTTGCAATGCATGAAATTTGCGTACATACCATTTTTGAGCCTTCGGCGAAAAACACCTTCCCTTGTTTTCATGCTTTGTAAAGAAAAAACCCTTCTATAGCACAGCTGTTGTATGATATTGTTGACGAAAATTTTCCTGGCGTGTAAGATTATAATTGCCGAAGGTGTACTTTGTGCTCCAGCACACTTTTATTCATCGTATATTTTGAAAGAAGCAATTTTCCTCTGCACAATCTTGTTGCTAATGCGACATGATGTATGTGAGAGCACCTAGAGGGGGGGTGAATAGGTGATCCTGTAAAACTTAAACTTAAGCCACAAAAACTTGATTAAGCGTTAGCACAATAATCGCCAAGTGGCTAGAGAGGAGTCTAAGCAAGACACGATAACCACGAGAAGATCAACACAAATAGACACAGTGGTTTATCCCGTGGTTCGGCCAAGTACAAAACTTGCCTACTCCACGTTGTGGCGTCCCAACGGACGAGGGTTGCAATCAACCCCTCTCAAGCGGTCCAAAGACCCACTTGAATACCACGGTGTTTTGCTTTGCTTTACTATATCCCGATCGCGAGGAATCTCCACAACTTGAGCCTCTCGCCCTTACACTTTGATGTTCACAAAGAAGCACGGAGTAAGGGAGGGATGAGCAACGCACACAAGACACAAAATCAAGCGACAACACGCACACAAGTCGCAACAAGAGCTCACAACACAACCCGACGAGTTCACAACTCAAATAGAGCTCTAGATGCTATCACAAAGAATCAAATGCGCAGAATCGAAGTCTTGTTGCTTTAGAATGCTTGGGGAATGCTTGGTGTGCTCCTCCATGCGCCTAGGGATCCCTTTTATAGCCCCAAGGCAGCTAGGAGCCGTTGAGTGCATTCCAGGAAGGCAATTCTTGCCTTCAGTCGCCTGGCGCACCGGACAGTCCGGTGCGGATTTCCTTCCTTATTTGGCGAAGCCGACCGTTGCAGATTGAGAGCCGTTGGCGCACCGGACACTGTCCAGTGCACACCGGACAGTCCGGTGCCCCATTCTAGTCGTTGGCTCGGCCACGCGTCACGCGCGGAATCCTCGCCGACCGTTGGCTCGGCTGACCGTTGGCTCACCGGGTAGTCCGGTGCACCACCGGACAGTCCGGTGAATTTTAGCCGTACGCCGTTAATCATCTTCCGAGAGCGACGAGTTCGCCTGTGAACGCTCACCGGACAGTCCGGTGAACCACCGGATAGTCCGGTAATTTATAGCCGTACACCACCGTCGAAGTCCCGAGAACAACAAGTTCGCCAGAGCCAGCCTGGCGCATCGGACACTGTCCGGTGCACCACCGGACAGTCCGGTGCACCCAGACTGAGCTGACTTTGGCTGAACAAAGTCATCTCTTTTCCAATTTGGTTTCTCCTGTTTCCAGCACTTAGACACAATACATTAGTCCATAAAACAATGTACTAAGTCTAGAAACATACCTTTACTTGTGATTTGCACTTTGTCCAACATTTGGCATATGTTTTCACTTAAGCACTTGTGTTGGCACTCAATCACCAAAATACTTAGAAATGGCCCAAGGGCACATTTCCCTTTCAATCTCCCCCTTTTTGGTGATTTATGCCAACACAACAAAAAGCAACTAATAGAAGTGCAACATCAATACAAATGAGAACTCAAAATTGTTTTGATTCAAATTTGGCATATATGGATCACTCTTTGCCACCACTTGGTTTGTTTTTGCAAATCAAACTCAATTTCCTATCTCTAAGTCAAATTCACTTGTAGAGACATAAAGAGAGGTATTCCAAGAGAAATTGATCAAAGATTTCAAAAACTCCCCCTTTTCCCATAATCAACATTTCTCCACAAGAGGCCAACTTTTGACAAGAGAGACAACAGGAGAGTTTTCAAAACCAAAAGCTCTATTCTACTATTTTCAAAATTTCTCAAGTGGTAGCTGATCCATTTATTGCTTTGGCCTTATTTTTCCCCCTTTGGCATCAAGCACCAAAACGGGATCAATTTTGGCCCTTTAACCCCATTGCCTCACCAAAATCTTCAAATAAGAATACAAAGGCAATAGGAGTACATGAGATGAACTTGTAATAAGTTACCCTCTCATCGGAGTGCAGTGGAAGTCTTTCATGGTCCAAGTCCACCTTTTCCCTTTCAAACCTCCTTTGAGACTAAATCAAGCAAACTCAAGCACACGGTTAGTCTCAAAGGGTCAAGTTGTAGCACAACTCCCCCTAAATATGTGCATCACTTGCAAAAGGACTTGTGAGGTTCGGGGAGTGATTGTACAACTTGAGAACCATAAGTAAGCAACAAAATGCATAAGGAACATGATCAAGGCATAAACACATGTATGCTATAAATCAATCCAAGTTCCGCGAATCTAAGACATTTAGCTCACTACGCAGCCTGCAAAAGGTCTTCTCATCTAAAGGCTTGGTAAAGATATCGGCTAGCTGGTTCTCGGTGCTAACATAAAACACTTCGATATCTCCCTTTTGCTGGTGGTCTCTCAAAAAGTGATGCCGGATGTCAATGTGCTTTGTGCGGCTGTGCTCAACAGGATTTTCCGCTATGCGGATAGCACTCTCATTGTCACATAGGAGTGGTACTTTGCTCAGATTGTAGCCAAAGTCCCGGAGGGTTTGCCTCATCCAAAGTAGTTGCGCGCAACACTGTCCTGCGGCAACATACTCGGCCTCAGCGGTGGATAGGGCAACGGAAGTTTGTTTCTTAGAATTCCATGACACCAGGGACCTTCCTAAGAATTGGCACGTCCCCGATGTACTCTTCCTATCGACCTTACAGCATAGTCGGAGTCTGAATATCCAATCAAGTCAAAGTTAGACCCCTTTGGATACCAGATCCCGAAGCAAGGCGTAGCCACTAAATATCTAAGAATTCGCTTCATGGCCACTAAGTGACACTCCCTTGGATCGGATTGAAATCTAGCACACATACATACGCTAAGCATAATATCCGGTCTACTAGCACATAAATAAAGTAAAGACCCTATCATTGACCGGTATGCCTTTTGATCAACGGACTTACTCCTTTGTTGAGGTTGGTGTGTCCGTCAGTTCCCATCGGAGTCTTTGCGGGCTTGGCGTCCTTCATCCCAAACCGCTTTAGCAAGTCTTGCGTGTACTTCGTTTGGGAGATGAAGGTGCCGTCCTTGAGTTGCTTCACTTGGAACCCAAGGAAGTAGTTCAACTCGCCATCATCGACATCTCGAATTTTTGCGTCATCACCCTGCTAAACTCTTCACAAGACTTTTGATTAGTAGAACCAAATATTATGTCATCGACATAAATTTGGCACACAAAAAGATCACCATCGCAAGTCTTAGTGAAAAGAGTTGGATCGGCTTTCCCAACCTTGAAAGCATTAGCAATTAAAAAGTCTCTAAGGCATTCATACCATGCTCTTGGGGCTTGCTTAAGTCCATAGAGCGCCTTAGAGAGCTTACACACGTGGTCGGGGTACCGTTCATCCTCGAAGCTAGGGGGTTGCTCTACGTACACCTCCTCCTTGATTGGCCCGTTGAGGAAAGCGCTCTTCACATCCATTTGGAACAACCTGAAAGAATGGTGAGCGGCATATGCTAGCAAAATACGAATAGATTCTAGCCTAGCCACAGGAGCAAAAGTCTCCTCAAAGTCCAAACCTGCGACTTGGGCATAACCTTTTGCCACAAGTCGAGCCTTGTTCCTTGTCACCACCCCGTGCTTGTCCTGTTTGTTGCGGAATACCCACTTGGTTCCCACAACGTTTTGCTTGGGACGAGGCACCAGTGTCCAAAACTTCATTCCTCTTGAAATTATTGAGCTCTTCCTGCATGGCTAACACCCAATCCGGATCTAGCAAGGCCTCTTCTACCCTAAAAGGCTCAATAGAAGAGACAAAAGAGTAATGCTCATAGAAATTAACTAATCTTGAACGAGTAGTTACTCCCTTGCTAATGTCACCCAAGATTTGGTTGACGGGATGATTCCTTTGAATCGTCGCTCGAACTTGGGTTGGAGGTGCCTGAGGTGCTTCTTCCTCTTCAACTTGGACATCATGTGCTCCCCCTTGATCACACGCCTCCACTTGAGGTACCTGTTCGTCATCTTGGGTTGGAGGATGCACCATTGTTGAGGAAGAAGGTTGATTGCTCCTTTTGTTCCTGTGGCCGCACATCTCCAATCGCCATGGTGCGTATTGCGGCCGTTGGAACGTCTTCTTCATCTACATCATTAAGATCAACAACTTGCTCTCTTGGAGAGCCATTAGTCTCATCAAATACAACGTCGCTAGAGACTTCAACCAAACCCGATGATTTGTTGAAGACTATATACGCCTTTGTATTTGAGTCATAACCTAACAAAAACCCTTCTACGGCTTTGGGAGCAAATTTGGAATTCCTACCCTTCTTCACTAGAATGTAGCATTACTCCCAAAAACACGAAAGTAAGACATATTGGGTTTATTACCGGTTAGAAGCTCATACGAAGTCTTCTTGAGGAGGCGGTGAAGGTAGACCGGTTGATGGCGTGGCAAGCCGTGTTCACGGCTTCCGACCAAAACCGCTCGGGGGTCTTGAACTCTCCAAGCATCGTCCTCGCCATGTCTATGAGCGTCCTGTTCTTCCTCTCTACCACACCATTTTGCTGTAGTGTGTAGGGAGCGGAGAACTCGTGCTTGATCCCCTCCTCTTCAAGGAACTCCTCCACTTGAAGGTTCTTGAACTCGGACCCATTGTCGCTCCTTATCTTCTTCACCTTGAGCTCAAACTCATTTTGAGCTCTCTTGAGGAAGCGCTTGAGGGTCCCTTGGGTTTCAGATTTATCCTACAAAAAGAATATCCAAGTGAAGCAGGAAAAATCATCAACTATAACAAGACCATACTTACTTCCTCCTATGCTTAGATAGGCGACGGGTCCGAAGAGGTCCATAAGCAGCAGCTCCAAGGGTCTTGACGTAGTCATCAGGTTCTTGATGTGATGAGCACTTCCCACTTGTTTACCTGCTTGACAAGCTACACAAGGTCTATCTTTTTTCGAAATGCACGTTAGTTAGACCTATCACATGTTCTCCCTTTAGAAGCTTGTGAAGGTTCTTCATCCCCACATGTGCTAAACGGCGATGCCACAGCCAGCCCATGCAAGTCTTAGCAATTAAGCATGCATCTAGACCGGCCTCTTCTTTTGCAAAATCAACTAAATAAAGTTTGCCATCTAGTACACCCTTAAAAGCTAGTGAACCATCACACCTTCTAAAGACAGACACATCTACATTTGTGAACAAGCAGTTATATCCCATATTGCAAAGTTGACTCACAGACAGCAAGTTATATCCAAGCGACTCAACTAAAAACACATTAGAAATAGAGTGCTCGGACGAAATAGCAATTTTTCCTAACCCTTTCACCTTGCCTTAGTTCCCATCACCGAATATTATTGAGTCTTGGGGATCCTTGTTCTTGACGTAGGAAGAGAACATCCTCTTTTCCCCCGTCATGTGGTTTGTGCATCCGCTGTCGATAATCCAGCTTGAGCCCCCGGATGCATAAACCGCAAGGCAAATTTAGGCTTGGGTCTTAGGTACCCAACTCTTGTTGGGTCCTACAAGGTTAGTGACAATGGTCTTAGGGACCCAAATGCAAGTTTTATCTCCCTTGCATCTTGCCCCTAATTTCCTAGAAACTACCTTCTTATCCTTTCTACAAATAGCAAAGGAAGCATTGCAAGTATGAAAAATTGTAGAAGGTTCATTAATTACTTTCCTAGGAACATGAACAATATTCTTTCTAGGCACATGATGAATATTTTTCCTAGGCATATCTCTACCATGCAAACATGAGAACTAGAAGCAGTCATTGCATATGAATCATAAGCATGTGAAACAACATTATTGCAATTTCTATCATGATGAACATTCCTAGAATATTCCTATCATGGTATAAGAAAACATGGTTCTTTTGAATACTATTAGCCATAGGGGCCTTCCCTTTCTCCTTGGTGGAGATGGAAGCCTTATGGCTTGTTAAGTTCTTGACTTCCCTCTTGAAGCCAAGACCATCCTTAATTGAGGGGGTCTACCAATCGTGTAGGCATCCTGAGCAAATTTTATTTTATCAACTTCACTCTTGCTAGTCTTAAGTTGGGCATTAAGACTAGCCAATTCATCATTCAATTTAGAAATTGAAACTAGGTGATCACTACAAGCATCAACATCAAAATCTTTACACCTATTACAAATTGTAACACGTTCTACACAAGATGTTGATTTATTTTGCTATTTCTAACTTAGCATTCAAATCATCATTTATGATTTTTAAGCTAGAAATAGAGTCATGGCATGTAGACAATTCACTAGAAGCATTTCATTCCTTTTAATTTCTAAGCGAGGGATTTTTGTGCTTCTACAAATTTATCATGTTCTTCATACAACAAATCCTCTTGCTTTTCTAATAGCCTATTCTTATCATTCAAGGCATCAATTAATTCATTAATTTTATCAACCTTGGTTCTATCTAGGCCCTTGAATAAACATGAATAATCTATTTCATCATCATCACTAGACTCATCCTCACTCGAAGAAGCATAAGTAGTATTCCGAGTACATACCTTCTTCTCCTTCGCCATGAGGCATGTGTGATGCTCGTTGGGGAAGAGGGCGATTTGTTGAAGGCGGTGGCGGCGAGTCCTTCGTTGTCAGAGTCGGACGACGAACAATCCGAGTCCAACTCCTTTCCAAGGTGTGCCTCGCCCTTAGCCTTCTTGTAAGCTTTCTTCTTTTCCCTCTTGTTCCCTTGTTCCTGGTCACTATCATTATCGGGACAGTTAGCGATAAAATGACCAACCTTACCACATTTGAAGCATGAGCGCTTCCCCTTCGTCTTGTTCTTGTTAGGCTGCCCCTTGCGTCCCTTTAGCGCCGTCTTGAAGCGCTTGATGATGAGGGCCATCTCTTCATATTGAGCTCGGCCGCCTCAACTTGCACCACCTTGCTAGGTAGCGCCTCCTTGCTCCTCGTTGCCTTGAGAGCAATGGGTTGAGGCTCATGGATTGGACCGTTCAACGCGTCGTCCACGTATCTCGCCTCCTTGATCATCATTCGCCCGCTTACGAACTTCCCAAGAACTTCTTCGGGCGACATCTTGGTGTACCTAGGATTTTCACGAATATTGTTCACCAGATGTGGATCAAGTACAGTAGAAGACCTTAGCACTAGGCGAACGACGTCGTGGTCCATCCATCACGTGCTTCCGTAGCTCCTTATCTTGTTGATGAGGGTCTTGAGCCGGTTGTATGTTTGGGTTGGCTCTTCTCCCCTTATCATTGCAAATCTCCCAAGCTCACCCTCCACCAACTCCATTTTGGTGAGCATGGTGACGTCGTTCCCCTCATGTGAGATCCTGAGGGTGTCCCAGATCTGCTTGGCATTGTCCAAGCCGCTCACCTTATTGTACTCTTCCCTGCACAAAGATGCTAAAAGGACAGTAGTAGCTTGTGCATTTTATGGATTTGTTCATTTATAAACATAGGACTATCCGAGCTATCAAATTTCATTCCACTCTCTACAACCTCCCATATGCTTGGATGGAGAGAGAACAAGTGACTACGCATTTTGTGACTCCAAAATCCGTAGTCCTCCCCATCAAAGTGTGGAGGTTTGCCGAGAGGAATGGAAAGCAAATGTGTATTAGAACTATGCGGAATTCGAGAATAATCGAAAGAGAAGTTTGAATTGACCGTCTTTCTTTTCTCGTAATCGTTGTCGTCGTCCTTTTGGGAAGAAGTGGACTCGTCGCTGTCGTCGTAGTAGACGATCTCCTTGATGCGCCTCGTTTTCTTCCCATCTTTTCGTTTGTGGCCGAGCCTGAGTCGGTAGGCTTGTCATCCTTCGGCGTTGACGAAAGACTCCTTCTCCTTATCATTGATCACAATCCCTTGCCCTTAGGATCCATCTCTTCGGGTGATTAGTCCCTTCGTGAAGAGAATGGCTCTGATACCAATTGAGAGCACCTAGAGGGGGGTGAATAGGTGATCCTGTAAAACTTAAACTTAAAGCCACAAAAACTTGATTAAGCATTAGCACAATAATCGCCAAGTGGCTAGAGAGGAGTCTAAGCAAGACACGATAACCACAAGAAGATCAACACAGATAGACACAGTGGTTTATCCCGTGGTTCGGCCAAGTACAAAACTTGCCTACTCCACGTTGTGGCGTCCCAACGGACGAGGGTTGCAATCAACCCCTCTCAAGCGGTCCAAAGACCCACTTGAATACCACGGTGTTTTGCTTTGCTTTACTATATCCCGATCGCGAGGAATCTCCACAACTTGGAGCCTCGCCCTTACACTTTGATGTTCACAAAGAAGCACGGAGTAAGGGAGGGATGAGCAATGCACACAAGACACAAAATCAAGCGACAACACGCACACAAGTCGCAACAAGAGCTCACAACACAACCCGACGAGTTCACAACTCAAATAGAGCTCTAGATGCTATCACAAAGAATCAAATGCGTGGAATCGAAGTCTTGGTGCTTTAGAATGCTTGGGGAATGCTTGGTGTGCTCCTCCATGCGCCTAGGGGTCCCTTTTATAGCCCCAAGGCAGCTAGGAGCCGTTGAGTGCATTCCAGGAAGGCAATTCTTACCTTCAGTCGCTGGCGCACCGGACACTGTCCGGTGCGGATTTCCTTCCTTATTTGGCGAAGCCGACCATTGCAGATTGAGAGCCGTTGGCGCACCGGACACTGTCCGGTGCCCCATTCTAGCCGTTGGCTCGGCCACACGTCACGCGCGGAATCCTCGGCCGATCGTTGGCTCGGCTGACCGTTGGTTCACCGGGCAGTCCGGTGCACCACCGGACAGTCGGTGAATTTTAGCCGTACGCCGTTAATCATCTTCCGAGAGCGACGAGTTCGCCTGTGAACGGCTCACCGGACAGTCCGGTGAACCACCGGACAGTCCGGTGATTTATAGCCGTACACCACCGTCGAAGTCCCGAGAACAGCAAGTTCGCCAGAGCCAGCCTGGCGCACCGGACAATGTCCGGTGCACCCAGACTGAGCAGACTTTGGCTGAACAAAGTCATCTCTTTTCCAATTTGGTTTCTCCTGTTTCCAGCACTTAGACACAATACATTAGTCCATAAAACAATGTACTAAGTCTAGAAACATACCTTTACTTGTGATTTGCACTTTGTCCAACATTTGGCATATGTTTTCACTTAAGCACTTGTGTTGGCACTCAATCACCAAAATACTTAGAAATGGCCCAAGGGCACATTTCCCTTTCAGTATGATGTAATGCTATGCGGAATGATGCGATGATATGATGCAGCATGATGTTTATGCCAAAGACACATACCCACACAGAAACACTCCCAGACTCTGCATCCTCTTAGGGACGTCTTTTGAGTCTCTTCACCTTATATTTCGGTGGCATTTAAGCTCTGCATCCTTTTAGGAATGACTTTGGAGCTTCTTCACCTTCAATTTCGATGGCATTTAAGCTCTGCATCCCCTTAGGGATGACTTTGGAGCTTCTTCACCTTCTATTTCGGTGGCATTTTAGCTCTGCATTTTTTTAGGAACGACTTTGGAGCTTCGGAACTTACTCTGCGCTCCCTTAGGAACGACTTTTGTAGCTTCGGAACTTACTCCGCGCTCCCTTAGGAACGACTTTTGTAGCTTTGGAACTTACTCTGTGCTCCCTTAGGAACAACTTTGGTAACTTTGGAATCTTGTTAAGGGGATGCATCCTACTCGATGATGTGACTACAATATTATTACATCAAATTGGAATTTAATCCTTCGTGAATTGTTTTTCATACAAGAAAATAAAATGGCAGAAAAACAAAGATGCGCCGGGGTAGATATTCTTTAGTAAATGTGCTTGGACTCGGGCACAGTGCTATTGACTGTGCGAGCTTCGGACTCCTCCCGTGAATCTCGCTGCTGCTGAGCGTGTTGATACCTTCTGGGCTGCTGGCTCGGACCAGGGTAGGTGCTAGCGGTGGTGGCGATGGGAGCTGGGCCCAGGAAGCTTGAGAATGGCTTGTCGAAGCGATAGAGGTCGTAGGCTGTTGATTGCCTACGTACTCTGGGACGGGGAGAATAGCATGAAGCGGTATGTAGAACCTGCTTCGGCTGATTCTGCCGTGTTTTAGCTTCGGCAATCTCTTTCTGCTTCTGAATCGTGACTTGGCACGTTCTTGTGGTGTGGCCTTTTTCTTCACCGCAGAACAAACAAAACAGTCTCCTGGGCTAATATCCATATCTTCCTCCGAAGCTTCTGCACCCTCTGCCTCTTGGAGCTGGTGGCCTGAAGGAACTTTGTTGCACCCCTGATGATTGGGAGCTATGATGTTGCCTTCGGGTTTGGCTTCCCCTATCATCACTTGGGTTGGCATTATGGATTGACCTGACATGCCTATGGTGGAATCTTTCTCCGAAGCCCCTGGCCATTTCAGAGTATCTGTAAGCTTCTTCCCTTCTTTGCCGAAAATCATTATCAGCTCTGATGTATTCATCCATTTTCTGGAGAAGCTTCTCCAAGGTTTGCGACGGCTTCCTTGCAAAATATTGCGCTGTTTGTGCTGGTCTGACCCCTTAATCATGGCCTCAATGACAATCTCATTGGGCACTGTAGGCGCCTGGGCTCTCAATCGCAGGAACCTTCGGACATACGCCTGGAGGTACTCTTCCTGGTCCTGTGTGCACTGGAACAGAGCTTGGGCAGTGAATGGCTTCGTTTGGAAACCTTGGAAGCTAGTGACCAGTATGTCTTTTAGCTTCTGCCATGATGTAATTGTCCCTGGCCGAAGAGAAGAATACCAAGTTTGAGCTATGCTTTGACTGCCATGACGAAGGATTTCGCCATGACTGCAGTATTGCCCCATATGAAGATATGGTTGCTTCGTAGCTCATCAGGAATTACTTCGGGTCTGAGTGCCCATCATACATAGGAAGCTGAGGTGGCTTATATGATGGCGGCCATGGGGTAGCCTGCAATTTGCTGTCAAGGGAGAAGCATCATCAAAAGCAAAATTGCCATGATGAAAGTCACCGTACCATTCATCATCATTGTATGGATTTTTTTGGTGAACCTCCCTGTACTGGGGCCATCGGTCTTGGTCATCCTAAGTGAGGTGACATTTCTTCGGCGGCTTCATTGATCTTCCTCTGGAGGTCGGCGAGCCGAAGCATCTTTTCTCTCTTCTTTTGCACCTGTTGATGGATAGCTTCTAGATCCCTGATCTCTTGATCGAGTTCCTCCTCCTGAGGTGTTAGGCTGGTAGCCTTCCTCTTCTGGCTCCTAGCTTCACGTAGCGTCTCCTGATTAATATCCAGTGGATGCAGTGCAGCCCTGGCGCTGCTGTCTTCTTCGGCGGCATGACAAAGGTCGATGCTTGCCGAAGGTGGTCGAATGAGTTCACCGGAGGTGGGCACCAATGTTGATCCTTGTTCTCGAATGCTATACACCAAGAACAAAGCAACACAATTGTTAATGGATAAGGACCTTCGTCCTTCGAAACATTATCTCCCTTCGGATATAATGATCTTTGGACGAGGGTTATGAAGGACGTACTTCTTCATCATCTTTGTAAATGAATATAAACGAAGAAACATAAAACATAAAAGAATGTAAATAATAGCCATATAGAAATAGATTATTTACATTCTCATTTCATTTCATAAACATAAATAAATGCTCATAATATTTAAATTTCGTTGATACCTTCAACTCGACAGAAGGTAAAAATGTGAGAGACGTGGGAGCGATTACAATGCAGCGTGAACAGTACGATGTTACTGTTCATCTATTTATAGGCGCGGGGCGCAACCCGGGCAAAATTACATTCTTGTCCCTAACGTTTACTGTTAACCATAATGCAAGCTATCAAGGACTAAGTAGTCTTTTCTCCTTTAGGTCGGTTCCATCTTTCACCATCGTTATCATGCTAAGTCGAAGGTCCTTCAGCCATAGCTTCGGCGCTCGTTCACCCTTCCTTCAGATCGCACCTTCATATCACACACACTTTCATCTCAAAGCCGAAGCCTCATGTAACAGTCTTTGTTATACTGAAAAACATGTTAGTTAAGTTTTTGAGGACCTTTGGAAGAGGAAGGCCCCCAATAGGCATCCTCTGTCTTCCCTGCTAGTGCTTTTTGTCATGATGATGATGATCCTACGAATGACTAATGCATGTCTGTATGAATGCAAAAAATGATGTAATGGGCTATGCAAATGTATGCGAAAACACACCCAGACTCTGCATCCCCTTAGGAACGACTTTTAAGTCTCTTCACCTTTTACTTAGGTGGCATTTCAGCTCTGCATCCCCTTAGGAACAACTTTGGACCTAAGCTCTGCATTCCCTTAGGAATGACTTTAGAGCTTCTTCACCTTTTACTTAGGTGGCATTTAAGCTCTACATCCCCTTAGGAACGACTTTTGAGCTTCTTCACCTTTTACTTAGGTGGTATATTGGCTCTGCATTCCCTTAGGAACGACTTTTGAGCTTCGGAACTTACTCTGCGCTCCCTTAGGAACGACTTTGGAGCTTCTTCACCTTTACTTGGGTGACATCTAAGCTCGCCCCTTAGGGACGACTTCAGAGCTTTTTCTTACTTTACACTCGATGGTGTAGTCCCAGATTTTACATTTTACATGTGGGGGAATTTGGCCCTTGTATTCTATAGGGCTAAACAAAAAATGAAAATTACTACCTATGGCCCCATCAAAAACCTTTCTCCCCTCTTGAAAGGAAAAGGGTGCCATAGGGAAAAATAAGAAGATTACATTGAAAGGGAAATATGCCCCTGGCCATTCTATAAGTATTTTGGTGATTAGATGTCCAACACATATTAAGTTCTTATGTGTTAAAGGAGAGAGAAGTGTGAATCAAAGAACAAGTATGTTTCTAGACTTAGTAAATTGTTTTTGAATACTAACATGGTTATCTAAGTATTAGAAACAGTGCCAAGTAGAGAAGAAAGACGTTGGAAAAGAGTTGGCTGTGTACACCAAAACCAGCTCGGGCCTGGCACACCGGACTGTCCGGTGATGCACCGGACAGTGTCCGGTGCCCTAGGCTAGTCGACGGTGAACCGGCTGCTCTCGGGAAACGACGGAGTAACGTGGCTATAAATCACCGGACTGTCCGGTGGTGCACCGGACTGTCCGTGAGTTAATGGCGCCTGTAGCCAACGTCGTCCGCGCGATCAACGCGCGACACGTGGCCCGCACCAACGGTCGGTTGGGCACACCGAACTGTCTGGTGCGCCAACGGACCCAGAGGACCAATGGTCGGCTATGCCCGGTATGGAAGGAAATCGAGCACCAGACTGCTACAGTGGTTGTCCGGTGGTGCACCGGACTATCCGGTGCACCACTCGACAGAAGGCAAGAATTGCCTTCTAAGTTGAACTCCAACGGCTCCTAGCTGCCTTGGGGCTATAAAAGTGACCCCTAGGCACATGGAGCACAATACCAAGCATTCACGAAGCATTCTAAGACTCCCAGACTCCGCCTCCACGCATTTGATCGATTGTGTTAGTGATTTGAGCTCCGTTGAGTTGCGAACTCTCTGTGCTGTGTTTCGAGCTCAAGTCTTGGCTTGTGTGCATGTGTGTGCTGCTGATTTGGGTCTTGCATGTGTTGCTCTCCCATCCTTACTCTTGTGCTTTCTCTGTGATATATTGTAAGGGCGAGAGGCTCCAACCTATGGAGATTCCTCACAAAACGGGAAGTATACTCAAAAGAGAAAAGATCATGGTATTCAAGTTGATCTTTGGATCACTTGAAAGGGGTTGAGTGCAACCCTCATCCATTGGGACGCCACAACGTGGAAGTAGGCAAGTATTACTTGACCGAACCACGGGATAAAAATCATGTGTCTCTTGTGTCGCTTTCTTGTTATTGTTTGTTCACAAGAGATTGCCTCATAGCCACTTGATTAATTAGCGCTAACATCTCTATATTCTAGTTTATGGCTATTTAGTGTTTGATTTTACAGGATCACCTATTCACCCCCTCTAGGTGCTCTCAATTGGTATCGGAGCCGTACTCTTCACTTAAAGGTCTAACCGCCCGAAGAGATGGATCCTAAGGGTAAGGGGATGGTGGTCAACGACAAGGAGAAGGAGTCCCTCTTCAACGAGCCAAGAGACAACAAGCCCACTGACTCAGGCTCGAGTCACAAGAAGAGGGACGAGAAGAAGAAGAGGCGCATCAAGAAGATCATCTACTACGACAGCGACGCCTCCTCTTCTTCACCAAGGGACGACGACGACAATGACTCCTCGTCCAAGAAAAAGACGATTAATCAAAATTATTCTTTTGATTATTCTCGCATTCCCTATAATTCAAACGCGCATTTACTATCAATTCCCCTTGGAAAACCTCCACACTTTGATGGAGAGGACTATTCGTTTTGGAGTCATAAAATGCGTAGTCATTTATTCTCTCTCCATCCTAGCATATGGGAAATTGTAGAAAATGGGATGCATTTTGATAGCACTAATAATCCTGTTTTTATAAATGAACAAATTCATAAAAATGCCCAAGCTACTACTGTGTTGCTAGCTTCTCTTTGCAGGGATGAGTACAATAAAGTGAGTGGCTTGGACAACGAAATAAATCTGGGATACCCTTAAGATATCACATGA
Source organism: Zea luxurians (assembly GCA_029449295.1). Taxonomy (NCBI): domain Eukaryota; kingdom Viridiplantae; phylum Streptophyta; class Magnoliopsida; order Poales; family Poaceae; genus Zea; species Zea luxurians. The sequence goes on along the minus strand of JAOPSE010000012.1, from coordinate 31,374,924 downwards.
GGGTAACGACACCACCATGATCACAAAGATGGAACTAGTGGAAGGCGAGCTAGGGAGATTCGCAATGATCAGGGGAGAGGAGCCAACACAGACCTACAACAGGCTCAAGACCCTGGTCAACAAAATCCAAAGCTATGGAAGCACAAGATGGACGGATCATGACATCATCCGACTCATGCTCAGGTCATTTACAGTAATTGACCCTCATCTTGTGAACCTTATTCGTGAAAACCCCAGGTACACCAAGATGACGCCCAAAGAAATCCTCGGAAAATTTGTAAGCGGGCGCATGATGGTGAAGGAGGCGCGATACGTGGACGATGCGCTAAATGGTACACTGCCCATCTATGAGCCGCAGTCCGTTGCTCTCAAAGCAACTAGCAGCAAGGAGGTGCTACCAAGCAAGGTGGCACAAGTAGAGGCTGTCGGGCTCAATGAGGACGAGATGGCGCTTATCATCAAGCGCTTCAAGACCGCGCTAAAAGGACGCAAGGAGTACCCCAACAAGAATAAAATAAGGGGAAAGCGCTCCTGCTTCAAATGCGGTAAGACTAGTTATTTCATAGCTCAATGCCCGATAATGATAATGACCAGGGACAAGAAAAGCACGGGAAGAGGGAAAAGAAGAAGAACTACAGGAAGGCGAAGGGCGAGGCGCACCTTGGAAAGGAATGGAATCTGACTGCTCTTCATCTGACTCTGATGATGAAGGACTGGCTGCCTCGGCCTTCGACAAATCTTCGCTCTTCCCCAACGAACGCCATACTTGTCTTATGGTTAAGGAGAAGAAGGTACGTATCCGGGACACTCCCAAGTATACTTCCTCTAGTGATGAAGAGTCATCTGATGATGAAGTATACTATACTGACTTTTTAAAGGATTAGATAGAAATAAAGTAGACAAAATTAATGAACTAATCGATGCTCTTAATGAAAAAGATAGACTGCTAGAAAAGCAAGAAGATATCTTGTATGAGGAACATGATAAATTTGTTAGTGTTCAAAAATCTCTTGCTCTAGAAATTAAAAGAAATGAAATGCTATCCACTGAGTTGTCTGCTTGTCATGAATCTGTCTCTAGCCTAAAGGAGTTAAATGATGAAAAATAAACTAAACTAGAGATAGCAAATGCAACTAGTTCATGTGTAGAACATGTAGTTATTTGCAATAGGTGTAAAGATGTCAATTTTGATGAACATGCTGTCACTATTGCTAAATTAAACGATGAGGCTGCAAATCTTAATGCTCAACTTAAGACTTGCAAAGATGATTATAATAAATTAAAATTTGCTAGGGATGCCTACACTGTTGGTAGACACCCCTCAATTAAGGATGGACTTGGTTTTCGAAAGGAAACCAAGAACTTAACAAGCCAAAGGACTTCTGATCCCAAAGGGAAAGGGAAGGCTCCTATGGCCAGTAGCTCACACGATCAAAAGAAACATGCCTATCTTTATACTCATGTTAAGAAAGTTTCTCATTATAATCAAAGCTATGATCATGCTGCTTATAATGATTCACGTATGTTTGCATCTAGTTCTGCTTTTGTTAATGGTAGAAGTAGGCCTAGGAGAAATTATACTACTTCTCATGCTTCTAGGAAAGTTTGCAATAGACCTACTACTGTTTATCATGCTTGCAATGCTTTTTGTGCTTTCATGTATGAATGCAAAAGTAGTTGCTAGGAAGTTGAGATCCAAATGCAAGGGAGACAAAACTTGGATATGGGTTCCAAAAACTATTGTGACTAACCTTGTAGGACCCAACAAGAGTTGGGTACCTAAAACCCAAGCTTAATTTGCCTTGCAGGTTTATGCATCTAGGGGCTCAAGCTGGATTATCGACAGCGGATGCACAAACTACATGACGGGGGAGAAGGAGATGTTCACCTCCTACGTCAAGAACAAGGATTCCCAAGATACGATCATCTTTGGAGATGGGAACCAAGGCAAGGTCAAAGGCTTGGGCAAGATAGCCATCACTAACGAGCACTCAATATCAAATGTATTTTTAGTAGAGTCGCTTGGGTACAACCTTCTGTCTATAAGTCAATTGTGTCACATGGGTTACAATTGTCTGTTTACAAATGTTGATGTATCTGTCTTTAGGAGTGATGGTTCATTAGCTTTTAAGGGTGCATTAGATGACAAACTCTATTTAGTTGATTTTTTGAAAGAGAATGCCGATCTAGATGCATACTTAATAGCTAAGACTAATATGGGCTCTGGCATCGCCGTCAAGCACATGTTGGGATGAAGAACCTCCATAAGCTTCTAAAGGGAGATCAGTGTTAGGACTAACCGATGTCTGTTTTGAGAAAGACAGACCTTGTGCAGCATGTCAGGTAGGGAAACAAGTGGGAAGCACTCATCACATCAAGAATGTGATGATCACATCAAGACCACTGGAGCTTCTTCACATGGATCTCTTCGGACCCGTTGCCTACCTCAGCATCGGGGGAAGTAAGTATGGTCTTGTAATTGTTGATGACTTTTTCCGCTTCACTTGGGTATTCTTTTTGCAGGATAAGTCAGAAACCCAAGGGACCCTAAAGCGCTTCTTAAGGAGAGCTCAAAATGAGTTGAGCTCAAGGTGAAGAAGATAAGAAGCGACAATGGGTCCGAGTTCAAAAATCTGCAAGTTGAAGAGTATCTTGAGGAAAGGATCAAGCACGAGTTCTCCGCTCCCTACACACCACAGCAAAATGGTGTGGTAGAGAGGAAGAACAGGACGCTAATCGACATGGCGAGAACGATGCTTGGAGAGTATAAGGCGCCTGAGCGGTTTTGGTCGGAAGCTGTGAACATAGCTTGCCATGCCATAAATCGGCTCTACCTGCACCGTCTCCTCAAGAAGACCTCCTATGAACTCCTTACTGGTAACAAAACCAATGACTCCTATTTTCATGTATTAGAGAGAAAATGCAACATTCTGGTGAAGAAAAGTAGACATTCTAAATTTGCTCCCAAGGCAGTAGAAGGGTTTTTACTAGGGTATGACTCAAATACAAAGGCGTATAGGGTCTTTCAACAAATCATTGAGATTGGTTGAAGTCTCTAGCGACGTTGTATTTGATGAGACTAATGGCTCTCCAAGAGAGCAAGTTGATCTTGATGATGTAGATGAACAAGAAGTTCCGACGGCCGCAATGTGCACGATGGCGATAGGTGATGTGCGACCATAGGAACTACAGGAACAAGATAAACCATCTTCTTCAACAATGGTGCATCCCCCAACTCAAGACGATGTACAAGTACTACAAGAAGAGGGCAGGATCAAGGGGGAGCACAGGAAGAATAGGTTTTGGAGGAAGAAGCACCACGGGGTCCCTCCAACTCAAGTCCGAGCGTCGATCCAAAGACATCACCCTGTCAATCAAATTCTGGGGTGACATCAGCAAGGGAGTAATTTACTCCCTCGCTCACGATTAGCTAATTTTTGTGAGCATTACTCATTTGTCTCTTCTATTGAGCCTTTCAGGGTAGAAGAGGCCTTGCAGGATCCGGACTGGGTGTTGGCCATGCAGGAAGAGCTCAACAACTTCAAAAGGAATGAAGTTGGAGCCTGGTGCCACATCCAAAGCAAAACATTGTGGGAACCAAGTAGGTGTCCACAACAAGCAAGATGAGCACGGAGTGGTGACAAGAAACAAGGCTCAACTTGTGGCAAAAGGTTATGCCCAAGTCGCAGGTTTGGATTTTGAGGAGACTTTTGCTCCTGTTGTTAGGCTAGAGTCAATTAGGATATTATTAGCCTGTGTTGCTCACCATTCTTTTAGGCTATTCCAAATGGACGTGAAGAGAGCTTTCCTCAATGGGCCAATTAAGGAGGAGGTATACATGGAACAACCCCTGGCTTTGAGGACGACAGGTATCCCGACCACGTGTATAAGCTCTCTAAGGCGCTCTATGGACTTAAGCAAACCCCAAGAGCATGGTATGAATGCCTTAGAGAATTTCTTATTTCTAACGCTTTCAAGGTTGGGAAAGCCGATCCCACTCTTTTCACAAAGACTTGCAATGGTGATCTTTTTGTCTGCCAAATTTATGTCGATGACATAATATTTGGTTTACTAATCAAAAGTTGTGAGGAGTTTAGTAGAGTAATGACGCACAAGTTTGAGATGTCGATGATGGACGAGTTGACCTACTTCCTTGGATTCCAAGTGAAGCAACACAAGGACGACACCTTTATCTCCCAAACAAAGTAACTCAAGATCTTCTCAAGAGGTTTGGGATCTATACATACAATGAATGGACCAATAACACGATCTTGTACATGACAGCTAAATCTCCAGGTACGTTCTACCCTAGTCAATTGTGTTTAAGAGCTTACACTTGGGGCCATGGATGTTTTGATAATTAGGTACCTTGGAGAGGACCAGCAAGGACTTGGGAAAGGCCAAGGTGTTGAGGATGAGCAGCAAGGGCGTCCACAACAGGAAGGAGATCAAGTCCGAGTCGGCTGCGACTCCATCTCGGGTTCCAGGACCAGTCTGCACTAAAATGGACGCCCAAGATGCATCCGGACTCCGATTGCGATGGACTGGATATGGTTGGAAAGATAACGAGATTATCTAACCAACCCAACTGGTTCCACCCTAAAATTCATCCAGAGTCAACAGGAATCGTTGAAACAAGTCAGCGTTCAGATTCTGTTTTGGTGCTGCGACACCGTCTGTTGGGCCGTGTATCGCGTCGGAGCCCATTAGGGGGTGAGTCTAGGGGTCACGCATGCCCTAATACTCTATTATTCAGCAGCCACCGCCACATTTAGGTTTGGGTTTTGCTTAGATCAATTCTATCGTCGAACAGTGTCGCCGTCATCGGCTTGTGAGACCCCATCCCGTAATCAATACAATTTTGGTTGTGTTTCTTTCCTGTTCTTGCTTGTGTTCTTGATTGCGCTTGCAGGGATAAGCCTTCATGGCGAGGTCATACGTGTGTCACGGGTGATAACCAATGGAGCCGTGGTGTAGTGATTGCGAGGAACCGTTCGCTCGGATCCTTGGATCATCAACATCGAGATCTCCACTCAATCAAGTTATCGTATCTCACGGAAGATCGGGCTGCATCTACTATCAATTGGTATCAGATTTCCAGGTTGCCGTGAGGTATAATTCTACCTTTAGATTATTTTTGTTTCGTCCCATAGTCCACAAAAAGCCAAAAAAATTACGATCAATTTATTCCGACCTAAAACCATCGCCTTAGCCTTTGCACAATTCAGTTTTAGAGTCCGCAGTTCTGAGTTTGTATTCTAGTTGAGTTCGGTTGCTGGATTAGATTTGTTTTGGTTCGGTTTGATTCTGTCCATACACTTCCATCCTACAAAACCGACCTTATCTACAAAACAGATCTTATCTCTAAAACCGACCCTATCCACAAAACAGATCCTATCCACAAAATAGATCCTATCTGTACAACCGACCCTATCCACAAAACAGATCATATCTCTAAAACCGACCCTATCCACAAAATAGATCCTGTATCTAAACCAACCATATCCACAATAAATCCTATCTCTAAAACCGACCCTGTGCTCCATAGCCACCGCTTCGGTTCCTGCCGATTTGTGCCTTTGAAAACCATAACTTGAGGTACCTTCCATAAAACGGGCATAAACTTTTTCTCGGTGCTCCGTTTGAGCTCAATTTTTTTACAGATTCTTGACTCCATTTCTGGCCTGTTTGGTTCGGTCAAAAAAATCAGGAAGTAATTAAAAAAATTGTTTAAGTGTTTTCAGGAATTTCAGAGATCCTTTGTGAATTTCTCTAGGTCACAATACAACTCTGTTTCAAGTGAAATTTTATGTGTTTCCATCCTTTGTGATTTTGCATCAGTGATAAAAATTCAGAATATTTCGAGCTCTTTTGCTGGTACTCCTTTGCAAACGCGCCTTTGATTTCTACTAGTGCTGAAAAATCTGCTCTATTTACACAACTGCCATTCCCACTAGATACTTGTACCTCCTTTCTTGTACTTTGGTCCAACTGTTCTATTACATTTTCTAGGCCAGCAACTAGGACGAGTACTTGGAACACTTATTCAGCATTGCTATCTGTTAATGACTTGTGTGCCACATATATATATTTAGTCAGCCTTCCCAGAACTCCAGCTTTCTCTCGAGCAGAACAGGTACTCCTTTGCAATCACACCCACGCTCGTTGGACAGCCACACTGGTCACCGTTTGCCACCTGCAGTGCTGGTAAGAATGTTGTAAGAGCGGGGTAAGACGCTTCATAATTTGTATTCCACCTCCACCACCACCCTGAGAGATAGTTGTAGGGTTCATATTGTTTGTTGCCTTTTTGTCTCTGTTCTGTGCTAACAATGATAGGACCAAAGAATCAAATGGACAAGGACAAGGGGCCTAAGCTTAACGATGATGAGTGTGTCTCTCAGATGGAATTGAAGGAGATGATGCGCGCGATGATTGAAGCTTTTAAAAAATACCAGGACTCTGCGGTGACATCCTATGAGCAGCTTGATCGATGAGTTGATGAACTTGTTACATGCATGGACGTATTGGAGGCTCGTCCCCACCACCAACTCCAGCCCCATCTCACTCTCCTGTGGACGACGACGATGATGTTTATGCACCGCTGCCACAACGCCTCGCACGTAATCGACAAGGTATGGGAGGTAATGGTAGACGTCGTCATCATAATCTTCAACCAGACCATGATCCATTTGCTAAGATTAAGTTCTCTATTCCACCGTTCATGGGTTCTTATGATGCTGAAGCTTACTTAGACTGGGAGATGACAGTAGTACAAAAATTTAATTCCCATCTTGTTCCTGAGCAGCATAGGGTTAGACAAGCCACTAGTGAATTTAGAGATTTTGCTATCATTTGGTGGATTGAACTTGTTAACACACGTGTTGCACCACAAACATGGAATGCGTTAAAAGAGGAGATGCGAGCTCGCTTTGTTCCCCCTTCTTATAGACGTGATCTTCGAAAAAAATTGAAACGCTTAGATCAGGGAGACATGTCGGTACAGGAATACTACCAAGAGCTTCAGAAAGGTATGCTACGACGTGGGGTAGTTGAGGATCCAGAGGATCAAATGGTTAGGTTTTATGGGGGATTGAGGCGGGAGATTTAGGATATTGTTGATTATAAAGAATACCATTCTATACAACGCTTGTTCCATCTTTCTATGTTGGTAGAAAAAGAATTGCAGGGTCGTCAACAGCGGACGAGCAGCACTTTCGCGCCACGCCAGCCACCGGCCAACCAAGGCGTCATCCTCTTCGGGCGTACGGACGTCCACATCTTCCGTTGTGCCTTCGGGTGTTGCAGCAAAACCTGCTATGTCCACCTCTTCCACAGGCCGCTCCTCCGACATCAAGTGCCACCGCTGCCAGGGACTTGGCCATATTCAGCGAGATTGCCCCAGCAAATGGGCATACATTGCTACTGGTGATGGTGGGTATGTTAGTGCTTTTGATGTTGAAGATGAAGATATTGTTGGAGCTAACATTGTAGAGAGTTATGATGGTGATGAAGAGGTTCTTGGTACAACAGCGACCGAGACTTATAAGGCCTTGATTGTGCAACGAGCTTGAGTGCCACGGCTAGTGACGACGACAACAGATAGCGCCACAACCTCTTCAACATGTTCCTCATCATCAAGGACTGCCGTGTACATACCATCATTGATGGTGGTAGCTGCAACAACTTGGTGAACGTTGAGTTGGTCAAGAAGCTTGGCTTGACCACACGAGAGCATCCCCACCCTTATCACATTCAATGGTTTAACAACATTGGTAAGTTCAAGGTAACAAAAACAGCAAGGGTGCATTTTTCTATTGGCTCTTACCATGACTTTGCTAATTTCGATGTGGTGAGTATGGATGCTTGCTCTCTTTTACTGGGACATCCTTGGGAGTTTGATACTGATGCTATTCACCATGGTAGATCTAATAAATATACTTTCATGCATAAGGGAAAGAAAATTGTGTTGCTTCCTATGACTCCCACTGAAATGGTCCACTTAGAACATGAGAAAAAGATTAATGCTAAGCAAAAGGGTGTTTTGAACTCTGAAAATCAGCAACCTATTAAGTTTAAAACTCCTACTTTGCTAGCCACTAAATCTGATCTTGATGAGTTGCATGCCTCTGTTGGACTTTGTTATGCCTTAGTGTGCAAAAATGTTTTCTATTCCATTGATGATATGTCTATTGCTTTGCCACCGGCTATTGCTAACCTTTTGCAAGAGTATATGGATGTGTTTCCCTCTGAGATACCCCTGGATTACTGCCTCCAGATTTTTGCGTTAGTTCCACCTTTAACATTTCAGATTTGAAGCCATATGGGTGACGAAGATGAGATCGAGTCGAGGATGACTCCAATTCAAGAGGAGGAGGATGATGAGGACATCACTTCTATACATACAATGAATAGACCGAAACACGATCTCGTGCACGACAGCTAAATCTCCAGGTACGTTCTACCCTAGTCAATTGTGTTTCAGAGCTTACGCTTGGGGCCATGGATGTTTTGATGATTAGGTACCTTGGAGAGGACCAGCAAGGACTTGGGAAGGGCCAAGGTGTTGAGGATGAGCAGAAAGGGCGTCCACAATAGGAAGGAGATCAAGTCCGAGTCGGCTGCGACTCCATCTCGGGTTCTAGGACCAGTCTGCACTAAAATGGACGCCCAAGATGCATCCGGACTCTGATTGTGACAGACTGGATATGGTTGGAAAAATAACGAGATTATCTAACCAACCCAACTGGTTCCACCCTAAAATTCATCCGGAGTCAATAGGAATCGTCAAAACAAGTCAGCATTCAGATTCTGTTTTTGCTGCTGCGACACCGTCTGTTGGGCCGTGTATCGCGTTGGAGCCCAATAGGGGCGAGTCCAGGGGGTCACGCATGCCCTAATACTCTATTTATTCAGCAGCAGCCGCCACATTTAGGTTTGGGTTTTGCTTAGATCAATTCTGTCATCGAAAAGTGTCGTCGTCATCGGCTTGTGAGACCCCATCCTGTAATCAATACAATTTTGGTTGTGTTTCTTTCCTGTTCTTGCTTGTGTTCTTGATTGCGCTTGCAGCGATAAGCCTTCGTGGCGAGGTCATTCGTGTGTCACGGGTGATAAATAACAGAGCCGTGGTGTAGTGATTGCGAGGAACCGTTCGCTCGGAGCCTTGGATCATCAACGTCGAGATCTCCACTCAATCAAGTTATCGTATCTCACGGAAGATCGGGCCGCGTCTACTATCATGAAGGACGCCAAGCCCGCGAAGACACCAATGGGAACTAACGGGCATCTTGACCTCAATAAAGGAGGTAAGTCTGTTGATCAAAAGGCATACCGGTCAATGATAGGTTCACTACTTTATCTTTGTGCTAGTAGACCGGACATTATGCTTAGTGTATGCATGTGTGCTAGATTTCAATCCGACCCCAAGGAATGTCACCTTGTGGCCGTTAAGCGAATTCTTAGGTATTTAGTTTCTACGCCTTGCTTCGGGATCTGGTATCCAAAGGGATCTACCTTTGACTTAATTGGGTACTCAGACTCTGACTATGTCGGGTGCAAGGTTGATAGGAAGAGCACATCCGGGACATGCCAATTTCTCGGAAGGTCCCTGGTGTCCTGGAGTTCTAAGAAACAAACATTTGTTGCCCTATCCACCACTGAGGCCGAGTACGTTGCCGCAAGACAGTGTTGCGCTCAACTGCTTTGGATGAGGCAAACCCTCTGGGACTTTGGCTACAATTTGAGCAAACTCCCACTCCTATGTGATAATGAGAGTGCAATACGCTTGGCAGAAAATCCTGTTGAACATAGCCGTACTAAGCACATAGACATCCGACATCACTTCCTGAGAGACCACCAGCAAAAGGGAGATATCGATGTGTACCACATTAGCACCAGAACCGGCTAGCCTATATTCACTAAGCCTTTAGATGAGAAAAGGTTTTGCAGGTTGCGTAGTGAGCTAAATGTCCTAGATTCGCGTAACTTGGATTGATCTATAGCATACATGTATTCTATGCCTTTGATCATGTTACCTTAAGCATTTACATCATTTGTTGTCTATTTATGATGCTCAAGTTGTACAAGTCATCCCCGGACCTCACAAGTCTGTATGCAAATGATGCATATATTTAGGGGGAGATGTGCCAAAACTTGATCCCTTTGAGACTAACTCGTTTGTTTGAGTACACTTGATGTAGTCTCAAAAGTACATTGAAAGGGAAAATGAATTGGACGACGAAAAGACTTCCACACTCTGGTATTAGTGTACTTAATTCCACGTTCATATTTATGCTCTCATTGCCTTTTTGCTCTTATTTGACACTTTGGTGATGCAATGGGGTTAAAGGGCCAAAAATGATCCTGTTTTGGTGCTTGATGCCAAAGGGGGAGAAATTAAGGCCAAAGCAAATGGATCAGCCAATCACTTGTGAAGAATTTGTATTTTGCCAAAATGACCTCTATTACAAAATGTGGACTCTTCTGGGGGAGAAATTTGATTATGAGAAAAAGGGGGAGTTTTGGCACTTGTTCTATTTCACTCTTGGAAAATATCTCTATTTGCCCAAACAAGCGTGTTTGACAAATAAATAAAAGAATTTGATTTGCAAAAACAAACCAAGTGGTGGCAAAGAGCGATCCAAATATGCCAAATCTTAAGTACAAAGAGTTTGGTCTTCAATTTGAATTGATATTGCACTTCTTTTGTTGCTTTTTAATGTGTTGGCACCAAAAAGGGGGAGATTGAAAGGGAAATGTGCCTCTAGGCCATTTCTATAAGTATTTTGGTGATTAGATGTCCAACACATATTGATTAAGTTCTTATGTGCTAAAGGAGTGAGAAGTGCGAATCAAAGAACAAGGTATGTTTCTAGACTTAGTAAATTGTTTTTGAATACTAACATGGTTATCTAAGTACTAGAAACAGTGCCAAGTAAAGAAGAAAGACGTTGGAAAAGAGTTGGCTGTGTACAGCCAAAACCAGCTCGGGCCTGGCACACCGGACTGTCCGGTGGTGCACCAGACAGTGTATGATGCCCTAGGCTAGTCGACGTGAACCGGCTGCTCTCGAGAAACGACGGAGTAACGCGGCTATAAATCACACGACTATCCGGTGGTGCACCGGACTGTCCGGTGAGTCAATGGCGCCTGCAGCCAATGGTCGTCCGCGCGATCAACGCGCGACACGTGGCTCGCACCAACGGTCGGTTAGGCACACCGGACTGTCCGGTGTGCCAACGGACCCGAAGGACCAACGGTCGGCTGTGCCCAGTATGGAAGGAAATCGAGCACCGAACTGCTACAGTGGCTGTCCGGTGGTGCACCAGACTGTCCGGTGCACCACTCGACAGAAGGCAAGAATTGCCTTCTAAGTTGAACTCCAACGGCTCCTAGCTGCCTTGGGGCTATAAAAGGGACCCCTAGGCACATGGAGCACAACACCAAGCATTCACGAAGCATTCTAAGACTCTCAAACTCCGCCTCCAAGCATTTGATCGATTGTGTTAGTGATTTGAGCTCCGTTTGAGTTGTGAACTCTCTGTGCTATGTTTCGAGCTCAAGTCTTGGCTTGTGTCCATGTGTGTGCTGCTGATTTGGGTCTTGCGTGTGTTGCTCTCCCATCCTTACTCTTGTGCTTTCTCTGTGATCTATATTGTAAGGGCGAGAGGCTCCAACCTGTGGAGATTCCTCGCAAACAGGAAGTATACTCAAAAGAGAAAAGACCGTGGTATTCAAGTTGATATTTGGATCACTTGAAAGGGGTTGAGTGCAACCCTTGTCCATTGGGACGCCACAACGTGGAAGTAGGCAAGTATTACTTGGCCGAACCACGGGATAAAAATCGCGTGTCTCTTGTGTCGCTTTTCTTATTATTGTTTGTTCACAAGAGATCGCCTCATAGCCACTTGATTAACTAGCGCTAACATCTCTATATTCTAGTTTGTGGCTATTTAGTGTTTGATTTTACAGGATCACCTACTCACCCCCCCCCCCCCTCTAGGTGCTCTCAACATTGTTTACACATAATACCGATAAAGCACATCCGCATTCCAAGACCTGGGTATGTCGTTGTCGTCCATGTCTTTCAGTCTGTATGACCCGGGTCTTGACGAAGATACCACCAAAAAGGGTCCTTCCCACTTAAGTTGAAGCTTCCCCACTATATCATGTTGGCCACCCTTCGAAGCACCAAATGACCTGGCTTGTATTTTTCAACTTACTTTTCTGTCACGCCATTTGACTGCCTTGTCTTGGTATTTATTGATGTGCTCTATTACTGAAAGGGAAATGTGCCCTTGGGCCATTTCTAAGTGTTTTGGTGATTTAGTGTCCAACACAAGTGCCTAAGTGTAAAGAGGTGGACAAAGTACAAATCAAGGATAAAGGTATGTTTCTCAGACTTAGTACATTGTTTTATGGACTAATGTATTGTGTCTAAGTGCTGGAAATAGGAAAAATCCAATTGGAAATGTCTTGGCTCGAACAGCCAAGAATCTGCTGAGTTGGGAGCACCGGACTGTCCGGTGGTGCACGGACAGTGTCCGGTGGTCGGACAGTGTCCGTGCGCCAGGCTGGTTCGAGAACTGGCCGCTCTCGGGAATTCACCGGCGACGTGCGGCTATAATTCACCGGACTGTCCGGTGTACACCGGACTGTCCGGTGAGCCAACGGTCGGCCGGGCCAACGGTCGGCCGCGCGATCTGCGCGGGACACGTGGCCGAGCCAACGGCTAGAAGGGGGCACCGGACTGTCCGGTGTGCACCGGACATGTCCGGTGCGCCAACGGCTCTCAGGCTGCCAACGGTCGGCTTCGCTATTTAAGGAAGGAAATCGGGCACCGGACAGTGTCCGGTGTGCACCGGACTGTCCGGTGCGCCAGTCGACAGAAGGCAAGATCAGCCTTCCAAGATTGCTCCCAACGGCTCCTAGCTGCCTTGGGGCTATAAAAGGGACCCCTTGGCGCATGGAGGAGTACACCAAGCATCTCCACAACATTTCTAAGCACCAAGACATCGATTTTGCGCATTCGTTTCATTGTGATAGCATATAGAGCTCTTGTGGAGTTGTGAACTCATTGAGTCGTGTTGCGAGCTCTTGTTTGCGATTTGTGTGCGTGTTGACACTCTGATTCTTGTGTCTTGTGTGGTTGCTAATCCCTCCCTTGCTCCGTGTTCTTTGTGAATTTCAAGTGTAAGGGCGAGAGGCTCCAAGTTGTGGAGATTCCTCGCAAACGGGATTGAGAAAGAGCAAACAAAACACTGTGGTATTCAAGTAGGTCTTTGGACCGCTTGAGAGGGGTTGATTGCAACCCTCGTCCGTTGGGACGCCACAACGTGGAGTAGGCAAGCGTTGGTCTTGGCCGAACCACGGGATAACCACCGTGCCATCTCTGTGATTGATCCTTGTTGGTTATTGTGTTTTGTTGAGGATTCCTCTATAGCCACTTGGCAATTATTGTGCTAATGATTAACCAAGTTTTGTGGCTTAAGTTTTGAAGTGTTACAGGATCACCTATTCACCCCCCCCCTCTAGGTGCTCTCAATTGGTATCAGAGCCGTTCTCTTCAAGAAAGGGACTAACCGCCCGAAGAGATGGATCCTAAGGGCAAGGGGATGGTGATCAACGACAAGGAGAAGGAGTCCTTCGTCAACGAGCCCAATGATGACAGGCCCACCGACTCAGGCTCGGGCCACAAAAGAAAAGACGGGAGGAAGAAGAAGACAAGGCGCATCAAGGAAATTGTCTACTACGACAGCGATGAATCTTCCTCCTCCCAAAAGGACAACGACGACTACGACAGACGAAAGACGGTTAACTCAAACTTTTCTTTCGATTATTCGCGCATTCCGCATAGCTCAAATGCTCAATTGCTCCCCATTCCACTTGGCAAGCCCCCTCACTTTGATGGAGAGGACTACGGATTTTGGAGCCACAAAATGCGTACTCACCTGTTTTCTCTCCATCCAAGCATTTGGGAGATTGTGGAAAGTGGAATGAAATTTGATAGCTCGGATAGTCCTGTGTTTATTAATGAACAGATTCATAAGAATGCACAAGCTACTACTGTGTTGCTAGCCTCTTTGTGCAGGGACGAGTATCACAAGGTGAGCGGCTTGGACAATGCCAAGCAGATCTGGGACACCCTCAAGATCTCTCATGAGGGGAACGATGTCACCTTACTCACCAAAATGGAGTTGGTGGAGGGCAAGCTTGGAAGGTTCGCGATGATAAGGGGCGAGGAGCCAACTCAAACATACAACCGGCTCAAGACCCTTGTCAACAAAATAAGGAGATACGGAAGCACGCGATGGACGGACCACGACGTCGTCCGACTGATGCTAAGGTCCTTTACCGTTCTTGATCCTCATTTGGTGAATAATATTCGTGAGAATCCCAGGTACACCAAAATGTCGCCCGAAGAAGTCCTCGGAAAATTCGTTAGCGGGCGAATGATGATCAAGGAGGCGAGGTACGTGGACGACGCCTTGAATGGTCCGATCAACGAGCCGCAACCCCTTGCTCAAGGCAACAAGAAGCAAGGAGGCGCTACCTAGCAAGGTGGCACAGATTGAGGCGGCCGGACTTAATGATGAAGAGATGGCCCTCATCATCAAAAGATTCAAGACGGCGCTTAAAGGTCGCAAGGGACAGCCAAGCAAGACCAAAAAGGGGAAGCGTCATGCTTCAAATGCGGTAAGCTTGGTCATTTTATTGCTAACTGTCCCGACAATGATAGTGAACAGGACCAAGGGAGCAAGAGGGAGAAGAAGAAGGCATACAAGAAGGCAAAGGGCGAGGCACATCTAGGCAAGGAGTGGGATTCGGATTGCTCCTCCTCCGACTTCGACAATGAAGGACTCGCCGCCACCGCCTTCAACAAGTCACCCCTCTTCCCAAACGAGCGTCACACTTGCCTCATGGCAAGAGAGAAGAAAGTAAGCACTCATGATACTAGTACTTATGCTTTCAAGTGAGGATGAGTCTAGTGATGATGATGAGATAGATTACTCATGCTTATTTAGGGATTAGATAGATCTAAAATTGATAAGATTAATGAGTTGATTGATGCTTTGAATGACAAGAATAAATTACTAGAAAAACAAGAGGATCTTTTATATGAGGAGCATGATAAATTTGTTAGTGCACAAAAATCTCTTGATCTTGAAATTAAAAGGAATGAAATGCTCTCTAGTGAATTATCTTCTTGTCATGAAACTATTGCTACGTTAAAAGGTTTTAATGATGATTTAAATGCTAAACTAGAAGTAGCTAGTAATCTAATTCTTGTGTAGAAATTGTTGAAACTTGTAATAGGTGTAAAGATTTTGACATTGATGCTTGTATCATTTAGTTTCAATTTCCAAATTAAATGAGGAATTAGCTAGTATTAATGCCCAACTTAAGACTAGCAAGAATGAATTTGACAAGCTAAAATTTGCAAGGGATGCCTACACGACTGGTAGACACCCCTCAATTAAGGATGGACTTGGCTACAAGAGGGAAGCCAAGAACTTGACAAGCCATAAGGCTCCCATCTCCGCCAAGGAGAAAGGGAAGGCCCCTATGGCTAGTAGTGTGCAAAAGAACCATGCCTTTATGTACCATGATAGAAGACAATCTAGAAATGCTTATAGGAGTTGTAATGCATATAATGCCTTTGATTCTCATGCCATGTTTGCTTCTAGTTCTTCTTATGTGCATGATAGAAATGGTGGTAGGAGAAATGTTGTTCATAATATGCCTAGGAAATGTTGTTAATGTTCCTAGGAAAGTAAATGAACCTTCTACAATATATCATGCTTTAAATGCTTCTTTTGCTATTTGTAGAAAGGATAGGAAGATAGTTGCTAGAAAATTAGGGGCAAGATGCAAGGGAGACAAAACTTGCATTTGGGTCCCTAAGGATATTTGTGCTAACCTTGTAGGACCCAACATGAGTTGGGTACCTAAGACCCAAGCCTAAATTTGCCTTGCAGGTTTATGCATCCGGGGGTTCAAGCTGGATTATTGACAGCGGATGCACAAACCATATGACGGGGGAGAAGAAGATGTTCACCTCCTACGTCAAAAACAAAGATTCCCAAGATTCAATAATATTCGGTGATGGGAATCAAGGCAAGGTAAAAGGGCTAGGTAAAATTGCAATCTCCAATGAGCACTCTATATCTAATGTGTTTTTAGTAGAGTCTCTTGGATATAATTTACTATCTGTTAGTCAATTATGTAATATGGGATATAACTATCTATTTACAAATGTAGATGTGTCTATCTTTAGAAGATGTGATGGTTCACTAGCTTTAAGGGTGTACTAGACGGCAAACTTTACTTAGTTGATTTTGCAAAAGAAGAGGTCGGTCTAGATGCATGCTTAATGGCTAAGACTTGCATGGGCTGGTTGTGGCATCGCCACTTAGCACATGTGGGGATGAAGAACCTCCACAAGCTTCTAAAGGGAGAACACGTGATAGGTCTAACCAATGTTCATTTCGAAAAAGATAGACCTTGTGCAGCTTGTCAAGCAGGTAAACAAGTGGGAGGAGCACATCACAGCAAGAATGTGATGACCACGTCAAGACCTCTGGAGCTGCTGCATATGGACCTCTTCGGACCCGTCGCCTATCTGAGCATAGGAGGAAGTAAGTATGGTTTAGTTATTGTTGATGACTTTTCCCGCTTCACTTGGGTGTTCTTTTTGCAGGATAAGTCTGAAACCCAAGGGACCCTCAAGCGCTTCCTAAGGAGAGCTCAAAATGAGTTTGAGCTCAATGTGAAGAAAATAAGGAGCGACAACGGGTCCGAATTCAAGAATCTTCAAGTGGAGGAGTTCCTTGAGGAGGAGGGGATCAAGCACGAGTTCTCCGCTCCCTACACACCTCAGCAAAATGGTGTGGTAGAGAGGAAGAACAGGACACTCATAGATATGGCGAGGACTATGCTTGGAGAGTTCAAGACCCCCGAGTGCTTTTGGTCGGAAGCCGTGAACATGGCTTGCCACGCCATCAACAGGGTCTACCTTCACCGCCTCCTCAAGAAGACTTCATATGAGCTGCTGACTGGTAACAAACCCAATGTATCGTACTTTCGTATTTGGGAGTAAATGCTACATTCTAGTGAAGAAGGGTAGGAATTCCAAATTTGCTCCCAAAGCCGTAGAAGGGTTTTTATTAGGTTATGATTCAAATACAAAGGCGTATAGGGTCTTCAACAAATCATCGGGTTTGGTTGAAGTCTCTAGCGACGTTGTATTTGATGAGACTAATGGCTCTCCAAGAGAGCAAGTTGTTGATCTTGATGATGTAGATGAAAAGACGTTCCAACGGCCGCGATACGCACCATGGCGATTGGAGATGTACGGCCTCAGGAACATTTGGAGCAAGATCAACCGTCTTCCTCAACTATGGTGCATCCCCAACCCAGGATGACGAACAGATACCTCAAGTGGAGGCGCATGATCAAGGGGGAGCACAGGATGTTCAAATTGAAGAGGAAGAAGCACCTCAGGCACCTCCAACCCAAGTTCGAGCGACGATCCAAAGGGATCATCCCGTCGACCAAATTTTGGGTGATATTAGCAAGGGAGTAACTACTCGTTCAAGATTAGTTAATTTTTTGTGAGCATTACTCTTTTGTCTCTTCTATTGAGCCTTTCAGGGTAGAAGAGGCCTTGCTAGATCCGGACTGGGTGTTGGCCATGCAGGAGGAACTCAACAATTTCAAGCGCAATGAAGTTTGGACACTGGTGCCTCGCCCCAAGCAAAATGTTGTGGGAACCAAGTGGGTGTTCCGCAACAAACAGGACGAGCACGGGGTGGTGACAAGGAACAAGGCTCGGCTTGTGGCAAAAGGTTATGCCCAAGTCGCAGGTTGTACCAAATGGATGTGAAGAGCGCTTTCCTCAACGGGCCGATCAAGGAGGAGGTGTACGTGGAGCAACCCCCTGGCTTTGAGGATGAACGGTACCCCGACCACGTGTGTAAGCTCTCTAAGGCGCTCTATGGACTTAAGCAAGCCCCAAGAGCATGGTATGAATGCCTTAGAGACTTTTTAATTGCTAATGCTTTCAAGGTTGGGAAAGCCGATCCAACTCTTTTTACTAAGACTTGCGATGGTGATCTTTTTGTATGCAAATTTATGTCGATGACATAATATTTGGTTCTACTAATCAAAAGTCTTGTGAAGAGTTTAGCAGGGTGATGACGCAGAAATTCGAGATGTCGATGATGGGCGAGTTGAACTACTTCCTTGGGTTCCAAGTGAAGCAACTCAAGGACGGCACTTTCATCTCCCAAACGAAGTACACGCAAGATTTGCTAAAGAGGTTTGGGATGAAGGACGCCAAGCGAAGACGCCGATGGGAACCGATGGACACACCACCTCAACAAAGGAGGTAAGTCCGTTGATCAAAAAGCATACCGGTCCATGATAGGTTCTTTGCTTTATTTATGTGCTAGTAGACCGGATATTATGCTTAGCGTATGCATGTGTGCTAGATTTCAATCCGATCCTAAGGAGTGTCACTTAGTGGCTGTGAAGCGAATTCTTAGATATTTAGTCGCTACGCCTTGCTTCGGGATCTGGTATCCAAAGGGGTCTAACTTTGACTTGATTGGGTACTCAGATTCGACTATGCTGGATGTAAGGTCGATAGGAAGAGTACATCGGGGATGCCAATTCTTAGGAAGGTCCCTGGGTGTCATGGAACTCTAAGAAACAAACCTCCGTTGCCCTATCCACCGCTGAGGCCGAGTACGTTGCCGCAGGACAGTGTTGTGCGCAACTACTTTGGATGAGGCAAACCCTCAGGGACTTGGCTACAATCTGAGAAAAGTCCCACTCCTATGTGACAATGAGAGTGCTATCCGAATAGGAAAATCCTGTTGAGCACAGCCGCACAAAGCACATTGACATCCGGCATCACTTTTTGAGAGACCACCCAGCAAAAGGGAGATATCGAAGTGTTTCATGTTAGCACCGAGAACCAGCTAGCCGATATCTTTACCAAGCCTCTAGATGAGAAGACCTTTTGCAGGCTGCGTAGTGAGCTCAATATCTTAGATTCGCGGAACTTGGATTGAATTGTAGCATATATGTGTTTATGCCTTTGATCATGTTCATTCTGCATTTGTTGCTTATTGTGTGGTGCTCAAGTTGTACAAACACTCCCTGGACCTCACAAGTCCTTTTTGCAAGTGATGCACATATTTAGGGGGAGCTGTGCTACAACTTGACCCTTTGAGACTAACCATGTACTTGAGTTTGGTTGTTTTAGTCTCCAAGGAGAATTGAAAGGGAAAAGGTGGACTTGGACCATGCAAGACTTCCACTGCACTCCGATGAGAAAGAGTAACTTTTCCAAGTTCATCTTTATACTCCTATTGCCTTTGTGTTTATTTGAAAATTTTGGTGAGGCAATGGGGTTAAAGGGCCAAGATTGATCCCGTTTTGGTGCTTGATGCCAAAGGGGGAGAAAATAAAGGCCAAAGCAATAAATGGATCAGCTACCACTTGAGAAATTTTGAAAATAGTAGATTAGAGCTTTTGGTTTGACAAAACTTTTATTGTCTTTTATGTCAAAAGTTGGCCTCTTGTGGGGAGAAGTGTTGATTATGGGAAAAAGGGGGAGTTTTTGAAATCCTTGATCAAATTTCTCTGGAAAACCTTCTTATGTCTCTACAAGTGGTTTTGACTTAGAGATAGGAATTTGAGTTTTGATTTGCAAAAACAAACCAAGTGGTGGCATAGAGTGATCCATATATGTCAAATTGAATCAAAACAATTTTGAGTTCTAATTTGAATTGTTTTTGTACTTCTACTTGCTTTATGTTGTGTTGGCATAAATCACCAAAAAGGGGGAGATTGAAAGGGAAATGTGCCCTTGGGCCATTTCTAAGTGTTTTGGTGATTTAGTGTCCAACACAAGTGCCTAAGTGTAAGAGGTGGACAAAGTACAAATCAAGGATAAAGGTATGTTTCTCAGACTTAGTACATTGTTTTATGGACTAATGTATTGTGTCTAAGTGCTGGAAACAGGAAAAATCCAATTGGAAATGTCTTGGCTCGAGCAGCCAAGAATCTGCTGAGTCTGGGAGCACCGGACTGTCCGGTGGTGCACGGACAGTGTCCGGTGCGCCAGGCTGGTTCGAGCGAACTGGCCGCTCTCGGGAATTCACCGGCGACGTACGGCTATAATTCACCGGACTGTCCGGTGTACACCGGACTGTCCGGTGAGCCAACGGTCGGCCGGGCCAACGGTCGGCCGCGCGATTTGCGCGGGACACGTGGCCGAGCCAACGGCTAGAAGGGGCACCGGACTGTCCGGTGTGCACCGAACATGTCCGGTGCGCCAACGGCTCTCAGGCTGCTAACGGTCGGCTTCGCTATTTAAGGAAGGAAATCGGGCACCGGACAGTGTCCGGTGTGCACCAGACTGTCCGGTGCGCCAGTCGACAGAAGGCAAGATCAGCCTTCCAAGATTGCTCCCAACGGCTCCTAGCTGCCTTGGGGCTATAAAAGGGACCCCTTGGCGCATGGAGGAGTACACCAAGCATCTCCACAACATTTCTAAGCACCAAGACATCGATTTCGCGCATTCGTTTCATTGTGATAGCATATAGAGCTCTTGTGGAGTTGTGAACTCATTGAGTCGTGTTGCGAGCTCTTGTTGCGATTTGTGTGCGTGTTGACACTCTGATTCTGTGTCTTGTGTGCGTTGCTAATCCCTCCCTTGCTCCATGTTCTTTGTGAATTTCAAGTGTAAGGGCGAGAGGCTCCAAGTTGTGGAGATTCCTCGCAAACGGGAATGAGAAAGAGCAAACAAAACACTGGTATTCAAGTAGGTCTTTGGACCGCTTGAGAGGGGTTGATTGCAACCCTCGTCCGTTGGGACGCCACAACGTGGAGTAGGCAAGCGTTGGTCTTGGCCGAACCACGGGATAACCACCGTGCCATCTCTGTGATTGATCCTTGTTGGTTATTGTGTTTTGTTGAGGATTCCTCTATAGCCACTTGGCAATTATTGTGCTAACGATTAACCAAGTTTTGTGGCTTAAGTTTTGAAGTGTTACAGGATCACCTATTCACCCCCCCCCTCTAGGTGCTCTCAATTACTTTGTAGTCTGGTCCCTTCTATGGTGTCTTTTGTTATTTGGCAATCAGCTTCGTCCTCTACCGAAGCTAGAGTTCTTATTGAACCCATTCTTGCTTCTTCCGGTGTTATTGCTTCGTCGCTGAACAGAAGCTTGAATGGAGTAAATCCTGTCGACCTTGATAAACAGTGTTGTGGTTCCAGACCACTTTTATTAATTCATCTGGCCACTTTCCCTTGGGCTGATTGAAGATTGACTTCATTATTCCTGTTATTATAATTCCATTTGCCATTTCTACCAATCCATTTGACTCCGGATGCCTCACTGATGCAAAGTGTATTTTTGTACTAATTTGGTTACAAAAGGTTTTGAAAGTTTTGGCATCGAACTGAGTTCCATTATCAATGGTGATAGCCTTCAGCACCAAAGCGATAAACAATGTTTTGCCAGAAGAATTTATGTACTGTGGCCGAAGTTATTATAGCCATAGGCTTCGCTTCAATCCACTTAGAAAAATATTCCACCGCCACCACAACATATTTCAAGTTGCCTTGTGCTGGTGAGAGTGGTCCTAACAGATCCAATCCCATCATTGCAATGGCCAAGTTGGTTGTATTAGTTGGGTCAAAGACGAAGGTTGCTAGTCTCTGGCGCATCTTTGGCAATTTTCACATTTTTGCACTAACTCTGCTGCATCCGAAGCTGCCTTCGGCCAGTAGAAACCTTGTCTGAAAACCTTTCCCAGCAGGGTCCTAGACCCAATGTGGGCCCCACATAGTCCTGCATGTATCTCCTTCATTAGTTCTTGCCCTTCGGTTCTAGATAAACATTTGAGCAATGGAGCGCAAAACTCCGTGCTTGTATAACTCCCCTTCTATTATTACATATGCTCTTGTCCTTGCTTCCATCTTTTATTATAAACTTCATCATCCGAAAGTCGGTTGCCCTGGAGGAAGGATACAATCTTAGTCCTCCAATCTTCACTATGCACTGGTGAAATTGTGAGCACTTCTCTTTCCATGAGCTCAACTGAAGGTGCTTTTATTGTTTCAAAAAACACTTCCAAAGGTAGTGGGAGCCCCTGTGCCGCCGACTTGGCTAATAAATCTGCATGCTCACTTTCTCCCCTTGGGATGTTCTTTACAGAGAAACCTTCAAAAGAGGCTTCCAACCTTCGGACTGCATCTAGATATTTTTCAAGCTTCGGATCTCTTGCCTTGTTGCTTTTGTCCACATGACCCGACATAACTTGTGAATCAGTCTTGAGAATCGCCCTTTATACCCATTGCCTTAAGTTTCCGAAGCCCAAGAGGAGGGCTTCGTACTCTGCAATATTATTTGTGCAGAGGTTCTAACTTTGGATGGTGCAACTATGACGACAGCTGCCCCTGCACCGAAGGTTCCCCAAGACCCATCACAAAATACCGTCCATGTTTCGGCATCATCTATTTTTTCTTCATCCTGAGCCTCTGGCGTCCAATCGGCAATGAAGTCTGCTAACGCCTAAGACTGAATCGAAGACCTATGTACATAATCAATGGTAAAATCATTGAGTTCTTTGGCCCATTTTCTGATCCTTCCTGTAGCTTCTCTGTTCCTCATTATATCCTTCAGGGGTTGTGACAAAGGCACTATTATGTGATATGATTGGAAGTAGAGTCGAAGCTTTCTGGAGGCCATCAATACAACATACAATACCTTCTCCAATTCTATATAATTCTTCTTTGATGGGCTGAGTACTTCGGAGACGAAGTATATCGGTGCTTGCTTTTTTATTTGACCATCTTGTTTCTCTTGTACAAGTGCCGCACTAACCGCAGCATGGGAAGCAGCCACATATAGAAGCAATGGGGTCCCTGATGAAGGTGGAGTTAGAGTTGTTAGATCTATCAAGTACCGCTTTAGCTCCTCGAAGGCTTTCTGCTGGGCTGGATCCCATTGGAAAACTTCAGCTGATTTCAATATTTCAAAGAAAGGCATATTCCTCTCTGCTGATCTTGAAATGAATCTGTTCAGCGATGCCAGCCTTCCTGCTAACCTTTGAGCCCCCTTTTTTGAATTTGGTGGCTCCATCCGAAGGATAGCTTCGATTTTGCTTGGGTTAGCTTCAATACCTTTTGTCGATATCAAGCAGCCAAGAAACTTGCCCTTCTTCACTCCGAAGACACATTTTCTGGATTTAACTTAAGACCAGCTTGTCTGAAATTGGCAAATGTCTCTTGCAAATCAGCAACATGGTTCTCTTGTTTTGTGCTTTTTACTACGATATCATCGACGTATGTTAGCGCATTTCTACCAATTTTGGAGTGAAAAACTTGGCAGCCATTCTGCTGAAGCTTCCTAGCATTCTTGAGCCCCTCAGGCATCCAAAGATAACAATAGATGCCACTAGAAGTTATGAAGCTTGTCTTCGGCTCATCGTCCTTTTTCATCCAGATTTGATGATAGCGTGAGTAGCAATCCAATAAACTCATGAGTTCCGAAGTAGTGATGCATCCACTAGGGAATCTATTCTTAGCAATGGGAATTCATCCTTCGAACATGCCTTATTAAGATCTGTAAAATCAATACACATTCTCCATTTTCCGTTAGCTTTCTTCACCATAACGGTGTTGGCCAGCCACTCTGGGTATGTTACTTCTCTAATAACACCGACACTTAGAAGTCTTTTTACTTCATTTCGTGCACCTTCGGCTTTATCATCGGACATTTTCCGAAGTCTCTGCTTTCTTGGTCTGAAAGATGGGTCTACATTGAGTGAGTGTTCAATGATATCCCTATTGACACCACAGAGGTCATTGGCTGTCCAAGCAAAAGCATCTTTGTTATTAAACAAAAATCTTAGCAAGGTCTTTTCTTGTTCATCAGATAATTGAGATCCCAGCAACACTTTTTGCTTGGCTATGTCTTCACACAAAAGCATAGGCTTTGGTTGATCTGCGAAGCAACCTTTTCTCTTTATGCTTGTACTGCTGATAAGCTTCAGCTCCATCTATATTATGAATAGTCTTCGAATCCGTCCAACTTTCTTCGGCTCTCCTGGCAGCTTCTTGACTCCCATGTACAGCAATGGGTCCTTGTTCCGAAGGTATCTTCATGCAGAGGTATGCTGGGTGGAGTATTGCTTCGAAGGCATTGAGCGTCCCTCGACCAATGATTGCGTTGTATGGGTACTCCATATCAACAATATCAAAGATAACTTGCTCTGTCCTTGTGTTGTTAACACAGCCGAAGGTAACCGACATTGTTATCTTGCCAAGTGCCACGATTGTCTCCCTCCAAAACCACAAAGAGGATGTATTGCATCATGTATCTTGTCATCTGGCTCTTGCATTTGCCTGAAAGCCTTCACAAAAGTTATATCTACCGCACTGCCTGTGTCCACTAAGACATTGTGGACCAAAAATCCCTTGATGACACAAGATATGACCATTGCATCGTTGTGAGGATAATCTTTAAGCTGAAAGTCTTCCTGGGAGAAGGTGATTGGAATATGAGACCACTTAGACTTGATGAAGGGTCCTTTCACTCCAACAGTTGTACCCTCCTCTGTGTTCCTTCTTCTGTTTCTTATTGGCTGGTTCAAAACTAGAGCCGCCTGTGATTGGGAGCACTAGCTTTGTAGCCGAAGATGCCACAGCTTGGTTGCTTTGTGAAGCCATCGTCGCAGTTGTGGAAGTGAGTTTACCGGAGGTGGGCGCCAATGTTGGTCACTTGTTCTCAAATGCTATAAATCAAGAACAAGGCAACACAATTGTTAATGGTCAAAGACCTTCGTCCTTCGAAGCATTATTTCCTCTCGGATATAATGATCTTCAGACGAAGGTCATGAAGGACACACCTTCATCATTTTATCATATAAACGTGAATAAGAATAAAAGAGTAAAGGAACATAGAGGAATGAAGATAATTAATTGTCATATATCAATGATTTACTTATTATTAACTTCAGCAAATACGAATAAACATTAACAATATTCATATTACAATGGTACCTTCGGCTTGCCAAAAGGTAGAAGAGCTGAAGTGATGCGAGAGCGATTACAATCCAGCTTGAACAGTACGGGGGTACTGTTCATCTATTTATAGTCACAGGACAAAGCCGGGTAAAATTATATTCATGCCCTCAAATATTTGTTTACAAATAATTAAGACTAACAAGGTCTATCTAGTCCTTTTTCCTTCTTTGCTTGGTCCGGGCCAAAGCTATTGACGTTCGGCATCTTGCACTATCGTCAAAAGCTATTGAGCGTCGTCTCCAAGAGCTGAGTCGAGGCTGAAGGTAACTTTGGCAAGCTTTTGTATTATCTTGTCGAAGGGTTTTTGCTCTGAGGACTTTCGGCGGAGAAGACCCCCAACAAGCTCTGCTCCAGAGTTTAGATTGTTTCTCATAACCAGTGGCAGTGGCGGGTAAATAACTCCAAACTCCGTGACTAGGTTGCTTTTTTGGAGTTTTCGGAGCAGCAAAAGAGGTACCCAAAAAATTGTACTGTAGCTCCAAAAACTCCATAGAGTATACAACTCTGGAGTTAGGGTGTTTGGCATGCTCTGGCAAGCTCTCCCTTAGAGTTTTGCTCTGGAGTCATGCCAAAACAGGCTCTTAATGAGCTCTAAAATATAAATTTTACACAATAAAATCGGATCATATTTGGATCAGATTATATTTGGATCGAGCTCTATTTCTATCTATTTTTAAACTAAAATTAATTAAGGACTCAAACGAATCGTGAAAAAACATTTAAATCGTGATCCATTACCACTCTTAATTGTACCACATGGTTCTGCAACTCTGATGGTCTGTCATTTCCAGAACTTTCAATCAGTATAAGAATACCTCATGATACAATGGAAATTAGTTCTTAGATACGTCGTGGTCGAGGCACTGCATAAGAACCGTACTTTTATTGTTTTTAAATTGGATGGACATTATTTATGTAGTTTTATTTGCTTTAACGAGCTATGCATTTTTAAAACGTTTTCCTCGTTTTTTTATTTTATTTGAATTAAAAATCATGTTTTGTTGTGTGCATGAGTCTCTAAAAGAAAAGCTGACGTGACGCTGATGTGGTTGTAAGCTGACGGTAAATGCTACGCACTAAGATTCTATTTATTTCGTTTCAGGATTATATAATCAGCTTATATATTATATAAGCATCTAAATACTGCTTATGGATTATCATAATTGAAAGACGTCTAGAGGCCTAGAGGGGTGAATAGGCGAAATCTAAAATTTTATAAACTTAAACACACACTAAAGACTGGGGGTTAGCGTTAGAAATAAATTCAAGTCTGAAGGATGGTTTCTCTTGCTAGGAGTTGCTCAAAGGATGTGGATGACGAATGTGAGCAAACTCAGATCAATACTAGCAAGAAAACGTTAAAGAGAGGAAATAGTGCAAAAAAATCAAGTGGTAATTAAAGCGAGTAGACACGGTGATTTGTTTTACCGAGGTTCGGTTCCAAATAACCTAGTCCCCTTTGAGGAGGCCACAAAGGTCGGGTCTATTCCAACCCTTTCCCTCTCTCAACGGTCACTTAGACCGAGTGAGCATTTTCCTTAATCTCATGGGTCACTTAGACCCCACAAGGACCACCACACACTTGGGTGTCTCTTGCTTCGATTACAAGTCACTTGAGAAATAGAAGGGAAAAAGAAAAGGCCAAACTAAGCGACAAGAGCAACAAAAGAACACAAGTGATCCTCTCATAAGCCCTAATACACTAGAGTTGATTTTGGGGGCTTTGAGTGGATTGATTGTATCTTGGAGTGTTGGATTTTGCTCTTGCAATGAATGAGAACTCAGAAATGCTTGGCCTAGAGTGAATGAGGTGGTTGGGAGGTATTTATAGCCTCCCAACCACTTCTAGTCGTTGGCTGATTTCTGTTAGCGATGGGCGCAATCGAACAGTCCGGTGCGCCACCAGACAGTCACTGTGCACTGTCCGGTGTGCGCCATGTCAACGCAATCGTTAGGGTTCGGAGCTGGTCGACCGTTGGAGCCTTTGTCGTCTTGTTGCACCGGACAGTCCAGTGGTTGCACCGGACAGTCCGGTGCCCTCTGAATTCTGCGCTCTGACTTATGCGCGGCACTGTTCATCACTGTTCACTCTACACAGTCGACCGTTGGCTTGCAGGGAGCCGTTGCTCCGCTGGCTCACCGGATAGTCCGGTGAATTATAGCGGAGGCTACCCTGGAATTCCCGAGAGTGACTGGTTTGGAGTTGTACGGCTCTGGTGCACCGGACACTGTCCGGTGGCACACCGGATAGTCCGGTGCGCCAAAAAACAGCACACTCAAGTCCTTTGCTCCATTTTTTATCGTGTCCCTAACCGGATTTCTTTCTTAGTTTTTGTTGAACCTTATGCACCTGAGATAAATAATATCTAGACAAACTAGTTAGTCCATGTGTCTGTGTTGGTCGTCAACCACCAAAATTAATTATAGAAAATGGTTAACCCAATTTCCCTTTCAATCTTCCCCTTTTTGGTGTTGATGCCAACAAACCAAAGCAAATATAAAGTGTAGAAATGTAACTAGTTTGTATGAAGAATGTGCATAGGTTACTTACCAATTGAAGGTATCACTAAGTATATGGATTGCTTTTCATTTATTTAACATTTTGGACCATATTTGCATCACTTTTTTGTTTTTGCAAATCTTTTGAAAAATCTTTTCAAATTCTTTTGCAACTAGTCAAAGGTACAGGAATATGATTGCAAGAAGCATTTTAATATTTGAAATTCCTCCCCCTATTTTAAATGCTTTTCTTTGACTAAATAAAAGCTCCCCCTGAATGAATTCTCCTCTTGGCTTTCAAGAGGGTTTTTGAAATAGATACCAATTAAAAGATCAATTGAAAAATTGATGACAATTGAAAATTCATTTTGAAACTAACTCAAATATCAATTGAAATAAACATTTCCTTTTTAAAAAGATCTTAATACCAATTTGAAAGATACACTAAAATTTTTAAAATGATGGTGCAGTCCTTTTGCTTTGGGCTTAATATTTTCTCCCCTTTGGCATTAATCGCCAAAACGAAGAGCCTGAGAGCCCTATTGTATTTTCTTCCACATTGGTAAAGAAATATGAGTGAAGTCTTATACCAATTGAGAGTTTTGCGGAGTAACGGCAATGGTAAATGATACCGTCAGAGTTTGAAGTGGAAGCCTTGTTTTTGCCGAATACTCCATTTGTCTTTCAATCTAAGACTTAATACAAAAGTGTCGGGGACCATAATTAGGGGTACCCTCAAGACTCCTAATCTCAGCTGGTAACCCCCATCAGCACAAAGCTGCAAAGGCCTGATGGGTGCGATTAAGTCAAGGATCGGTCCACTCAAGGGACACGATCGCCTCGCCCGAGCCCAGCCTCGGGCAAGGGCAGCCGACCCCGGAGGATTTACTCTCGCCCGAGGACCTCCTCCAGCAACGAACACACCTTCGGCTCGCCCGAGGCCCAGACTTCACCAAGAAGCAACCTTGGCCAAGCCGCCACGCCGACCGACCGTATCGCAGGAGCCTTTAATGCAAAGGTGGCCTGACACCTTATCCTGACGCGTGCCCTTCAGTCGACAGAGCCGAAGTGACCGCAGTCACTTCGCCGCTCCATTGACCGGCCTGACAAGAGGACAGCGTCGCCTGCGCCGCTGACTGCTGTGCCACTCGGTAGAGTGAGGCTGACAGCAGCCAAGTCCGGCCTCAGGCGCCATAGGAAACTCCACTTCGCCCGACCCCAGGGCTCGGACTCGGGCTCAGCCCCGGAAGACGACGAACTCCGCTTCGCTCGACCCCAGGGCTCGAACTCGGGCTCAGCCCCGGAAGACGACGAACTCCGCTTCGCCCGACCCCAGGGCTCGGACTCGGGCTCAGCCTCGGAAGACGATGAACTCCGCCTCGCCCGACCCAGGGCTCGGACTCGGGCTCAGCCCCGGAAGACGACGAACTCCGCTTCGCCCGACCACAGGGCTCGGACTCGAGCTCAGTCCCGGAAGACGACAAACTCCACCTCGCCCGACCCAGGGCTCGGACTCGGGCTCAGCCCTGGAAGACGACGAACTCCGCCTCGCCCGACCCCAGGGCTCGAACCCAGCCCTGGCCTCAGCCGACAGTCTCCGCCTCGCCCGACCCAGGGGCTCGGACTCGACCTCGACCTCGGAAGACAGACTCGACCTCAACCTCAGAGGAGCCTCCGCCTCGCCCAACCCAGGGCTCGGACCGACCACATCACAGGAGGCGCCATCATTACCCTACCCCAAGCTAACTCAGGCTAGGGGAACAAGACCGGTGTCCCATCTGGCTCGCCCGATAAACAAGTAATGATGGCGCCCGCATGCTCCATGACGACGGCGGCTCTCAGCCCCCTTACGAAAGCAAGGAGACGTCAGCAAGGACTCGACAGCCCCAATAGCTGTCCTTCCACCAGGCTCCAGCGCCTCCGACGGCCACGACACCACACGAACCGGGTGCCAAAACCTCTCGGCTGCCACGACGGCATGTACTTAGGGCGCTAGCTCTTCTCCGCTAGACATGTTAGCACACTGCTACACCCCCCATTGTACACCTGGATCCTCTCCCGCCTATAAAAGGAAGGTCCAGGGCCCTCTTACAGAGGGTTGGCCGCGCGGGAAGGACGGGACGGCGCTCGCGTAAGCCTCTCGCTCCCTCCCGCGTGGACGCTTGTAACCCCCTACTGCAAGCGCACCCGACCTGGGCGCGGGACAAACACGAAGGCCGCGGGTTTCCCCTTTTACGCCTGTCTCCCTCCGGCTTCTTCCCCCTTCGCGCTCCGTCTCGCGCTGACCCATCTGGGCTGGGGCACGCAGCGACAATTTACTCGTCGGTTCAGGGACCCCCCGGGGTCGAAACGCCGACAGTTGGCGCGCCAGGTAGGGGCCTGCTGCGTGTTGACGAACAGCTTCCGTCAAGCTCCAGATGGGTAGTCTCCAGCAACCTTTCGAGCCCGGGACGGTGCTCGTTTCGGGAGTCTTGAGTTCATGTCCCTCGACGGCAGCTACGACATGATACTCCTTCCCCCGCCGCGCGACAGCGATAATGGTGGCCGACAATCCGCCCGCCGTGGGCGGAATCGACGACGTCTTCCCCACGTGGCGGGAAGAACGACATTCGAGCTCGTCCGTCCCCTCCCCCGCCGACGGAGGAGGAGGCGGGGCAACCAAGGCCAAGCAGGAGGCGGCATCTCGTCGGCTGTCGAGCGAGTCGACAGCGCCGGCGCCCCAACGGGGGGCACGTCGGGCATCGACCTCGCGTCTGAGACGAAGACGAGCGTCGTCTCCCCGCAACACGCCAACTTCAAGCAAACGGACGACGCCAGCACACTCGCAATGGACTTGCTGGGCGTCACCCTCGTACCTGAGACGACGGTGTAGTCTGCCCCTGACGCGACTTCGTCACCGCCCGTCGACCAAGAGGTACCGACCGACTCCCATCTCGTGCCTTTTGGATTCAGCCTCGACCCACCAGCGACTTCGCTTTAGTGGATGCTCTCATAGAGGCGAGTCCAAACCCTCTAGGGTATTGTATGCGGTCACCTTGGACCGGCTGACGGCCGTCTCGACCTACGGGCCCTCGGGTTCTGAGGAAGATGACGAGCCCGACTTTTGTTGGGATTTCTCCGGACTTGGTAACCCCAGTGCCATGCGGGACTTCATGACCGCATGCGACTACTGCCTTTCCGATGTTCTGACGGTAGCCGCAGCCTCGATGACGAGGATTGCGGCCTAAGTCATGAATGTTTCCACGTTGATCTAGGGGGTCCCGGCGAAGGCAACCATTGGTACGCCGGAAAACGGTGATCCCCTAGGCCTACGCCTCGCGTTGACATCCTTCGGGAGCTAGCTGCGGTCCCCGTCCCGGCGGGGGTCATGACCACAGCTCGAGCAAATCCGTGAGATGCAGGCCAGGCTCGACGAGGGAGCAGGAACACTTGAGCGTTCCGCCGGGACATCGGGCAGGAATGGGCAGGCCAACCTCCGGCCGGAGAAGCGCTTCATCTACCCCAGGGCATCCAGCACCGCATTGCCGATGATGTCAGGGCAAGGCCGCCACCGGCTTCTAGTGGGGTCGGCTAGAACCTGGCTGCAGCGGCAATACTTCTCCGCGCGATGCCGGAGCCATCTACCACCGAGGGGCGGCGTATCCAGGGAGAGCTCAAGAATCTCCTAGAGGATGCCGCGGTCCGACGGGCCGAAAGCTCCGCCTCCCGAAGGCAGGGGTACCCCTCGGAACATCGCGCCGTGACTTCCCGATTCATGCGGGAAGCCTCGGTCCACACGGGCGCACGCGCAACACAGCGCCTGTGGCCCCCGGATCGCCTCGGCAACGGACACCCTCACCACAACCGTCGAACCCACCTCGACGAGAGGGTGCGCCGAGGCTACCACCCCAGGCGTGGGGATGCTACGACAGCAGGGAGGATCGGAGTCCCCGCCCGAACCACCCGGTCCGCAGGCTTTCAGCCGAGCCATACGACGGGCGTCGTTCCTGACCCGGTTCCGAACCCCGACTACTATCACAAAGTACTCGGGGGAGACGAGACCAGAACTGTGGCTCGCGGACTATCGGTTGGCCTACCAAACTGGGTGGAACGGACAATGACAACCTCGTCATCCGTAACCTCCCCCTGTTCCTCTCCGACTCGCTCGGGCTGGCTGGAGCATTTGCCTCCTGGGCAGATCTCCAACTGGGACGACCTGGTCCAAGCCTTCGCCGGCAACTTCCAGGGCACGTACGTGCGCCTGGGAACTCCTGGGATCTCCGAAGCTGCCACCATAGCCGGGGGAGTCCCTCCGGGACTACATCCGGCGATTCTCGAAGCAGCGCACCGAGCTGCCCAACGTCACCGACTCAGATGTCATCGGCGCGTTCCTTGCCGGCACCACCTGCCACGACCTGGTGTGCAAGCTGGGTCGCAAGACCCCCACCAGGGGGAGCGAGTGATGGACATCGCCACCAAGTTCGCCTCTGGCCAGGAGGCGGTTGAGGCCATCTTCCGGAAGGATAAGCAGCCCCAGGGCCGCCACCGGAAGATGTCCCCGAGACGTCGACTCAGCGCGGCACCAAGAAGAAAGGCAGGAAGAAGTCGCAAGCGAAACGCGACGCCGCCGACGCGGACCTTGTCGCCGCTGCCGAGTACAAGAACCCTCGGAAACCTCCGGAGGTGCCAATCTCTTCGACAAGATGCTCAAGGAGCCATGCCCCTATCATCAGGGGCCCGTCAAGCACACCCTTGAGGAGTGCGCCATGCTTCGGCGCCACTTCACAAGGTTGGGCCACCTGCGGAAGGTGGCAGGGCCCGCGACGACGATAAGAAGGAGGATCACAAGGCAGGAGAGTTCCCCGAGGTCCGCGACTGCTTCATGATCTATGGTGGGCCAGTGGCGAACGCCTCAGCTCGGCACCGCAAGCAAGAGCCTCGGGAGGTCTGCTCAGTAAAGGTGGCAGCGCCGGTCTACCTAGACTAGTCCGACAAGCCAATCACCTTGACCAGGGCGATCACCCGACCGCGTGCCGAGCCTGGGGAAATACCCGCTCGTTGTCGACCCCGTTATCGGCAACGTCAGGCTCACCAAGGTCCTCATGAATGGAGGCAGCAGCCTCAACATCATCTACGCCGAGACCCTCGGGCTCCAGTGGATCGACCTGTCCTTGGTCCGGGCAGGCGTTGCGCCTTTTCACGAGATCATCCCCGGGAAACGCGTCCAGCCCCTCGGATGACTCGATCTACCCGTCTGCTTTGGGACACCCTCCAACTTCCGAAGGGAGACCCTCACGTTCGAGGTGGTCAGGTTTCGAGGAACCTACCACGCAGTGCTAGGGAGACCATGCTACGCCAAGTTCATGGCCGTCCCCAACTACACCTACCTCAAGCTCAAAATGTCGGGCCCCAACGGGGCCATCACCGTCGGCCCCACGTATCAACACGCGTACGAATGCGACGTGGAGTGCGTGGAGCACGCCGAGGCCCTCGCCGAATCCGAGGCCCTCATCGTCGACCTGGAGAGCCTCTCTAAGGAGGCGCCAGACGTGAAGTGCCATGCCAGCAACTTCGAGCGGCGGAGACGGTTAAGTCTGTCCCTCTCGACCCCAGCAACGACGCCTCCAAGTAGATCCGGATCGGCTCCGAGCTTGACCCCAAATAGGAAGCAGTGCTCGTCGACTTTCTCCGCGCGAACACCGACGTTTTCGCGTGGAGTCCCTCGGACATGCCCAGCATACCGAGGGATGTCGCCGAGCACTCGCTGGATATCCGAGCTGGAGCTCGACTCGTGAAGCAGCCTCTGCGCCGATTCGATGAAGAAAAGCGCAGAGCCATAGGCGAGGAGATCCACAAGCTAATGGCAGCAGGGTTCATCAAAGAGGTATTCCATCCCGAATGGCTTGCCAACCCTGTGCTTGTGAGAAAGAAAGGAGGGAAA
>JAOPSE010000012.1:30665451-30995098 GCA_029449295.1 Zea luxurians | reverse complement strand
TTTTAGGAGGGGCATTAAGCTTGACATTGTCTCCCTGTTGGAAGCCAATACCATCCTTAATGCCAGGGCGTGTCCCACTATAGAGCATGCTTCTAGCAAATTTAAATTTCTCATTTTCCAAGTCATACTCATTGATTTTAGCAGTTAATGTAGCTATATGATCATTTTGTTGTTTAATTAAAGCAAGGTGATCATGAATAGCATCCACATTAACATCTCTACATCTAGTGCAAATAGAAACATGCTCAACGGTAAATGTAGAGGATTGCAATCATTTAATTCAACAATCTTAGCATGTAAAATAGCATTCTCATCTCTAAGATTGGAAATGGAAATATTGCAAACATCTAAGTCTTTAGCCTTAGCAATTAATTTTTCATTCTCATTCCTAAGGCTAGCAAGAGAGCATTCAATTTATCAATCATAGCAATTAAACTAGCATTATCATTTCTAAGATTGACAATTGAATCATCACAAATGTTTGACTTCTCAACCTTAGCAATCAAATTAGCATTCTCAATTCTAAGGTTGGAAATAGTGTCATGGCAACTACTTAGCTCACTAGTAATTTTTCATTTTTCTCTACCTCCTGAGCATAAGCATTTTTAGTCTTAACATGCTTTTTATTTTTTTTGATAAGGAAGTCCTCTTGGCTATCCAAGAGTTCATCCTTCTCATGAATGGCACTAATCAATTCATTTAATTTTCTTTTTGTTGCATGTTAAGTTTGGCAAAAAGAGTAAGCAAATTGTCGTCATCATCACTAGAATTTTCCTCATCACTAGAGGTGGCATACTTTGTGGAGGATTTTGATCTTACTTCTTCTTCTTGCCGTCCTTCGCCATAAGACACTTGTGTCCGACGTTGGGGAAGAGAAGTCCCTTGTGACGGCGATGTTTGCGGCGTTCTCGTCGTCAGAGGAGTCGATGGAGCTCTCGTCGGAGTCCCACTCCCGGCAAACATGTGCATCGCCGCCCTTCTTCTTGTAATATCTCTTCTTCTCCTTCTTCTTCCCCCTCTTGTCGTTGTCCCTGTCACTATCACTAGACAATGGACACTTAACGATAAAATGACCGGGCTTACCACTTTGTAGCACACTTTCTTGGAGCGGGGCTTGTAGTCCTTCCCCTCCTTTGCTTAAGGATTTGGCAGAAGCTCTTGATGATGAGTGTCATCTCCTCATTGTCGAGCTTGGAGGCGTCGATGGGGACCCTACTCGGTGTAGAGTCTTCTTTCTTCTCCTCCATTGCTTTGAATGCAACGGGTTGTGCTTCGGGTATGGAGGACCCCCTTGCTCGATGATCTTCTTGGAGCCTTTGATCATCAATTCAAAGCTCACAAATTTGCCTATCACTTCCTCGAGACATTAGTTTATATCTTGGATCACCACGAATTAATTGAACTTGAGTGGGGTTAAGAAATACGAGTGATCTAAGAATAACCTTGACCATTTCATGGTCATCCCACTTGTGCTCCCGAGGTTGCGCACTTGGTTCACCAAGGTTTTTAGCTAGTTGTACTGGCTTGCGGGTCTTTTCCTTGGTTGAGCATGAAGCGACTTGATGATCTTGGTCACCTCATCACCTTCATGCGCGGTCTTGAGCACATCCCAAATCTCTTGGCACTCTTCAACCCTTGCACCTTATTATACTCCTCTCGACTTAGAGAGGTGAGGAGTATAGTAGTTGCTTGGGAGTTGAGGTGTTGGATTTGGGCGACTTCGTCTGCATCATAATCTTCATCCCCCACGGATGGTACCTGAGCTCCAAATTCAACAATGTCCCATATGCTTGTGTGGAGTGAGGTTAGGTGATATTTCATCATTTCACAACACCTAGAATAATCTTCACTGTTGAAAGTCAGTGGTTTTCCTAATGGAACGGAAAGTAATGGAGTTTGTTTGGAAATGCGAGGATAGTGTAAGGGGATCTTACTAAACTTCTTGCGCTCATGGCGCTTAGAAGGTGCGTCAGAGCCGGAGGTGGATGGCGACGAAGAGTCGGTCTCGTAGTAGACCACTTCCTCATCTTCTTTTTCTTTTCGCCACTCTGATGCGACTTGTGAGGAGGTGATTCCTCCTTCTTGTTGGGACTCTCCCGATGGAGCCTTCCCGTGGCTTTTGGCGGGCTTCTCGTCGGTCACCATCTCCTTCTTGACGTGTTCTCCCGACATCACTTCGAGCGGTTAAGCTCTAATGAAGCACCAGGCTTGATACCAATTGAAAGTCACCTAGAGGGAGGGGGTGAATAGGCGAATCTGAAAATTATAAACTTAAGCACAACTACAAGCCGGGGTTAGCGTTAGAAATATAAGTGAGTCCAAAAGAGAGGAAAACAAATCACAAGCAAATAAGAATGGATGACATGGTGATTTGTTTTACCGAAGTTCGGTTCTTGCAAACCTACTCCCCGTTGAGGTGGTCACAAAGACCGGGTCTCTTTCAACCCTTTCCCTCTCTCAAACGGTCACTTAGACCGAGTGGGCTTCTTTCCTTGATTTCTCGGGTCACTTAGACCCCGCAAGGACCACCACACAATTGGTGTCTCTTGCTTCGCTTACAAGGTTTTGAGAGTAAGAATGAGAGAAAGAAGAAAGCAAACCAAGCAACAAGAGCAAAAAGAACACAAGTCGATCTCCTCACAAGTCCTAAGAACTAGTTGAATTGGGGACTTTGATTCGATCGGAGGCTTTGATTTGTGTCTTGGAGTGTTGTGTATTGCTCTTGTATTGAATGAGATGTAGTGAATGCTTGGATGCCATGAATGTGGGGGTGGTTGGGGTATTTATAGCCCCAACCACCAAAATGGCCGTTGGGGAGGCTGTCTGTCGTATGGCGCACCAGACAGTCCGGTGCACCACCGGACACTCCCGGTGCGCCAGCCACGTCACCCCAACTGTTAGGGTTCAACCGTTGGAGCTTCTGACAACTGGGCCCGGACAGTCCGTGACCGACAGGTCCTGTAGACTGTCCGGTGCGCCTTCTGGCGCCTGCTCTGACTTCTGCGCGTGCAGGCGCGCACTGTAGCGCATTTAATGTCCTCTGCAGACGACCGTTGGCGCAAGTAGCCGTTGCTCCGCTGGCACACCGGATAGTCCGTGTGGAATGATTATAGCGGAGCGGCCTCCAAAATTCCCGAAGCTGGCAAGTTCAGAGTCGATCTCCCTGGTGCATCGGACACTGTCCGGTGGCACACCGGACAGTCCGGTGCGCCAGACCAGGGCTGCATTTGGTATACTTTGCTCCTTGATTTTGAACCCTTTCTTTTATATTTGTATTGGTTTGTTGTGAACCTTTGGCACCTGTAGAACAAATATTCTAGAACAACTAGTTAGTCCAATAATTTGTGTTGGCAATTCAACCACCAAAATTCATATTGGAAAAGGTTTGACCCTATTTCCCTTCAGGCTTTCTTAAGTCCATAGAGCGCCTTAGAGAGCTTGTAGACATGGTCGGGATACCTGTCATCCTCAAAGACAGGGGGTTGTTCCACGTACACTTCCTCCTTGATTGGTCCATTTAGGAAGGCACTCTTCACCTAGACTCTGCATTCACGCAATCGGATCATCGTTCTTGAGATTTGAGAATTGTTTGAGTTGTAAACTCCTTTGCGCTGTGTTTGTGTGCTTACTTCTTCACTTGTGTGCGTGGTTGTGCTGCCGAGAGGCTCCAACTTGTGGAGATTCCTCGCAAACAGGAAGAATACTCAAAAGAGAAAAGACCGTGGTATTCAAGTTGATCTTAGGATCACTTGAAAGGGGTTGAGTGCAACCCTCGTCCATTGGGACACCACAACATGGAAGTAGGCAAGTGTTACTTGGCCGAACCACGGGATAAAAAATCGTGTGTCTCTTGTGTTGCTCTTCTGTGATTGTTTTGTTCACACTTCATAACTTAATCAAGTTTGTGGCTATTTAGTGTTTGATTTTACAGGATCACCTATTCACCCCCCTCTAGGTGCTCTCAATTGGTATTAGAGTCGTACTCTTCATTTAAAGGTCTAACCGCCTGAAGAGATGGATCCTAAGGGTAAGGGGATGGTGATCAACAACAAGGAGAAGGAGTCCCTCTTCAACGACCAAGAGACGACAAACCCACTGACTCAGGCTCGAGTCATAAGAAGAGGGACGGGAAGAAGAAGAGGCGCATCAAGAAGATCATCTACTACGACAGCGACACCTCCTCTTCTTCACCAAGGGACGACGACGACGATGATCCTCGTCTAAGAAAAAGACGGTTAATCAAAATTATTCTTTTGATTATTCTCGCATTCCCTATAATTCAAATGCGCATTTACTGTCAATTCCCCTTGGAAAACCTCCACATCGTTTTGGAGTCATAAAATGCGTAGTCATTTATTCTCTCTCCATCCTAGCATATGGGAAATTATAGAAAATGGGATGCATTTTGACAGCCCTGATAATCCTGTCTTTATAAATGAACAAATTCATAAAAATGCCCAAGCTGCTACTGTTTTGCTAGCATCTCTTTGCAGGTATGAGTACAATAGAGTGAGTGGCTTGGACAATGCCAAACAAATCTGGGATACTCTCAAGATATCCCATGAGGCTAACGATGCCACCATGATCACCAAGATGGAACTGGTGGAAGGCGAACTGGGGGAGGTTCGCGATGATCAGGGGAGAGGAGCCAACACAGACGTACAACAAGCTCAAAACTCTGGTCAACAAAATCCGAAGCTACGGAAGCATAAGATGGACGGATCATGACGTCGTTTGACTCATGCTTAGGTCATTTACTGTTATTGACCCCCATCTTATCAACCTTATTCGTGAAAATCTCAGGTACACCAAAATGACACTCGAGGAGATCCTTGGAAAATCCGTGAGCGGGCGCATGATGGTGAAGGAGGCGCGATACGTGGACGATACGCTAAATAGTCCACTACCATCTACGAGTTGCAGCCTATTGCTCTCAAAGCAACTAGCAGCAAGGAGATGCTACCAAGCAAGGTAGCACAAGTAGAGGTTGTCGGGCTCAATGAGGACGAGATGGCGCTTATCATCAAGCGCTTCAAGACCGTGCTAAAAGGACGCAAGAAGTGTCCCAACAAGAATAAAACAAGGGGAAAGCAATCCTGCTTCAAATGCGATAAGACTGGTCATTTCATAGCTCAATGCCCCGATAATGATAATGACCAGGGATATGAAAAGCACGGGAAGAGGGAAAAGAAGAAGAACTATAGGAAGGCGAAGGGAGAGGCGCACCTTGGAAAGGAATGGGATTCTGATTGCTCTTCATCTGACTCCGATGATGAAGGATTGGCTGCCTCGGCCTTCGACAAATCTTCGCTCTTCCCAAACGAACGCCATACTTGCCTTATGGCTAAGGAGAAGAAGGTACGTATTCAAGACACTCCTAAGTATACTTCTTCTAGTGATGAAGAGTCATCTGATGATGAAGTAGACTACACTGATTTGTTTAAAGGATTAGATAGAAATAAAGTAGACAAAATAATGAATTAATTGATGCCCTTAATGAAAAGGATAGACCGCTAGAAAAGCAAGAAGATATCTTGTATGAGGAACATGATAAATTTGTTAGTGTTCAAAAATCTCTTGCTCTAGAAATTAAAGAAATGAAATGTTGTCCTCTGAGTTGTCTGCTTGTCATGAATCTGTCTCTAGTCTAAAGGAGTTAAATGATTAATTAAATGCTAAACTAGAGAAAGCAAATGCAACTAGTTCATGTGTAGAACATGTAGTTATTTGCAATAGGTGTAAAGATGTTAATTTTGATGAACATGCTGTCACCATTGCTAAATTAAACAATGAGGTGGCAAGTCTTAATGCTCAACTTAAGACTTGCAAAGATGATTTTGATAAATTAAAATTTGCTAGGGATGCCTACACTGTTGGTAGACACCCCTCAATTAAGGATGGACTTGGTTTTCGAAAGGAAACCAAGAACTTAACAAGCCAAAGGACTTCCGATCTCAAGGGGAAAGGGAAGGCTCCTATGGCCAGTAGCGCACATGAACAAAAGAAACATGCCTATCTTTATACTCATGTTAAGAAAGTTTCTAATTATAATCAGAAATTATGATCATGCTGTTTATAATGATTCACATGCTATGTTTGCATCTAGTTCCACTTTTATTCATGGTAGAAGTAGACCTAGGAGAAATTATGTTCCCTCTCATGCACCTAGGAAAATTTACAATGGACCTACTACTGTTTACCATGCGTATAATGCTTCTTTTATACTTTTATGCAAGAATGCAAAAATAGTTGCTAGGAAGCTGGGATCCAAATGCAAGGGAGACAAAACTTGCATATGGGTTCCAAAAACTGTTGTGACTAACCCTGCAGGACCCAACAAGAGTTGGGTACCTAAAACCCAAGCTTAAATTGCCTTGTAGGTTTATGCATCCGGGGGCTCAAGCTGGATTATCGACAGCGGATGCACAAACCACATGACGGAGAGAAGAAGATGTTCACCTCCTAT
Source organism: Zea luxurians (assembly GCA_029449295.1). Lineage (NCBI taxonomy): Eukaryota > Viridiplantae > Streptophyta > Magnoliopsida > Poales > Poaceae > Zea > Zea luxurians. The sequence goes on along the minus strand of JAOPSE010000012.1, from coordinate 30,988,632 downwards.
GTCAAGAATAAGGATTCCTAGGATACGATCATCTTTGGAGATAGGAATCAAGGCAAAGTCAAAGGCTTGGGCAATATAGCATCACTAATGAGCACTCAATATCAAATGTATTTTTAGTTGTGTCGCTCGGGTACAACCTTCTGTTTGTAAGTCAATTGTGTCACATGGGTTATAATTGTCTATTTACAAATGTTGATGTATTTGTCTTTAGAAGGAGTGATGGTTCATTAGCTTTTAAGTGTGTATTAGACGACAAGCTCTACTTAGTTGATTTTTCGAAAGAGAATGCCGATCTAGATGCATGCTTAATAGCTAAGACTAATGTGGGCTGGCTTTGGCATCGCCGTCTAGCACATGTTGAGATGAAGAACCTTCATAAGCTTCTAAAGGGAGATCATGTGTTAGGACTAACTGATGTCTGTTTTGAGAAAGACAGACCATGTGCAGCATGTCAGGCAGGGAAACAGGTGGGAAGCACTCATCACAGCAAAAATGTGATGACGACATCAAGACCACTGGAGCTTCTTCACATGGATCTCTTCGGACCCGTTGCCTACCTCAGCATCAGGGGAAGTAAGTATGGTCTTGTAATTGTTGATGATTTTTCCTGCTTCACTTGGGTATTCTTTTTGCAGGATAAGTCAAAAACCCAAGGACCCTAAAGCGCTTCTTGAGGAGAGCTCAAAATGAATTTGAGCTAAAGGTGAAGAAGATAAGAAGCGATAATGGGACTGAGTTCAAGAACCTACAAGTCGAAGAGTTTCTTGAGGAGGAAGGCATCAAGCACGAGTTCTTCGCTCCCTACACACCACAGCAAAATGGTATAGTAGAGAGGAAGAACAGGACACTAATCGACATGGCGAGAACGATGCTTGGAGAGTACAAGACGCCTGAGCGGTTTTGGTCGGAAGCTGTGAACACAGCTTGCCATGCCATTAATTGGCTCTACCTGCACCGTTTCCTCAAGAAGACCTCCTACGAACTCCTTACCAGTAACAAACCCAATGTCTCTTACTTTCATGTATTTCGAAGCAAATGTTACATTCTGGTGAAGAAAGGTAGACATTCTAAATTTGCTCCCAAGACAGTAGAAGGGTTTTTACTAGGATATGACTCAAATACAAAGGCGTATAGGGTCTTCAACAAATCATCGAGATTAGTTAAAGTCTCTAGCGACGTTGTATTTGATGAGACTAATGGCTCTCCAAGAGAGCAAGTTGATCTTGATTATATAGATGAAGAAGAAGTTCCGACGGCCGTAATGCACACGATGGCGATAGGTGATGTGCGACCACAGGAACTACAGGCAAGATCAACCATCTTCCTCGACAATGGTGTATCCCCCATCCCAAGACGATGTATAGGTTCTTCAAGAAGAGGGGCAGGATCAAGGGGGCACAGGAAGAACAAGTAATGGAGGAAGAAGCACCACGAGCCCCTCCAACCCAAGTCCGAGCAACGATCCAAAGACATCACCCCATCAATCAGATTCTGGGTGACATCAGCAAGGAGTAACTACTCGTTCACGATTAGCTAATTTTTGTGAGCATTACTCGTTTGTCTCTTCTATTGAGCCTTTTAGGGTAGAAGAGGCCTTGCAGGATCCGGACTGGGTGTTGGCCATGCAGGAAGAACTCAACAACTTCAAACGGAATGAAGTCTGGAGCCTGGTGCCACGTCCAAAGCAAAACGTTGTGGGAACCAAGTGGGTGTTCCGCAACAAACAAGACGAACATGGAGTGGTGACAAGAAACAAGGCTCGACTTGTGGCAAAAGGTTATGCCCAAGTCACAGGTTTGGATTTCGAGGATACTTTTGCTCCTGTTGCTAGGCTAAGTCAATTCGGATATTATTAGCCTATGCTGCTCACCATTCCTGTTGGGGACTTGTTCTCAAATGCTATGAATTAAGAACAAGGCAACACGAAAATGTTAAGTATAAATGCCCTTCGTCCGCTGAAGCATTATCTCCCCAAGGATTTAATGAGCTTCGGACGAAGGTCAAGAGTAAAATATTACGAAGATTTCACTTTCGTAATCATACTCGTAAAACAACAAATAAGTATAAAATATTCACATGTTTTATTATATGACCATATGAGTATTAGAACATAACGTTTGAGTACAATTATACCTTCGTCTTGGCGGAAAACAATAATTTAAGTGTAATGAGCCAGAGATTACAGGATTGTGAACAGTGCGGGGTACTGTTCACCTATTTATAGACACAGGGTACAACCTGCGTAAAATTACATTTAAGCCCTTCACAATTGATTACAATAATGACACAAACATCATGGGTCTTTGAGTCAATCCATCTTTAAGTCGGTTCGGTCCTTCGTCTTAAGATCTATCATCGTGCTGAAGCTCTCTAAGTAATAGCTTCGGCGCTTGCTTCTGAGAGTGTCTGCCGAAGGTGTCTTCTTTCTTTAGGATCTTCGGCTACGAAGCACACCCCCAACAGTATCCCCTTCGCGGTGCTAGATCGTTTTTCATAACGAGCTTGATCCGTGAAAAAGTCTTCTATGCTTCGGGATGCCGAAGATCCGATAAACACCTTCCCTGAGCTCGTTGACGAGAAACGATTAAAATAATCCGCGCTCGAGGTGGCTCCATCTTGCAGCAGTTACGCGCCCTGGCGATTCACCCTCTCGAACCCTGTGGCCCACCGTTCAGAGAGTGCGGTGACTGTTTGTTCGGTGCGGGAGACCTTGACGATTCACCTTCTCACCTGCGGCACTATATAAACAGACGGGTAGGTGTGAAGTTACCACAGCATTCATTGCTATTGCACTGTTTTGCTGCCAAAATTTTAGTCAAACCGAAGCTTAATCATCGTGCTCAGACGAAACCCCACTTTTGAATCTGCTTCGTCACAAAGAGAAAAGCTTTGGGAAAATCAAAAAAGTCAACAACAAAAAATTTCAAGGAAGACATAATTAAATGGCCAAAGTTCGCTCCATTGCTAGGGTTGATCGCGAGGGAGATGAGACCGAAGCTGCTGAGACCTTTCCGATTTCCGAAGCTATGAAGCGGTCTGGGCTAGTAACGTCGGAGGACGTCCCTGTCGCCGGGGCAGAGCAAGTTGATGTTGAGGAGACCGATTCTGAGGATGATTATAGCAGCGCTGTACCGAGCAAACCTAGCCACCTTGATTTTGGAAAATCCACAGTCTCCAAAGGTGACCTACCTAAAATGTTGAAATTGGGGTATTTCAATGAAGAGAATAAAAAGCTGATTCGCTTTGGTGGAGAGGAAACTACTCCGAAGCCGGAAAAAGATGAAATAGTAGTTTTTAAGAGTTTCTTCAAAGCTGGTTTGAGATTTCCGTTGAATAAAATGATTGCTGATGTGCTGAAGAAGTTTGGGATCTACTTCCATCAGCTAACTCCTAACGCTATCGTTAGGCTTAGCATTTACATTTGGGCTCTCCGAAGCCAAGGGTGGAACCGTTTGCCAAGGTTTCTGCCGAGTACATGAACTGCATTACCAAACCAAGGCCAAGAAAGATGGGTTGCATGAAAACTTCGGCTGCTACAATTTTGCCTACCGGAAGACTACAAAATTTCCTGTGATCAGCTACCGAAGCAAGTGGCCGACAGGCTGGAAATCGGAATGGTTTTATGTCAAAGTTGACGATGATAAGGAGAAGTTGGTCCAGAGCCCGCTAGAGCTGATCTTCGGAGAGACCCGACCCCCGTGCAACATGTTACCAGGGAGTCCAAGTCAGATTGCTCTAGCTAAATTTAGGATTATCGCAGAGCACATTGACACTAGAGACTTAGTGGAGGAATTTTTGGCTTTCAAAATATTTCCAACTATGAAAGAGTGGGCCATGCCGAAGCTCGAAGGAAAAGAAGGAAGGAGAACTTATCCGGCTGCCCTACCATTACAAATTCAAGAGACATTTCAAGTACCCTGCCAAGAATGGTTGGATACAATCGAAGTGATGTGTAACGAAATTCTTGGAAATTATTCTAAAAAGGAAGATCAATTGATGACAGCAGCCTTCGGCACCCATCCCAAACGAAGGCTAAATCGAGTGATGGATGCTATAGGCTTTGAATATCCCGACTACGAGCTACTGGACAAGGGTGCCGAAGGACAAAAAAGAAAAAGAGTGGCTAGTGCTCTGAATAAGGACGACAAAGATCAATCAAAGAAAAAAAACAAGAGTCTGAGGCGAAAACAGTTGCTTCGAAGAAAAGAAAAACCTCGACTACGAAGCAAAAACCAATTGATGAAGAAAAACTTCTACGACACATCCTCTACTTCTGAAATAGAGGAAATCCTGAAGGTAATGACTAAAACTTTGCCTGTCAAACTAAGTCCACTGGGGTTACATCTGACGAAGCTTTTTCAGAAGGAAAAGGAGCCCATAAAAATGAAAGCACCTAAGCCGAAGAGGCAAAGAATCGTTACTGTGACAGAAGTTATTGAAGCAACTCCACCAAGAGCTTCAGCTCCGAAGGTGCCAGCCATTGAAAGCGTGATAGCTACCGAAGTTGTACCTTCGGAGGCTCTCGCAGAAGAGGTCAGAGCCGAAGATGCCAAATCCAAAGATATTAATTTAGAGAGCGTAGCTGCTGATATAGAAAAGATGCTACTAAACATGGCTGCGGAAGAAGCTGTCGCAGCCACCGAGGAGACTACGGCCGCAAAACCCGAGAAGGAAGAGATGATCGAAGATACTTCGGAAGATGAAACCTTTGACTTTCAAAACTTAATTGGCCAAGAGCTGACAAAAGCTGAGAAAGAACTAAAAGAATATGCTATATCCTGCGGGTATCGGCCGGGAGCACTTCTCTTCGGTGGCATTGATGACGAAAAGTTAGGCTGCATACGAGATCAGACTGGCGCGAAGGTCATCGGTACTCTATCAAAGAGTATCGGTTTCCCGAAGCTCGAAGCAGATATCAGCCGCTACCGACGACAACACATTGTCGGCAGTTTGTTCTATTCCAATTTTAAGGTAAACATCTTGCGTCTAACCCTTACTATTGTAATAACACAAATATTTTCTAACAAAGGTCATTTGTCCCCAGAGTATGCTTTTGAGCAAGGCCTTAAAAATGCAGCAGGACTTAGAAGATAAAAGGCACGAAGTTATAATTGGGAACTTAGAAAACAAAATAAAAGAGCAATCAGCTGCCATCGAAAGAAAGACTTCGAGCTTCAATCAGCCGAAGGCTTATTAGCGGATGCTGAAGCCAAAATAACAGAATTGAATTCAAAGCTTCTTTCCCAATCAGAAATTTTGAACAAGAAAAGCTGAAACTTGATGTAAAGCTTGAAGCCGAAATTCAAAAAAGCTCGGAGCTGAAAGAATCCTTGACAAATCTTCAGAATAAATGCTGGAGTTCAGCAATCGATGCATCCAACAGTTGAAGCAGGTGTTTCATTTTGTCGGAGCTAGCAGCGAAAAGTTCACTCCTTCGGCTGAAGACCTGCCTGGTGCCTTCGAGGATATTGAAGGTGAAATCAATGATCTTGACGAAGTCATAGCTGGGCATGGCGATTTCTGTGCCCTGGCAGCTTCTCGGGGCACAGCTGTTGCCTTTTTGAAGTCTGGCTGTGAACACGGAAGATTGTTAATAGACCCAACTTCAGCCTGTCACCAGAAGACTTAGATAATATTCCCAGCCTGGCCCGAAGTATTGCGAATAGATTCATAAAATTAGTACGGACAAAGGGTGGCCGGAGCAAAGCTGGTGACGAAGCTCGAAGCCACCTTAAGCTGGTAACGAAATCATACCTTATACTTACCTTTTCCTTTGAATTTTGAATTTTGCTTATAATACTTACATACAGGTTGACCAAGCCGAAGCTGAAGCTGCAGAGTAAAAGGATGAAGCTCTATGGGTGCTATCAAGCTCGAATAGTCTGTTAATAGCTCAAAAAACTTTGTATAAAATATAATGTAATTAAATTTGACTTTGTAATATAATCTTACTTTTCCGTCAATGTATGAAATGCTTTGGTGTGGACGAAATTAATACTTTTGAGCCGAAGGCGAAAAACACCTTCCCTTCTTTGCGTACACAGTGAAGCATAAAATTGCCTCTTTTTCCCTTTTTTCCGAAGCCTTCTCTTTCAAAGCCGAAGGAAGTTTGTATGTTATGATGATGATGATCCTATGTATGTCTAAGTGAATGTTTATGAATGCAAATGTATGATGTAATGTATCGTGCAAATGAATGTTCGAAGACACATACGAAACCATAACCACAACTCTTATTCCCTTGGGAATAACAAATCTTTGCCGTTTATTTTTCGGCTTCACCGTCTATTTTTCGGTGTATCAGCGCTGACTTTTCGCTGTAAGCCTCCCTTAGGAGCTTCTTCGCCTTTTACTTCAGCGGAATCAGCGTTTATTTTTCGCTGTAAGCTCTGCATTCCCTTAGGAACGACTTTTGAGCAGAAAACTTACGCTGCGCTCCTTTAGGAACGACTTTTTGTAGCTTTGTCGTGCTCTGCATCCCCTTAGGGACATCTTTCGAGCTTCTCCCTGTTTTTCCTTTTTCTCTTTGCACTCGATGGTGCATGCCCAGTTTTTACATTTACATCTTCGGGGGATATTGCTCTTGTAGAGCTGGTATAAGAAAAAAGAGAAATTACATGCCATGGCCCCATTAAAAACCTTTCTCCCCCTTTGGAAAGGAAAAGGTGCCATAGGAAAGAATAAAAAAGATTACATCAGGTTACACATAAAACCGCCGAAGCTCATCCGCATTCCAAGATCTAGGAATGTCGTTGTCGTCCAGATCCTTCAACCTGAAGGAACCGGGTCTTGACGAAGATGTTACCAGAAAAGGTCCTTCCCACTTCAGCTGAAGCTTGCCTACTGTGTTGGGGTTGGCCACTCTCCGAAGCACCACATGTCCTGGCTTAATATTTTTTAACCGAACCTTTCTGTCATCTTATTGTTTCTGCTTGATATTTATTGATGTTCTCCACAGCCTGAAGCCTGATCCCTTCTATAGCATCTTTTGCCACAGAATAATCAGCTTCGGTTTCTGCCGAAGCCACTGTTCTTATTGATCCCGTTTTAGCTTCTTCTGGGGTTATTGCTTCATCACCAAACAACAATTTGAATGGTGTAAAGCCTGTTGATCTTGACACTGTTGTATTGTGACTCCACACCACTTTGATTAATTCATCTGGCCACTTTCCCTGGGCTGATTGAAGATTAACTTCATTATTCCTGTCATTATAATGCCATTAGCTCTTTCAACAAGTCCATTTGACTCCGGATGCCGAACCGATGCAAAATGGATCTTCGTGCAATTCCTTCACAAAACTCTCTGAAAGCTTCGGAATCAAATTGTGTTCCATTGTCCATAGTGATAGCTTTTGGCACCCAGAAAGCGACACACAATATTTTGCCAGAAAAATTTTGAACAGTGACCGAAGTTATTGTGGCTAAAGGCTTTGCCTCAATCCACTTAGAAAAATATTCTACTGCCACCACAACATATCTTAAATTCCCTTGTGCTGGTGGAATTGGGCCTAGCAAATCAAGGCCCCACCTTTGCAATGGCCAAGTGGGCTGTATTAATTGAGTTAGAGACAAAGGTTGTTTTTGGTCTCTTGCACATTTTTGACAACCTTCGCGCTTTTGGACTAATTCTGCTGCATCCGAAGCTACCTTCGGCCAATAAAATCCTTGATGAAAGACTTTACCCAACAAAGGCCTAGATCCAATGTGAGATCCACATAGGCCGCATGTATTTCTTTCATTAGCTCTATACCTTCAGCTCTGGATAAACATTTGAGTAATGGAGAACAGACTCCATGCTTATATAACTCCCCTTCTATTATTACATATGGACGGGCTCTTGCCGCTATTCTCTTATGATAAGCTTCGTCATCTGAAAGGAAATTGCCCTGAAGAAAGATATGATCTCAGTTCTCCAATCTTCACTATAGACGGGAGATATGTTGAGTACTGCTCTTTCAAGAAGGTCAACCAAAGGTGCTTTTATTGTTTCAAAGAATACTTCCGAAGGTAAGGGCAGCCCCTGTGCCGCTGACTTGGCTAGTAGATCAGCGTGCTCATTTTCTCCTCGTGGAATATTCTTGACAGAAAAACCCTTCGAAGGAAGCTTCAAGTCTTCGAACTATCCAAATATTTCTCAAGATTCGGATCTCTTGCTTTGCAACTTTTGTCAACATGGCCAGAAATGACTTGAGAATCAGTTTTGAGAATCGCCCTTCTTATCCCCATTGCCTTCAACTTCCAAAGACCCAAAAGCAAAGCTTCATATTCAGCAATATTATTTGTACAACTAAAATCAAGTTTCACTGTGTAGCATGTTAACTTTTGAAGGTGCAATTAAAATGGCAGCTGCACCTGCCCCGAAGGTTCCCTAGGAACCATCGCAAAATACTGTCCAAGCCTCGGCATCTTTACTTGCTTCTTCTTCCTGAGCCCCTGGCATCCAGTCAGCGATGAAATCTGCTAGCGCCTGGGACTGAATCGAAGATCTATGCACATAATCAATGTAGAACTCATTGAGTTCCGCAGCCCACTTTCCAATCCTTCCCGTAGCTTCTCTGTTTCTCATAATATCCTTCAAAGGCTGTGATGAAGGAACAATTATATGGTATGCTTGGAAGTAATGTCGAAGCTTCCTGGAGGCCATTAAAACATACAGCACCTTCTCCAATTCTGTATAGTTTTTCTTTGATAAACTGAGAACTTCGGAAACAAAGTATATTGGAGCCTGCTTTTTCAATTGCCCTTCAAGCTTCTCCTGAACAAGCGCCGCACTTACTGCAGAGTGCGAAGCTGCCACATACAGCAGCAGAGGAGCCCCTGGCGTTGGTGGAGTTAAAGTTGTTAAATCTATCAAATACTGTTTCAGTTCTTCGAAAGCTTTTTGCTGAGCTGATCCCCATTGAAAAACTTCGGCTGACTTCAGCACTTCAAAGAATGGTAAATTTCTCTCTGCTGATCTAGATATAAATCGATTCAAAGATGCCAGTCTTCCTGTCAGCCGTTGAGCCCCTTTTTTGTGCTTGGTAGCTCCATCCGAAGGATAGCTTCGATTTTATTTGGATTAGCTTTGATTCCTTTTGTTGAACCAGACAACCAAGGAACTTCCCCTTCTTTACCCCGAAGACACACTTTTCCGGATTCAGCTTCAGACCAGCTTACCTAAAATTGGCGAATGTCTCTTGCAGATCAGCAATGTGATTTTCTTGCTTTGTGCTTTTTACTATGATATCATCAACATATGTTAGCACGTTTCTGCCTATCTGGAATGAAGGACCTTTGCTGTCATTCTGCTGAAGCTTCCTCCAGCATTCTTGAGCCCCTCAGGCATCCGAAGGTAACAATATGTACCACTAGGGGTGATAAAGCTGGTTTTTGGCTCGTCTTCTTTCTTCATCCAGATTTGATGGTAGCCTGAATAACAATCTAGTAAACTCATGAGCTCTGACGAAGCTGCTGCGTCTACCAGAGAATCTATCCTTGGTAATGGAAATTCATCCTTCGGACAAGCCTTGTTGAGATCAGTAAAATCAATGCACATTCTCCATTTACCATTGGCTTTCTTCACCATAACAGTGTTAGCTAACCATTCTGGGTATTTTACTTCTCTGATGACTCCAGCGCTAAGGAGTCTTTTCACTTCATTCGAGCACCTTCGGCTTTGTCATCAGACATCTTCCGAAGCATCTGCTTCCTGGGTCTGAAGGATGGGTCCACATTGAGCGAGTGTTCAATAACATCCCTGTTGACACCACAGAGATCATTGGCTGACCAAGCAAAAACATCTTTGTTGTTGAACAAAAACCTTATCAGGGTTTTCTTCTGTTCTTTAGACAATTGGGAACCCAGCAGTACCTTCTGCTCTGCAATATCTTCACATAAAAGCATGGGCTTCGGCTGATCGGCCGAAGCAGCCTTCTCCCTTCTGTACTTGTACTGCTCACAAGCTTCATTTCCATCTATATTATGGATTGCCTTTGAATCTGTCCAGTTCCCTTCAGCTTTTCTGGCAGCTTCCTGACTCCCATGAATAGCAATAGGTCCCTGATCTGAAGGTATCTTCATGCAAAGATATGCTGGATGAAGAATTGCTTCAAAAGCATTAAGTGTTCCACGACCAATGATTGCATTATAGGGGTACTCCATGTCAACAATATCAAACACAACTTGCTCAGTTCTGGTGTTGTTAACAAATCCGAAGGTCACTGGCATGGTGATCTTGCCAAGTGCTACAATCTGTCTTCCTCCGAAGCCACAGAGAGGGTGTGTAGCATCATGAATCTTGTCTTCTGGCTCTTGCATTTGTCTGAAGGCCTTAGCAAATATGATATCAGTTGCACTGCCTGTATCAACCAAAACATTGTGGACCAGAAACCCTTTGATAACACAAGAAATAACCATAGCATCATAGTGAGGGAAATCCTTGAGCTGAAGATCCTCTTGGGAGAAGGTAATTGGAATGTGAGACCATCTTGACTTGATGAAGGGTCCCTGCACCCCGACATGTTGTACCCTTCTCTATGCCTCCTTCTTCTGTTTCTTGTTGGCCGGCTCTGAGCATGAACCGCCTGTGATCCAGAGGACAAGCTTCGAAGCCGAAGCAGTTGCAGCCTAGTTCTTGAACGAAGCCATCAACTCAAAAAGTGGAAGTGAGTTCACTGGAGGTGGGCGCCAATGTTAGGGACTTGTTCTCAAATGCTATGAATTAAGAACAGGCAACACGAAAATGTTAAGTATAAATGCCCTTCGTCCGCTGAAGCATTATCTCCTAAGGATTTAATGAGCTTCGGACGAAGGTCAAGAGTAAAATATTACGAAGATTTCACTTTCGTAATCATACTCGTAAAACAACAAATAATGAGAAATAAAATCTAAAGTATAAAATATATTCACATGTATTTATTAGATGACCATATGAGTATTAGAACATAACGTTTGAGTACAATTATACTTCGTCTTGGCGGGAAAACAATAATTCAAGTGTAATGAGCCAGAGATTACAGGATCGCGTGAAACAGTACCGGGGTACTGTGTCACCTATTTATAGACACAGGGTACAACCTGCGTAAAATTACATGTAAGCCCTTCACAATTGATTACAATAATGACACAAACATCATGGGTCTTTGAGTCAATCCACCTTTAAGTCGGTTCGGCCCTTCGTATTAAGATCTATCATCGTGTCGAAGCTCTCTAAGTAATAGCTTCGGCGCTTGCTTCTGAGAGTGTCTGCGAAGGTGTCTTCTTTCTTTAGGATCTTCGGCTACGAAGCACACCCCCAACAATTCCTTTAGGTTGTTCCAAATGGACGTGAAGAGTGCTTTCCTCAACGGGCCAATCAAGGAGGAGGTATATGTGGAACAACCCCCTAGCTTTGGGTATGATAGGTATCCCGACCATGTATTATAAGCTCTCTAAAGCGCTCTATGGACTTAAGCAAGCCCAAGAGCATGGTATGAATGCCTTAGAGATTTCCTTATTTCTAATGCTTTCAAGGTTGGGAAAGCCGATCCCACTCTTTTCACAAAGACATGCAATGGTGATCTTTTGTTGCGAAATTTATGTCGATGACATAATATTTGGTTCTACTAACCAAAAGTCTTGTGAGGAGTTTAGCAGGGTGATGATGCAAAAGTTCGAGATGTCGATGATGGGCGAGTTGACCTACTTCCTTGGATTCCAAGTGAAGCAACTCAAGGACGACACTTTCATCTCCTAAACGAAGTACACTCAAGATCTTCTCAAGAGGTTGGGATGAAGGACGCCAAGCCCACGAAGACACCGATGGGAACTGACGGGCATCTTGACCTCAACAAAGGAGGTAAGTCAGTTGATCAAAAGGCATATCGGTCAATGATAGGTTCATTACTGTATCTTTGTGCTAGTAGACTAAACATTATGCTTAGTGTATGCATGTGTGCTCGATTTCAATCCGACCCCAAGGAATGTCACCTTGTGGCCGTTAAGCGAATTCTAGGTATTTAGTTTCTACGTCTTGCTTTGGGATCTGGTATCCAAAGGGGTCTACCTTTGATTTGATTGGATACTCAGACTCCGATTATGCCGGGTGCAAGGTTGATAGGAAGAGCACATCAGGGACGTGCCAATTTTTAGGAAGGTCCCTGGTGTCCTGGAGTTCCAAGAAACAAACATCCGTTGCCCTATCCACCACTGAGGCCGAGTACGTTGCCGCAGGACAGTGTTGCGTGCAGCTGCTTTGGATGAGGCAAACCCTCTGGGACTTTGGCTACAATCTGAGCAAAGTCCCACTCCTATGTGACAATGAGAGTGTAATCCGCCTGGTGGAAAATGCCGTTGAACACAACCACACTAAGCACATAGAACATCCGGCATCACTTCCTGAGAGACCACCAGCAAAAGGGAGATATCGATGTGTACCACATTAGCACCGAGAACCAGCTAACCGGTATCTTCACTAAGCCTTTAGATGAGAAAAGGTTTTGTAGGTTGCGTACTGAGCTAAATGTCTTAGATTCACGTAACTTGGATTGATCTATAGCATACATGTATTCGATGCCTTTGATCATGTTAATTTGTGCATTTACTTCATTTGTTGTTTATTAGTGGTGCTCAAGTTTTACAAGTCATCCCCGGACCTCACAAGTCCATATGCAAATGATGCACATGTTAAGGGGGAGATGAACTACAACTTGACCTTTTCGAGACTAACTTGGTTGTTTGAGTATACTTGAAGTAGTCTTGAAGGAACATTGAAAGGGAATATGAACTTGAACGATGACAAGACTTCCACTGCACTCCAGTATTAGTGTATTTAATCCCAAGTTCATACTAATGCTCTAGTTGCCTTTTTGCTCTTATTTGACATTTTGGTGAGGCAATGGGGTTGAAGGGCCAAAAGTGATCCCGTTTCGGTGCTTAATGCCAAAGGGGGAGAAAATAAGGGTAAAGCAAATGGATCAGCCAACCACTTGAGAATTTTGAAAATAGTAGAGTTAGAATTTGTGATTTGTCCAAATACTCTTATTGCAAAATTTGATCTCTTATGGGAAAATAGGGAAAAGGGGGAGTTTTTTGGCACTTGATCAATTTACTCTTGGAATATCTCTCTATGTACCCAAACAAGCGTGTTTGACTTAGAGATAGGAAAATGAATTTGATTTGCAAAAACAAACCAAGTGGTGGCAAAGAGTGATCCAAATATGTCAAATCCTAAGTAAAGAAATTTTGGTCTTCATTTACATCGATGTTGCACTTCTTTTGTTGCTTTTTAATGTGTTGGCATAAATCACCAAAAAGGGGGAGATTGAAAGGGAAATGTGTCTTGGGCCATTTCTATAAGTGTTTTGGTGATTAGATGCCCAACAAATATTGATTAAGTTCTTTGTGCTAATGTGTGAGAAGTGAAAATCAAAGAACAAGGTATGTTTCTAGACTTAGTAAATTATTTTTGAATACTAACATGTTTATCTAAGTACTAGAAACAGTGCCAAGAAAAAGAAGAAAAGTGTTGTAGAGAGTTGGCTCAGTACAACCAAAACCAGCTCGAGTCTGGCACACCGGACTGTCCGGTGGTGCACCGGACAGTATCCGGTGCCCTAGGCTCCTCGACAGTGAACTGGCTGCTCTCAGGAATTGGCTAGGCAACTTCGCTAAACATCACCGGACTGTCCGGTGAGTCTTTAGCGCCTGCGCCAAGGACTTCGGCGACGAACTCGTCGCTCTCGGGAAAAGAAAAGGGCGACGTGGCTATAATTGACTGGATTATCCGGTGATGCACCGGACTGTCCGGTGAGTCAATGGCGCTTGCGGCCAACGGTCGTTCGCGCGATCAACGCGTGACACGTGGCCCACACCAACGGTCGGTTGGGCACACCGGACTGTCCGGTGTGCACCGGACAGTGTCCTGTGCGCCAACTGGCCTGGAGGACCAACGATCGGCTGTGTCCGGTATGGAAGGAAATCGAGCACCGGACTGCTACAGTGGCTGTCCGGTGGCGCACCGGACTGTCCGGTGCGCCACTCGACAGAAGGCATGAATTGCCTTCCAAGTTGGTCTCCAACGGCTCTTAGCTGTCTTAGGGCTATAAAAGGGACCCCTAGGCGCATGGAGCAATACACCGAGCTTACAAGAAACATCCTAAGACACCTAGACTCTGCATTCACGCAATCGGTTCATCGTTCTTGAGATTTGAGCACTGTTCGAGTTGTAAACTCCTTGCGCTGTGTTTGTGTGCTTACTTCTTCACTTGTGTGCGTGGTTGTGCTGCTGATTTGAGTCTTGCGTGTGTTGCTCTCCCATCCTTACTCTTGTGCTTTCTTTGTGATCTATATTGTAAGGGCGAGAGGCTCCAACTTGTGGAGATTCCTCGCAAACGGGAAGAATACTCAAAAGAGAAAAAGCCCGTGGTATTCAAGTTGATCATAGGATCACTTGAAAGGGGTTGAGTGCAACCCTCGTTCATTGGGACACCACAACATGGAAGTAGGCAAGTGTTACTTGGCTGAACCACGGGATAAAAACCGCGTGTCTCTTGTGTTGCTCTTCTGTGATTGTTTTGTTCATAAGAACTCGCTTCATAGCTACTTAGTCACACTAACACTTTAATAATCAAGTTTGTGGCTATTTAGTGTTTGATTTTACTGGATCACCTATTCACCCCCTTTAGGTGCTCTCAAAGCTCATGTCTTGTTTTATAAAGTATAGATCACACATTTTTGAAAAGAATACCTTCTTATTATAACCATTACTTACGACGTTTTTTGAAAAACGAATGCTCTTTTCGTTAAGCTTTCTTTTAGCTTTGCGTTTGGTGAATGTTGTATGTTATTGAGTGGTGTTTGTTTCTTGTTTGTTTGTGTGATATTCAGTGGTTGATCTAGTAGTTAAGAATCAAGATCTATTCCTATCCGTGGAAGAAACTCAAGTTTTCAATAAGCAAGGCAAGTGGACTTCTCCCTCTGCATACTCTGTTTGATCCCAAACAATACATTTCATAAAGTTTATTCTTGGATATATATGCATAATTTGATGGGTTACCTATTTAGATACCCCTAACCTTTCCAACCTTACTCCTTGTTTAACCTGGGATTATGATCTAATCAAATAGCTATACTATTGCTACAACTTTAAATTTATGCACTCACTCCTGTTTATGATATTAATGTTCCAAATGGTGAGTTTACATTATTGTTGTTAACCCGATGGTTAAACAAGATTATTGCATATTAATTGGAACATGGAGTGACCATCCGGAAAAACAGTGCTACCATGAGAACTATCATGGCTCTGGTCTTGGCTAAATAACTAGGGAAGTCTTAGGTTGGGTGCTGGTCGTGGTCGACTGGAACGGGGGCATCTAGCAAGCGCTTATATTCCGGCTCAGGCAGATTGGATACGGGCATAGTTCCTAAAGCTTTACCCTGCAGTCTGGTCTATAAGTTGGTTACGTTAGGTGTGCTTTATGCAGTTTGACCATTTCCAGCATTTGCGTAATGAGGACCCTAGGGAGAAGCCTCGTAGTGAAACCCTAGTCATTCACCTCGGAAGTGAATACGGGTCTAGCTAACCTGGGCTAGAAGAGAATCGCGACTCATGGGTAAAGATGTGCCACCTCTACAGAGTGTAAAACTGATATATCAGACGTGCTCACGGTTAAGAGCAGCCTGGACTCCTCACATGATAGTTGAACTTGAAGATGGAAATAAATCGAGATCTGATGATCTGCCAATGGTTTGCTTAAGTGTTTTCACTTAAGTGTTTTTTGATATACTCTTATACCTTTGTTTATTGGGAATACTTGGGATTCACACTTATTAGTAAGACAGGTGTTGTTAATAAAATGTTGACCAACTAAAATGCTTACTGCTCAACCTTAGCCTCACCTTGTTAAACTTGCATTAGTTTTTCCCCCACTTGCTGAGCCTCGACCATAGGTGAGCTCACCCTTGCTTAAATTTTGATCATAAGTTTGCAGATGAAGTTATGATGCTGAGCACCATGGATGCTAGTCTAGTGATACCCCCGGTCATCTTCCTGTGGATGGATGTCCATGTTTCGCTGTACTTTGATGAATAAAGGTTAAGACATTATGTCTGTTCGAAGTGTAATATGTTAATAAAATCTTTATTTACGCTTTTATACATTGTTCTTTTGATATATTACACTTGTGACGTCAACATATGTGTGGAAATAGATCCTGACACACATATGCGATGCACCCGGCTCTGCCCCCTTGGAACCGGGTGTGACACACCCTCAGCGAATTCCCGAGAATGACGAGTTCGTCTGTCGAGCAGCCTGGGCACCGGACACTGTCCGGTGCACACCGGACAGTCCAGTGCACCCGCAGTGACTGCTTCAACTGAACCTCCTTTGCTCCTTTTGGACTTGGCTCAATTTTGTTCTTGGCACTCAGACACGCACGTTTAGCATATAAAATAATCGACTAAGTGTCTAGAGTCATACCTTGATTCTTGATTTGCGCTTCTTTAGCACTTAGCACATATTAACCGAAACAATATGCATTGGGCATCTAATCACCAAAACATTTATAGAAATGGCCCAAGGGCACATTTCCCTTTCAAGATTGTTTCTCTTGCCACGAGTTGCTCAAATGATGCGGATGACGTTTGGGAGCAAACTTAAATCAATATTAGCAAGGAAACTTTAGAGAGAGGAAAGGGAGCAAACAAATCAAGTGAGAACCAAAGCGAGTGAACACAATGATTTGTTTTACTGAGGTTCAGTTCCAAAGAACCTAGTCCCTGTTGAGGAGGCCATAAAGGCTGGGTCTATTTCAACCCTTTCCCTCTCTCAAACGATCGCTTAGGACCGAGTAAGCCTTCTTCTTAATCAATCGGGTCACTAAGACCCCGCAAGGACCACCACACACTTAGGTGTCTCTTGCTAGCTTTACAAGCACTTAGAAATAAGAATGAGAAAGGAAGAAAGGCAATCCAAGCGACAAGAGCACAAATGAACACAAAAAAACCCTCTCTCTCAAGTCACTAAGTGGTTGAGTTGATTTTGAGACTTGGAGAGGATTGAATGCTTTGAATGTGTCTTTGAGTGGTTGGCTTTGCTCTTGTATTGAATAAAAACTTCAGAAACCTTGGATGGCTTTGAATGAGGTGGTTGAGGGTATTTATAGCTTCCAACCACTTTCTGGTCGTTGGCTGTTTTTGCTGGCAATGGGCACACCGGACAGTCCGGTGGCGCACCAGACAGTCACTGTTCACTGTCCGGTGCGTGCCACGTCAGCACGCCTATTGGGGTTTGGAGCTGGTCGACCGTTGGAGTCTTTGTCCTGTAGCTGCACCGGATAGTCCTGTGCCACACCGGACATGTCTGGTGCCCTCTAACTTCTACTCTAACTCTGATGCACACTATTCATCACTGTTCACTCGCACTGTTCATTTTTCAGTCGACCTTTGACGCCAGTTAGCCGTTGCTTCGCTGGCTCACTGGACATGTCCGGTGCACACCGAACAGTCTGGTGAATTATAGCGAAGCACGCCCAGTGAATTCCCAAGAGTGGCATGTTCGTTGAGAGTCTGGTGCACCACTTGGCAGCACACTCTCATGTCTTACTCCAAATTAATTTAAGTCCCCAACTGAATTTCTTTCTTGGTTTGTGTTGAACCTTATGCACCTGAGATATATGATATCTAGACAAACTAGTTAGTCCATGTAGTTTGTGATGGACGTCAACCACTAAAATCGCTTATAGGAAATGGTTAAGCCCATTTCCCTTTCAAGCGGCGACGTAGAATGGTGGAAGCCTGCTGGTTGGAGAATGCGGTGCTGAGGAGAGAAAGCACACACGGGGCGATATTGCCTAGCTTGACGCCAGGCTAGATGCCATGTCGGACGCTAGCGCAAAATAGCTCAGCAGGCTGGCTCGGTACCTCGACGCCAAGACGTGTTACCTCGCCGCCATGATCTGTGGGGGATGAGACATATATTACTGGCACTTAAGTGCTTGTAGTAGGGGATACAAGCAGGTCGGAGAGAGTGAAAAGTTCCCAAGTCCCTGGTGGTGATTGAGGCAAGTGCCAATATCAGTTATGGGGGTGAAAACCGTTAAGTGTTCTCTCTCCCCACAATGAAGCCATGGGCTCCTCGTTTTATAGCCTCAAGGAGGGCTCCCAGGAGCGCCATGGTTTGTCGCGTATGGGAGAAAAGACGTGTTTGAGTCCCTGTAGCCGGTATGGTCGTTGGTATGGCCTTCGTACTTGTTGTTGACTTGAGCCAAGAGGAGGATGTTCGATCCCTGTATCTGCATCTTTGACCATGCAAAGAGTCGAGGCTAGGGTCTAGGGCTCAGACGTGTACCCGAGCTTGCATGATGTAGGAGCTATCCGAGTCGTAGTTGTTGCCACAATGATAAGCATGGTGAAAAGCGCGTGGTAATCCGCTCCGTATGGCGCAAAACAGACTCAACGTGGCCCTATAGCCATTCCGTGGTCAGTAGCCTTCACGAAGGAGTTGGTGAAGTCCTTTGGTCGATGTTATCTAGGCCGAGGCCAGGCTCGGGCAAGACAGAGGTTCCTCCCGTGGCCTTGGTCGAGCCTATCTCGTGGCATACAGTCGTACGAGGAGGAGGTAGCATAATTGTTGGAGTGGCCCCCTGCGGGATTCGTGGGAGTGGTTGCCTGGTGGTTGGCTAAATCCAAGCTCGGGCGAGACGAAGTTTTCTCTAAGGTTGAGGCCGACTTCGGTCGAGGCGGAGTTCGCTCTTGAGGGTAAAACCATGCTCTGTCGTACGCACATCACATCCGGAGTTGTTTGAACTCAGTAAGACAGCATGGGGGATCAATGATCATTATCCTGCGAGTGCGTCATCATAGTTGGGAAAGTGGATGGGACTATGGTCCTGTCACTCCCTGTTTAACTGCGGCGTCACGTGGGGTAGGTATTTGTATTAAATGCTCATGTCCCCGCGGTTCCCGTGACCTTTGACTGAGGCCGGGCCTAAGGTTGTCCTTCTATCCGAGGTGGGCTCAGGCGAGGCGGAAACCACTATTCTGTGGAGAGGGGATCTTAGGCGAGACGAGGATTTCCCCGAGCGCTGCCTATGCCCGAGGACAAGCTCGGGCGAGGCGGAGTTTTGAGCGACCGCCGAGTGGGGTCTCGGGCGAATCATGACTTATCCTTTCTTGATCTCAGGGAAAATGTATTATGGTATATGTTTAGGGGTATAATATAGATATCCTAATTACAGTACTCGACACTCATGCAGGTAGAAAACATAAAAAAATTTAAAAAAGGTTAAATTGCAAAAAAAAAGTCCCTGCACCAGATTGGTTGAAAGGGAAATGTGCCCTTGGGCCATTTCTAAGTATTTTGGTGATTGAGTGCCAACACAAGTGCTTTTGTGTTAATCTATGCAAAGTGGTGGGCAAGATGCAAATCATGTCAAAAGGTATGTTTCTAGACTTAGTACATTGTTTTATGGACTAATGTATTGTGTCTAAGTGCTGGAAACAGGAAAAATTGAATTAGAAAAGAGATGGCCTTGTTCTGCCAAAGTCTGCTCAGTCTGGGTGCACCGGACTGTCCGGTGGTGCACCGGACAGTGTCCGGTGTGCCAGGCTAGCTCTGGTGAACAGGCTGCTCTCGGGACTTCGACGGTGGTGTACGGCTATAATTCACCGGACTATCCGATGGTGCACCGGACTGTCCGGTGATCCGTTCATAGGCGAACTCGTCGGTCTCGGGTGATGATTAACGGCGTACGGCTAAAATTCACCGGTCTGTCCGGTGGTGCACTGGACTGTCCGGTGAGCCAACGGTCAGCCGGGGCAACGGTCGGCCGAGGATTCCGCACGTGACGCGTGGCCGAGCCAACAGTCACATCGGTGCACCGGACTGTCCGGTGTGCACCGGACAGCGTCCGGTGCGCCAACGGCTCTCAGACTACAACGGTCGGCTTCGCCAAATAAGGAAGGATATCTGCACCGGACAGTGTCCGGTGGTGCACCGGACTGTCCAGTGCGCCAGTCGACAGAAGGCAAGATCTGCCTTCCAGGAATGTTCTCAACGGCTCCTAGCTGCCTTGGGGCTATAAAAGGGACCCCTAGGCGCATGGAGAAGAACACCAAGTATACACTAAGCATTCCTAAGCACCAAGACTTCGATTCCGCGCTTTTGTTCATTTGTGATAGCATCTAGAGCTCTAGTTGAGTTGTGAACTCGTCGGGTTGTGTTGCGAGCTCTTGTTGCGACTTGTGTGCGTGTTGGCATTCGGATTTTGTGTCTTGTGTGCGTTGCTCATCCCTCCCTTACTCTGTGCCTCTTTGTGAACTTCAAGTGTAAGGGTGAGAGACTCCAAGTTGTGGAGATTCCTTGCGAACGGGATTAAGAAAAGCAAAGCAAAACACCATGGTATTTAAGTGGGTCTTTGGACCGCTTGAGAGGGGTTGATTGCAACCCTCGTCCGTTGGGACGCCACAACGTGGAGTAGGCAAGCGTTGGTCTTGGCCGAACCACGGGATAACCACCGTGCCATCTCTGTGATTGATATCTTTGTGGTTATTGTGTTTTGTTGAGACTCCTCTCTAGCCACTTGGCGATTATTGTGCTAACACTTAACCAAGTTTTTGTGGCTTAAGTTTCAAGTTATTCAGGATCACCTATTCACCCCCCCTCTAGGTGCTCTCAATTGGTATCAGAGCCGTTCTCTTCACAAAGGGACTAATCGCCCGAAGAGATGGATCCTAAGGGGAAGGGAATCGTGATCAACGATAAGGAGAAGGAGTCCTTCGTCAACGAGCCGAAGAATGACAAGCCTACCGACTCGGGCTTGGGCCACAAACGCAAAGATGGGAAGAAGAAGAAGACGAGACACATCAAGGAGATCGTCTACTACGACGACAGCGATGAGTCCACTTCTTCCCAAAAGGATGACTACGACTACGAGAAACAAAAGATGGTTAATTCGAATTTTTCTTTCGATTACTCTCATATTCCTCAGAGTTCAAATTCACATTTGCTCTCCATTCCTCTCGGCAAGCCTCCACACTTTGATGGGGAGGACTACAGATTTTGGAGCCACAAAATGCGTAGTCACCTGTTCTCTCTCCATCCAAGCATATGGGAGATTGTTGAGAATGGAATGAAATTTGATAGCTCGGATAGTTCTATATTTATTAATGAACAGATTCATAGAAATGCACAGGCTACTACTGTGTTGTTAGCCTCCTTGTGCAGGGACGAGTACCATAAGGTGAGCGGCTTGAACAATGCCAAGCAAATCTGGGACACCCTCAAGATCTCTCATGAGGGGAACGATGTCACCTTGCTCACTAAGATGGAGTTGGTAGAGGGAGAGCTTGGAAGATTCGCGATGATAAGGGGCGAGGAGCCAACCCAAACATACAACCGGCTCAAGACCCTTATCAACAAAATAAGGAGCTACGGAAGCACGCGATGGACGGACCACGACGTCGTCCGCCTAATGCTAAGGTCCTTTACTATACTTGATCCACATCTGGTGAACAATATTTGTGAAAATCCTAGGTACACCAAGATGTCGCCCGAAGAAGTCCTTGGGAAGTTCGTAAGCGGGCGAATGATGATCAAGGAGGCGAGATACGTCGACGATGCACTGAATGGTCCAATCAATGAGCCTCAACCCGTTGCTCTCAAGGCAACAAGGAGGCGCTACCTAGTAAGGTGGCGCAAGTTGAGGCGGCCGGGCTCAATGATGAAGAGATGGCCCTCATCATCAAGCGCTTCAAGATGGCGCTAAAAGGTCGCAAGGGATAGCCAAGCAAGACCAAGACAAAGGGGAAACGCTCATGCTTCAAATGTGGTAAGATTGGATATTTTATTGCTAACTGTCCCGATAATGAAAGTGACCAGGAAAAAGGGAACAAAAGGGAGAAGAAGAAGAAATACAAGAAGGCCAAGGGTGAGGCACACCTCGGAAAGGAGTGGGATTCGGATTGCTCCTCCTCCGACTCCGACAATGAAGGACTCGCCGCCACTACCTTCAACAAGTCATCCCTCTTCCCCAACGAGCGTCACACATGCCTCATGGCGAAGGAGAAGAAGGTATGTACTCGAGACAGTACTACTTATGATTCTTCTAGTGATGATGAGTCTAGTGATGAAGAAATAGATTACTCTAGTTTATTCAAGGGATTGGACAGAACTAAAATAGATAAGATTAATGAATTGATTGATGCCTTGAATGAGAAGGATAGACTCTTAGAGAAACAAGAGGACCTTTTATATGAAGAGCATGATAAATTTGTTAGTGCACAAAATTCACTTGTTTTAGAAGTTAAACGAAATGAAATGCTTTCTAGTGAATTGTCTACATGTCATGACTCTATCTCAAGCTTAAAGAGAATTAACAATGATTTAAATGCTAAATTAGAAGTAGCAAATAAATCTAACTCTTGTGTAGAACATGTTATGATTTGCACTAGGTGTAAAGATTTTGATATTGATGCTTGTAGTGAACACCTAGTTTCAATTTCCAAATTAAATGATGAATTGGCTAGTCTTAATGCCCAACTTAAGACTAGCAAAAGTGAATATGACAAACTAAAATTTGCAAGGGATGCCTACACGACTGGTAGACACCCCTCAATTAAGGACGGTCTTGGCTTCAAGAGGGAAGCCAAGAACTTAACAAGCCATAAGGCGCCCATCTCCGCCAAGGAGAAAGGGAAGGCCCCTATGTCTAGTAGTGTGCAAAAGAACCATGCTTTTATGTACCATGATAGGAGACAATCTAGAAATGCTTATAGGAGTTGTAATGCTTATGATGCTTTTGATTCTCATGCCATGTTTGCTTCTAGTTCTTCCTATATGCATGATAGAAATATGTCTAGGAGAAATGTTATTCATCATGTGCCTAGAAAGAATATTGTTCATGCTCCTAGGAAATTAATGAATGAACCTTCTACAATTTATTATGCTTGCAATGCTTCCTTTGCCATTTGTAGAAAGGATAAGAAGGTAATTGCTAGGAAGTTAGGGGCAAGATGCAAGGGAGATAAAACTTGCATTTGGGTCCCTAAGACAATTGTGACAAACCTTGTAGGACCCAACAAGAGTTGGGTACCTAAGACCCAAGCCTAAATTTGCCTTGCAGGTTTATGCATTCGGGGGTTCAAGCTGGATTATCGACAGCGGATGCACAAACCATATGACGGGGGAGAAGAAGATGTTCACCTCCTACGTCAAAAATAAGGATTCCCAAGATTCAATAATATTCGGTGATGGGAACCAAGGCAAGGTAAAAGGGTTAGGTAAAATTGCTATTTCATCCGAGCACTCTATATCTAATGTGTTTTTAGTTGAGTCTCTTGGATATAATTTGTTGTCTGTTAGTCAATTATGCAAAATGGGATATAATTGTCTATTCACAAATGTAGATGTGTCTGTCTTTAGAAGATGTGATGGTTCACTAGCTTTTAAGGGTGTACTAGACGGCAAACTTTATTTGGTTGATTTTGCAAAAGAAGAGGTCGGTCTAGATGCATGCTTAATTGCTAAGACTTGCATGGGCTGGCTGTGGCATCGCCGCTTAGCACATGTGGGGATGAAGAACCTCCACAAGCTTCTAAAGGGAGAACACGTGATAGGTCTAACTAACGTGCATTTCGAAAAAGATAGACCTTGTGCAGCTTGTCAAGCAGGAAAACAGGTGGGAAGCTCTCATCACAACAAAAATGTGATGACCACATCAAGACCCTTGGAAATGCTTCATATGGACCTCTTCGGACCCGTCGCCTATCTAAGCATAGGAGGAAGTAAGTATGGTCTTGTTATAGTTGATGATTTTTCCCGCTTCACTTGGGTATTCTTTTTGCAAGATAAATCAGAAACCCAAGGGACCCTCAAGCGCTTCCTCAGGAGAGCTCAAAATGAGTTTGAGCTCAAGGTGAAGAAGATAAGGAGCGACAACGGGTCCAAGTTCAAGAACCTTCAAGTGGAGGAGTTCCTTGAGGAGGAAGGAATCAAGCACGAGTTCTCCGCTCCCTACACACCATAGCAAAATGGTGTGGTAGAGAGGAAGAACAGGACGCTCATCGATATGGCGAGGACTATGCTTGGAGAGTTCAAGACCCCCGAGCGTTTTTGGTCGGAAGCCATGAACACGGCTTGCCACGCCATCAACAGGGTCTATCTTCACCGCCTCCTCAAGAAGACTTCATATGAGCTGCTAACTGGTAACAAACCCAATGTGTCTTATTTTCGTGTATTTGGGAGCAAGTGTTATATTCTTGTGAAGAAAGGTAGAACCTCTAAATTTGCTCCCAAAGTTGTAGAAGGGTTTTTATTAGGTTATGATTCAAATACAAAGGCGTATAGGGTCTTCAACAAATCATCAGGTTTAGTTGAAGTCTCTAGCGATGTTATATTTGATGAGACTAATGGCTCTCCAAGAGAGCAAGTTGTTGATCTTGATGATGTAGATGAAGAAGACGTTCCAACAGCCGCAATGCGCACCATGGCAATTGGCGATGTGCGACCACAGGAACAATTGGAGCAAGATCAACCATCTTCCTCAACAATGGTGCATCCCCCAAACCAAGATGACGAACAGGTACCTCAAGTGGAGGCGCATGATCAAGGGGAGCACAGGATGTTCAAAGTGAAGAGGAAGAAGCACCTCAGGCACCTCCAACCCAAGTTCGAGCAATGATTCAAAGGAATCATCCCGTCGACCAAATTTTGGGTGATATTAGCAAGGGAGTAACTACTCGTTCAAGATTAGTTAATTTTTGTGAGCATTACTCTTTTGTCTCTTCTATTGAGCCTTTCAGGGTAGAAGAGGCCTTGCTAGATCCGGACTGGGTATTGGCCATGCAGGAGGAACTCAACAACTTCAAGCGTAATGAAGTTTGGACACTAGTGCCTCGTCCCAAGCAAAATGTTGTGGGAACCAAGTGGGTGTTCCGCAACAAACAGAACGAGCACGGGGTGGTGACAAGGAACAAGGCTCGACTTGTGGCAAAAGGATATGCCCAAGTCGCAGGTTTGGACTTTGAGGAGACTTTCGCTCCTGTGGCTAGGCTAGAATCAATTCGTATTTTGCTAGCATATGCCGCTCACCATTCTTTCAGGTTGTACCAAATGGATGTGAAGAGCGCTTTCCTCAACGGGCCGATCAAGGAGGAGGTGTACGTGGAGCAACCCCCTGGCTTCGAGGATGAACGGTACCCCGACCACGTGTGTAAGCTCTCTAAGGCGCTTTATGGACTTAAGCAAGCCCCAAGAGCATGGTATGAATGCCTTAGAGACTTTTTAATTGCTAATGCTTTCAAGGTTGGGAAAGCCGATCCAACTCTTTTCACTAAGACTTGCGATGGTGATCTTTTTGTGTGCCAAATTTATGTCGATGACATAATATTTGGTTCTACTAACCAAAAGTCTTGTGAAGAGTTTAGCAGGGTGATGACGCAGAAATTCGAGATGTCGATGATGGGCGAGTTGAACTACTTCCTTGGGTTCCAAGTGAAGCAACTCAAGGACGACACCTTCATCTCCCAAACGAAGTACACGCAAGACTTGCTAAAGCGGTTTGGGATGAAGGACGCCAAGCCCGCAAAGACGCCGATGGGAACTGACGGACACACCGACCTCAACAAAGGAGGTAAGTCCGTTGATCAAAAAGCATACCGGTCCATGATAGGCTCTTTGCTTTATTTATGTGCTAGTAGACCGGATATTATGCTTAGCGTATGCATGTGTGCTAGATTTCAATCTGATCCTAAGGAGTGTCACTTAGTGGCTATGAAGCGAATTCTTAGATATTTAGTCGCTACGCCTTGTTTCGGGATCTGGTATCCAAAGGGGTCTACCTTTGACTTAATTGGATATTCAGACTCCGACTATGCTGGATGTAAGGTCGATAGGAAGAGTACATCGGGGACGTGCCAATTCTTAGGAAGGTCCCTGGTGTCGTGGAACTCTAAGAAACAAACTTCCGTTGCCCTATCCACCGCTAAGGCCGAGTATGTTGCCGCAGGACAGTGTTGCGCGCAACTACTTTGGATGAGGCAAACCCTCCGGGACTTTGGCTACAATCTGAGCAAAGTCCCACTCCTATGTGATAATGAGAGTGCTATCCGAATAGCGGAAAATCCTGTTGAGCACAGCCGCACAAAGCACATTGACATCCGGCATCACTTTTTGAGAGACCACCAGCAAAAGGGAGATATCGAAGTGTTTCATGTTAGCACCGAGAACCAGCTAGCCGATATCTTCACTAAGCCTTTAGATGAGAAGACCTTTTGCAGGCTGCGTAGTGAGCTAAATGTCTTAGATTCGCGGAACCTGGATTGATTTATAGCATACATGTGTTTATGCCTTTGATCATGTTCCTTATGCATTTTGTTGCTTACTGTGGTGCTCAAGTTTTCCAATCACTCCCCGGACCTCACAAGTCCTTGTGCAAGTGATGCACATATTTAGGGGGAGTTGTGCTACAACTTGACCCTTTGAGACTAACCGTTTGCTTGAGTTTGCTTGATTTAGTCTCAAAGGAGGTTTGAAAGGGAAAAGGTGGACTTGGACCATGAAAGACTTCCACTGCACTCCGATGAGAGGGTAACTTATTTCAAGTTCATCTCATGTACTCTTACTGCCTTTGTACTCTTATTTGAAGATTTTGGTGAGGCAATGGGGTTAAAGGGCCAAGATTGATCCCGTTTTGGTGCTTGATGCCAAAGGGGGAGAAAATAAAGGCCAAAGCAATAAATGGATCAGCTACCACTTGAGAAATTTTGAAAATAGTAGAATAGAGCTTTTGGTTTGTCAAAACTCTTTTATTGTCTCTTTTGTCAAAAGTTGGCCTCTTGTGGGAAAAGTGTTGATTATGGGAAAAAGGGGGAGTTTTTGAAATCCTTGATCAATTTCTGTTGGAATACCTCTCTTTATGTCTCTACATGTGGATTTGACTTAGAGATAGGTATTTGAGTTTGATTTGCAAAAACAAACCAAGTGGTGGCAAAGAGTGATCCATATATGCCAAATTTGATTCAAAACAACCTTTGGTTTTCATTTGCATTGATATTGCACTTGTTCTAGTCACTTTATGTTGTGTTGGCATAAATCACCAAAACGGGGAGATTGAAAGGGAAATGTGCCCTTGGGCCATTTCTAAGTATTTTGGTGATTGAGTGCCAACACAAGTGCTTTTGTGTTAATCTATGCAAAGTGGTGGGCAAGATGCAAATCATATCAAAAGGTATGTTTCTAGACTTAGTACATTGTTTTATGGACTAATGTATTGTGTCTAAGTGCTGGAAACAGGAAAATTGAATTAGAAAAGAGATGGCCTCGTTCTGCCAAAGTCTGCTCAGTCTGGGTGCACCGGACAGTGTCCGGTGCGCCAGGCTAGCTCTGGCGAACAGGCTGCTCTCGGGACTTCGACGGCGGTGTACGGCTATAATTCACCGGACTGTCCGATGGTGCACCGGACTGTCCGGTGATCCGTTCACAGGCGAACTCGTCGCTCTCGGGAGATGATTAACGGCGTACGGCTAAAATTCACCGGTCTGTCCGGTGGTGCACCGGACTATCCGGTGAGCCAACGGTCAGCCGGGGCAACAGTCGGCCGAGGATTCCGCGCGTGACGCGTGGCCGAGCCAACGGTCACATCGGTGCACCGGACTGTTCGGTGTGCACCGGACAGTGTTCGGTGTGCACCGGATAGTGTCTGGTGCGCCAACGGCTCTCAGACTACAACGGTCGGCTTTGCCAAATAAGGAAGGATATCTGCACCGGACAGTGTTCGGTGGTGCACCGGACTGTCCGGTGCGCCAGTCGACAGAAGGCAAGATCTGCCTTCCAGGAATGTTCTCAACGGCTCCTAGCTGCCTTGGGGCTATAAAAGGGACCCCTAGGCGCATGGAGAAGAACACCAAGTATACACTAAGTATTCCTAAGCACCAAGACTTCGATTCCGCGCTTTTGTTCATTTGTGATAGCATCTAGAGCTCTAGTTGAGTTGTGAACTCGTCGGGTTGTGTTGCGAGCTCTTGTTGCGACTTGTGTGCGTGTTGGCATTCGGATTTTGTGTCTTGTGTGCGTTGCTCATCCCTCCCTTACTCCGTGCCTCTTTGTGAACTTCAAGTGTAAGGGCGAGAGACTCCAAGTTGTGGAGATTCCTCGCGAACGGGATTAAGAAAAAGCAAAGCAAAACACCGTGGTATTCAAGTGGGTCTTTGGACTGCTTGAGAGGGGTTGATTGCAACCCTCGTCCGTTGGGACGCCACAACGTGGAGTAGGCAAGCGTTGGTCTTGGCCGAACCACGGGATAACCACCGTGCCATCTCTGTGATTGATATCTTTGTGGTTATTGTGTTTTGTTGAGACTCCTCTCTAGCCACTTGGCGATTATTGTGCTAACACTTAACCAAGTTTTTGTGGCTTAAGTTTCAAGTTATTCAGGATCACCTATTCACCCCCCCTCTAGGTGCTCTCATTGGTACAGGGCACCCAAGTAGGGATGGCAATTGGACCCGGGGGTATGGATACCCACGGGTTTCGTACCGGGTGGACATGGATACGGGTTTGAAATCTTACCCGTGGATACTATCGGGTCGGATACCCGAAATACGTTGTGTAGGGTACGGATAGTATGTTTTACCCATGGATATCCACTGGATACCCGAATTATGTTTTTGTGGCCCATGAAGCAAAGAAAAGAAGCCCAAAGGCTAAATCACTGAACCGGCTAAGCTAACCCTAAATTCCCTACTTCCCTTCCCTTCCCAGCCGTCCCGGCCGCCCACCCCACTACCCCAGCCGCCACTCCCAGGAGGCCAGGACCTCAGCACCCCACGCGGCCACGCCGGCACGCCGCACGCGGCAGTCCTAGACTCCCAAGCCCCCAGCCGCGCGCCCCCGCCCAGGCTCCCAGGCGGTGGCCAGGCCCCCGCCCAGCAGCCAGTCCGCCTCCGCCCGCCAAGACGGCTCCCAGTCTTCAGGCTTCAGGCCGCTGCGACGCTGCCCCGAGCGGTCGAGCTACGCCTGCGCGGCTGCGACCGGCGACCGTCCCCAAGCTGCGACTGCGACTGTGACCGACGATCGTCCCCAACCTGCGGCGTCCCCGAGCCCTAGGCCCGACCAGCGTCCCCGAGCTGTGCCTGCGTGCCTACGCCGTCCGCCGTCGGACCCTCAGGTACTCAGTAGCTCAGTACTCAGTTAGAATCCCAAATCCAATGTCAACTTCACAAGACAGTAGCAGTCGTCGCAGTGGCATAGGAGCAGCTCCTGCTGATGTTGGTAGCTCTAGAGATCCCACTCCATCTGATGCAGCAACCCAAGGGACAAGGAATGATGTTGTTGAAATAGATGATGCTGCACAGGTTGGGTGTAAGAGGAAGTTGAAGTCTAAAGTATGGGAGGATTTTGTTAGAGTTACTGTATCTGGTAAATGGAAAGCTAAGTGCAATTGGTGTAGCAAACTATTGACAGCTGAAGGTAAAAGTGGTACCAGCCATTTACAAAGCCACATAAATACATGTGAGTCACGACAAGCTAGAAAAGGCCTAAAACAATCCTCCTTGAAATTTTTCACAAAATCTAGATGGCAGTGTTTGTTTAGAGAAGTATGTATTTGATCAAGATGTTGCTAGGAAAGAACTTGCATTAATGATATGTGTGCATGAGTACCCGCTGTCTATGGTTGACCATGTAGGCTTTAGAAAGTTTTGTGCTTCCCTGCAACCGTTGTTTAAATTAGTGTCAAGAAATACCATTAGAAAGGATATTCTGGATATGTATGAAGTTCAAAAGCTCTCTATGGTGACAATGTTCCAACAACAACAATCTCGTATTGCGGTCACCACAGATATGCGGACAGCAAATCATCAAAAGAAGGGTTACATGGCAGTGACTGTACACTATATTGATGAAAATTGGAGTCTAAAAAGCTATCTTTTAAGGTAATATTTCTGTACACTATATTGTTGCCATGCATATATACTAGTTACACTTTCTTGTCAAGAGTTACACTTTCTTGTTACTCCATTTTGTAGGTTTATGTATGTGCCACACCCACATACAGTTGAAGTCATAAGTGATGTACTTCATGATGTACTCATGGATTGGGGGATTGACAAGAAGGTTTCCACTGTAACTCTTGACAATTGTAGCACCAATGACAATGTTATGAAGGAAATGCAAGATAAGATGCCTCTTTCCTTCCTCATGTTGCATGGCAAATTGTTGCATATGCGTTGTGCTGCTCACATCATTAATCTTATTGTCAAAGATGGGATGGGTATAAAGGATGCATTAGGAGTAAAAGTTATGGAAGTGAGAATTGGTAGGATTCGAGACACTGTTGGGTTTTGGTCATCTACACCAAAAAGGCATGAACGATTTGAAAAGGCTGTTGGTCAAGAGGGCATTAAGTATGACAAAAGAATAGCACTTGATGTTAAAACTAGATGGAATTCCACATATCTAATGCTTAGCACTGCAATGCTTTATGTTCCAGTTTTTGATCGCCTTGCAAAAAGGAAAAATTGTGTGCCCCTTTTCAACCAACAGAAGAAGATTGGAATTTTTCTAGGCATCTTTGTGATAGGTTGAGGTTGTTTTATGATATTACAGAACTGTTGTCTGGGACTTCTTATGTGACAGCCAACCTTTTTCCCAAAAATCTGTGGAATTTATTTAGCAATTAAGAAATGGCAATCTAGTGATAACCCAACCATAGAAGACATGTCAACAGCCATGAAAGATAAATTTTTGAAATATTGGACAGATGTTCATGGTCTTATGGCTGTTGCCACGGTTCTTGATCCTCGGTTTAAAATGAAGTTCTTGTATGCTATGTTTACTGAAATATATGGACATGAGAATGTGGGTAGAGAAACTACGAAAGTTAAGGATTTGTTGGTTGACTTAGTGAAGGAATATCAAGGTTCCATGGAGGGGTTTGGCACAACAGATGGTGCTGCTGGGCCTTGCAGCAGTACTACTATCCAAAATGAAGGGGATGCAACTGTTTTTGACATTTTTGATCAATATTTATCTGCTGAACCTACTGCCCCACCCGCTTTTGTTAGCATAGAATTGGATCTGTATTGGGAAGAGGAAATGTTGGCTAGAACTACAAACTTAGACATCATTGGTTGGTGGAATGTGGCAGGGGTGAAGTATCCCACTTTGAGAAAGATTGCCAGAGATATCATGTCTATTCCTGTGACAACCGTGGCTTCTGAGTCTGTCTTTAGTACTGGTGGGAGGGTCATTAGCCCAAGTCGTAGTAGACTAGCCCCAAAAATGGTTGAAGCCTTGATGTGTATGCAAGCTTGGGCTTGTGCTGACATGCTTGGTATGAATACTAGTGGATCTATAATGTTGTTTTATTTTCATTCCTTTCACTGCGATAACACTAATGTTTCAAACTTCTCTTTGATTAGATCATGGATCTCATGTACTCAATGCACTCATGACTTGCCTTGATGATGAAGATGAAGCAACGGTATATTGAAATTTAGCCATTCTATATTTTACTAAATTTCTATTTGAATAACTATATGATTTGTCACTTTGTTAGGATGGCATGCAATCTGAAATCATTGATCCATGAACTTGTTGGCTGCTACTACGATATTGCTGCCTGCCTGCTACTACATGAACATCATGGATTTCCTGTCATTGTGTGCCTGCTACTACATGAACATCATGGATTTCCTGTCATTGTGTTGTTGCTTATATTTGTGTTGTGTGAACTATGATTTGTGAACTGGACGTGTACTATGAGTCTATGATTTGTGAACTGAACGTGTACTATGATTTGTGAACTGTACTATGATATGTGAACTGGATGTGTACTAGTCATGAACTGTACTATGAATCTATGGTTTGTAAATTGGTGATGTTGCTTATATATTTCACATGTTGTGATGTTGTTTATTAACTCCCATCTGTCATAAACTGTGTTGTTCATCAATTTGCATGCAGATTTATATTTTACAGTACCATATCCACCGGATACCCGATACCCGACGGATACCCGATGGGTACGGGTCCATTTTTTTACCCGATTGACTTGGTGGGTATGGATATTTGTATAAGGGTCGGATATGATATCGGGTCGGGTATTATCAGACCCGAACACAATCCGACCCGCTGCCATCCCTACACCCAAGATGCCCGGCGTTTGGTACTCCGACTGATGAATGGGACTCACATACCCTGATTCGGTCCACCTTGCAGTGTACACACAGTTACACAGAGGAGGTTTCCTCCCTGGCTCCCTGTGAATCTGCGATACTGACTGCCTTCTTCGTTCAGCCAGTGCCAAAAGAGAGGGAGAGGCGGAGAGCCAAGTCGCCTTCCGCCGCGACGCACGATGGATCGCGCGCAGTTGCTCCTCGTCGGACTCCCGGCCTTGCTCTTCTTCTCCGACCTCACTCACATATTCGCGCCGCCGCCTCCCCACCTCCGCCACCCCCATCACCACCCTCCTCACCACCACCATCCGCATCCGCCGCATCATCCCCACTCGCCTCATCACCACCCGCACCCGCCTCATCATCCCCACCCGCACCCGCCGCATCATCCCCACCCGCACCCGCCGCACCACCACCAGCACCCCGACCCCTCCACGGCAATCATACAGGTAGGTCATGAACCTTACCTGCCCGGAATTCGAATCGCGACCCGGTATCCGATCTGGACGGCGAACTGATGTGTTGCTTCGATGCAATTGCAGGAGCCACGTGTGGATGAGGCTGGATTCGGCAGCACAGTGGAGCTGCAATTCTGTGCCTCCTGCTCGTACAAGTGAGCCTGCTCGTCCACTGTGTCTTGGGGTTGCGCGTACTGTTGGTTGTTTGCTTAATTCCTTTGGTTATTTGTTATGTATGAGCGTTGTGACTTTGCCTGCTTTCTGCAAATAACCGTACTCGGTGTCGGTGATCCATTACCGGGAGGTTGACAACCATAGAAAAAAGCATCTCTAGTGGATGCGGCTCCGCGAGTACAAGTACCTTGTTGTTTGTTACATGATGGGCTTGGCCACTTAGCAGTGAGAATCAGTGTTTACAAGTAGTCTGATTAATCACGATTAATCGGCCTAGTCGGTCTCTGGAGGTCGATCAGGGTTGCCGAGGCGACTAGCTCGACTAGAAACCTAGTTGTTGTTTAATCGTGATTAGTCATCTGACTAGGAGGGTGACAACCGAGCTGGATCTGTGACTTCCTGTCCTATTCATGGGCCTGCTCAACAGGGGTTAAATGTGGACTGTTAGGCTGCCAATTTGGACTATTAGGTTATCATAAGCGTGTTCAGACTCCACAAAAAGTACATAGAACAGAGGCAGCACTAGGGGTGGTAATGGGCTCTAAACTTTGCACTATTAAATTTAAGGACCAGATTGGATTAGTATCAGGCTTTATTTCTATTCAATTTTGAACTAAAAATCATTAAGGGCTCAAACAAATTGTGAAGAAACATTTGGATCGCGATCCATTACAACCCTTAGGCAGTACTGATTTTCTTCTCCGAGCCACCATAATTCATCCCCTAGGCACTATTCTTCATTTTCCGCTCGCCTTTCCTCCTCTTCTGCGCGCCATTTTCCGTCTCCTGTGCGCTATTCTTTGTCCAATGCCGTTCCTGTGGTGAAGCCACCGCCCCTCTTCATGATGACTCCGCCGACTGTGAGTGTGCCCTTTCCCTCCCCCATCTTCTTCCCTCACTGTGCAGCTAGCGCCACTCCCTTGCTTGCTGTGCTGCTGCCCTTCTGCTAGTTGGGTTGCTTGCTGTACTGCCTGTCTGCTACTCTACCTGCTTGCTAGTACTCTATCCCAAGGTGCTGTATTGCTGTTGTGTATATGTGCAGATGTGGAACAGTGCAGAAATAAACTAGCCACTAATGTAGTCTTGACACTTGCTTTATTGTGTATACTACTATATAGCATATATAGGTATATTTTATAATATGTCCTTAAATATATAGGACGACTAGGACCAACTAGGCTCCACTAATCGGTCTGGTCGACGATAATCACGTTTAGTCGCCTAGTCGGTCCCATGGCAACTAGGTTCGACTATACAACTTGTAAACATTGGTGATAATTGTTAGCATGGACTCTTGGTGGTGGGTTACTAGGTTTTCTTCTTGCTGGTTGCAGGCTTGCAGTGGATCGTGCCACTTGGTTTCATTGTTGAGTATAGTTTTCAGTGGGCTTCAAGCCATGAGTCTACATGGTGCTTGATTTCTTTGTTTTGGCACAGGGAGGGGTGGGGGTGGGGCTGCCGGGCTGGGGAGAGGGGGGCTAGTTTTGCCTCCACTCGCGGCATGATTTGAATTGCATAAGGTTGGTTATTTGTCAGTTGTCACACACTGCTACCACCAGTGAATGATGAATTTATGACTGTCGTGTGTTCATGGCTAGTTACTAACTTGCTATTGTGGGGTTGTGGTATTTTATCACATGCAACAGTTGGTAACTTAACACCAAGTCAGTTTCTTACATGTACATTCAAATTATAGCGGGAACTGGGAAGGGAATATGTATCAGTCACTTGTTCTTCATGGCTGTGTTGACTGTGATGAAGACCTTAAAAAAGAACAAGAAGGACTGGAAGAAGATGATTCAAGTGAATAAAAAATATTTAGGGCCCGTTTGGCAACTTAGCAATCTTTTTAAAGCTGAAATTTGTTACACCTGTAATTCCTTGTGCACTAGGAATCTCTTGTATCCATTCTGCTTGTAATTTGATGTTGGATTGCCGAGAGGTACTAACATGTGTCCCGGCCTTATAGCAGCTAGTGAATTAAACAGACAGTAAAAGCAAATGACGTTAGGAACAATTATGTGAAATTGATGTCAGTTTAGGTACATATGGAATTCCCAGGAAACATTGAAGCCTCCTATCAATATGGTAGTTCAGCTTAGAGTCAGAACATTCATATTAGAGCCGAAGTTTTCACATTAGAACATCAAAATGGATATAACGGAAGAAAACATAAGTGAAGAGCTAACATATTTATAAAGGACCGCACAGAGATCAGTTGGGATGCTGTAACTGAGTAGGATTCCTCTTGTAATAGGCGGTTCCTTCCTGTATAAATATGCAGCCCCGTCGATCCTAGAGGCCAAGGCAAGCAACTTAATATCCTGGTGATGTGTTTCTTTCATGGTAATCGGAGCCACCACCTCCATCTGTTAGCTGATGTCCTGGTCAAGAGAAAGTTGACTCAGTCTCAGCAGCGACAAGATCTCCTTGCGTTATCTAGCTCTGCAGTACTGACGCCTTTCCTAGGGTAAAGCGTTGTTTTAAAGTTCAACAAGACCAACTTCACACTTTGGAAAGCTCAAGTTTTACCCATCCTTATAGGTGCACAGCTACAAGGCTACCTAGATGGCATGACTGTAGTGCACTAGCGCCTAACGAGAAGATCGTCAAGCAGGATGGCAAGATGATCTACAACATCAACCCAGAGTACATCTGATTGGTTGCGCTCCAGTAGATTCACTTCTACTAGAGAATCATTTGGAATCACTTTATTAAAGAATCAGCTCTCGGAGCTAGAGAATCAAGAAGCGGAGCTCTACCAAACGAGCCCTAAGAAGACCTCACACAGGTCGATAAAACCCCCGAACCCTGTCCCACCCAGACGCAGCAACACTGTTAGGGTTGGGCGTTCGGGTATACCCAAAAATTCGGGTCGGGTTGTTCAGGTTTTTGAAAATTCGGGTATCTAGCAGTCGAACCCGAACTCGACCCGATATTAGCATCTACCCGAAATTTCGGGTACCCTAATTGTCGGGTTCGGGTTCAGATAAAACTGAACAATCCGATATCAACGACAACCAGTCTGTGGCCAACACTCACACCCTGTGCGGCCGTGCCCCCCATCTGCCCCGCGCCTCTCATGCTCTCCCCTCCCGTCCTCAAGCCGATGTCCTTGGTGGCTTTGCACTGTTGATTTGAAGGCCAGCCTGTCGGATCCATATGAAGGTTGGTACAGGGAGGGACTGTCGGAGTGGAGCTGGCGAGGAACTGCCGGAGCGGCGTCGGCACACTTCTGCGGCGGCGAGATGGCGGGGGGGGGGCACGGTGGCACGGCAAACCGTGAGCTAGACACGAGGGGCGACGCGATGGCACGACCAACACCGCAAGAAATCCCTCTACTACACGCCTCCTCTCTGCCCTTCTCTTGGGAGCACGTCAGCACGAGCACCACCCAGGCATCCCTTCAGATGCTCACCATGAAAGCTTTCCTCCTCCAAAGACAATCGCAAGGTGCTCCCACTCTCGCTTTTGTTGCTCACAGCTCACCCACTCCCGTGCTGACGGTATCTGACCCATATGCCTTTGTCGTTCACTCGTTCCTGCCAAGTATGCGGCCATGGATTGTTCGGGTTTTTTAGGTAATTCAGGTACCGTTGTGTACAACCCGCAATTGTTTTAATAATTTCGGGTACCGGAGATTTCTACCCTAATTATTATTCGGGTAGTTTAAGCTCGGGCATATCGGGTTCGGGCTATTTGGGTTCAAGTTTTGGGTATCGGGTTTTCTGCCTAGCCCTAGACACCGTAGCCCATGTGGGACCGGGCTTTAGACTTGTGCTTTGGCGTGGGACTAGAGATGTCAATGGGGACCCGATACCCGCCAACCCGTGGGGAATTCCCCTATTAGGATACGGGTATGGGATGAAAATTGTCCCCATGGGTATGGATATGGGACAAAATCTCCACCCATTGGGTAAACGGGTATAGGTTTGGGAAGCAATAATCCAAACCCGATTACCCATGGGTATTTCATACGTGTACACCTGTCGTGTTTGTATGAATGAGTTGAGACCGAGTCAGCCACCAAGCCCAGCACGACAGCGCACCAGGCCACAGGTCCTAGCCCAACAAGGCAACTAGCAGACTAGTAAAAAACAAAACCCTAAAATAACCAGCCATATGCTACCTGCCCAGACGACGGTGACGACCATGGATTCTCAGGCGCCAACGAACTCAGATGGTGACCAAGGAAGGTGAGAAAACTCCATTTCTCCATTTCTTCTATCGGTCCCGAATACTTGTGTCTTTTCTGATGGATGGATGAATGGATCATGGTTCATGGATGAGTGCTTGTCGATGTAGTGATGTCTGAAATCTAGATTGTTTGTGCTACATGTTAGTACCTAGTTATCCCTTAATTGGGGATGGGGACCCATTGGGGACCCGAATGGGGATGGGTATGGGATGAGTTTTGTACCCATGATGGGTACGGGGATGGGTATGGGGATGGATCAAACATGATGGGGATGGATATGAGATGCTATAACCCGGCGAGGAATTCCCCATTGACATCTCTACGTGGGACAGATGAGAGGATTTTTTTAACCACAACCTGAAAATTCGCTCCCACGGAAAGTCGAACCTAGGACCTAAGTGCTACCCAGAGTCTCAAACCATGTGACCAACTCGGCTAGAGGCCTTTTTACTCATAGCTTGAGTTTAGCTGATTCTTAATTTGCTGTGTTATCTTTAAATCTAGTGAAATGCATCTTTTATGCAAACCTTGTCCTCATGTTACCCCAAAAGCATGGGCGAAAATTCTTCAACAGTCCAACGTATCTTCATATATGATTTGCTTTATTGTTTATTGTTATTCCCAAGCCAATACAGAATTTCAAAGGCATGGAGAATTAGAGATCAATTTGAGTTGACTGCAGTAATTCTGCCAGGCTTGATAATTTTACAAACTAGATTTTTGACGCATGTCCATGCTTTTATGGTGTCGTTTAGGGCAGCAGAGTTAGTAATTAGACAAGTGGTCCCCAATTTCAGTGCTTTAGAAGTCTGGTAACCACCGAAAGCAGTGAGACATTCTAAAATGGTACTCCCTCTAAAAGCTGACTTGATGCGCATGTCTTGCATTTTCGTCCGTAAACATCAATTGTAATGTAAGGGACTGTTATGATGTCTTCTATCTCGCTATGGACCTGGAATGGCATAGAAAGACAGTGCCACCCTAGTGAAGCATTTTAGTAAATTCAACTGGATTGAAAATGGATTTAAAAACTTGCGATCTTAGCTAGCACTTGAGGGAGTAGTTGGCTTCAAATTTATGGGCCAGAAGGTTGGGTGAAGAAATGACTGACATGGAAAGTTTGTGGGGTGGCCTTACAGACAGGAGTAATGTTTTAGGGTGGTACGCGGAGGTGGAATAGGGGTTGTTTCCTGGACACTTGTGTTCAATTTTCAACTGTATCACAAAAGTGCTATTTTTCTCATTGGAGGAAAAAATGTCTACCTAATCTAATTCACGGCATAGGCATAGCTACTGATGCCACTTGATTTTTCCCACAACGGAACTAGCCTTGCTCTGCTGCATCATTATGCTGCTTTACTCAGTCCGTGTATTGTTGCTCACTCCGATATCTAACCTAGTGTCACGAGCCAGGAAAAACTTTTTTAGGAGTGAAACTTAAATAAGGGATGAAGCCGTGAAGGAACCATGTTAAAGGAAAGTACATCTTTTCATGCATAGAAGTTCAAAACCCATGCTTTACATCTACATGCTCCATCCTAAAATAAACAACTTTTTGAGGTTTAAAATTTGTCTAAAAAAACATTCGATGCTGCTGCTTAATGTGGAAGCTAATCATGAGTGCATGTAATTGATAATTGCCAAATCTAGGATATCCTCCAGGAAAGGAGAGGAGATGAGGATACATACGTCTTGCATTTTTGATATGTCTGATTTTTTTAGAAAAATATTTATTTTGGGATAGAGGGTGTATATGTTATTCTTAAAACTTTTTTTCTACATTGTAGGGGAACTGCAGTGACCATGAAGCGCATGCTGGAAACCTCATTTCCTGGCATTCATGTTATCTTGCATAATTATCCTGCTCCATTCCCCAAGCGTGTACTCAGCAAAGTTATCCCAATTGTTCAAGTTGGAGCCGTTGCAACAATAATGGCTGGTGACCAGATTTTCCCCAGAATTGGAATGGTTGCTCCTCCATGGTACTACTCGCTTCGTGCCAATAGATTCGGAACCATGGCAACAATCTGGCTATTTGGCAACTTTGCTCAGTCCTTTCTACAAAGCTCTGGTGCCTTTGAAGTTTACTGCAATGGAGATTTGGTATGCTTCTTATGTTAGATGCAACCTTATCTTTTTCTTTTGTGTTGATTTGATGCAAAATGCTTTATATATCAGGAGTGCCCTCTGTTTTGAAATAGGGATGAGTTAGTTCTATCTCTAGTTTTACTTATGTCTCAAATTCTATTGTGAAGTTACAGCCGTTTGTTTCACCTTTTCTTCCATCGCATCATCCTTTTGCCTTCTTAGGTGACAGCAGGATTTTAAACGTCTGCAATTCCCTTCGTTATTTTACTGAAACCACTTCTACTTTTCAGGTATTCTCAAAACTTGCTGAGCAGAGGTTCCCTAGCGAGTTCGAGTTGCGGGACCTTGTTGGCAGCAGATTGCCTGGGTCTCCATTTGGGAGGAATTCGGGGAAAACCCTGACTTGATGATGACCCCGGAAATCAGAGCTCAGAATGCCACAATTTAATATGTTGCTTTTAAGGTATTAGTAGATAGTAACTATTTGGTATTGATCTATCGAGGCTGCAGCTTGTATAATGGATCAACGGATCACCTGACATGTGACGGTGGCCGAAGTACTAGTGTACTACGAACTCTAATGACGTTGGAACGGTAAGGATATTGTGATGGCCTGTTAGTTTATGAGGGGTGTACTGTTTGGCATTGATCTCGATGTAAACAAACAATGTTAGCATTGCCCCATGGGGAAGATTAAGCGAGCAGGATTTTAAAGATACAATGTTCGCATTTTTTTTTGTTGGGGGGGGGGGGGGGGGGAGCTGAACGAATGCATCATTGGCATCAAGAGGTCGTTAGACCTTTTCATGTGCGAAAATGCATACTGTCAGTTTTCTTGAGGTCTATGATGCAAAAAACCTTGACAAAAAAACTGTCTCTCGATTAAAACAATTAGGAAAGAAAATCGGTCTATGTACAGAAAGCCCGAAGGTCCTACAATGCTTAAGAGGGCATAACTATAGGTGGCCAATAAGCACGATACCTGTGAGCCTGGCACGAAGCCCGCTATTTGGGTCCGGTCCGAGCCCGGCACGGTTTGGTTCTATGCGCCCAGGCCAGCCTGGCATGAATAAGCGGGCCGGGCTCGGACAAGAAACTAGGCACGGTGGGCTAGCCCGGCACGGTCCGTTTACCTCTAAACCCGTTAAGCCCGTTTTTTTACACTAAAACGTGCTTACCAGCCTGCATAGCTCGCTTTTTCGGCCTGCTTTTTTCGTGCTAAACGGGCCGGCCTGGCCCATTTAGGCCCGCTGCGGGTCGGGCTCGGACAGAAAATTAAGCCCGCGTGCTTAGACGGCTTGGCTCGGTTTTCTAACCGTGCCTAACGCCCGGGCCCAAAACGGACCGGGCAGCCCGTTTAGCCATCTCTAGGCACAACCAGTCAACCATGGTACAGACAAGGAACGCTGTCGCCTGTGGGTGGGGAGTTATTGGGGGGGGGGGGGAGGGGTCGCCCTGTTTGTTTCGGCTTCTGGCACGTTTTGGCCACCAAAAGCTGCTACGGACTGTCAAACGCTCAGTTT
This sequence comes from Zea luxurians, assembly GCA_029449295.1. Classification (NCBI taxonomy): domain Eukaryota; kingdom Viridiplantae; phylum Streptophyta; class Magnoliopsida; order Poales; family Poaceae; genus Zea; species Zea luxurians. The sequence goes on along the minus strand of JAOPSE010000012.1, from coordinate 30,948,052 downwards.
TTTAGCCAGCTTCTATAAAATTCGTTGGGACAAAAACAATCCAAAATCAACATAAACACATAATCGGTTAAGTCGTTGTAATAGTAGGAATCCGTCACTTTCTAGATCCTGAGCCTTATGAACAATTTTATCTTCCTCCACACGTAATCGTAATGATACTTAGATTCTCCCCACAGCCAGATTCTCCTTAGAGCCAGATTTTTAGAAAAGCTGGTCAGAAAAAAGCTGAAACAAACAGGCCCGTACGTAAAGTTGCTAGACTCTAGTGGGAAGATTAATTTCTTTGTTTGAAGGTCACTTATTTTGCTTTCATGACAGTGTTTCGGAGAAAAAAAACTAATGTTTCTTTCCCACCAAATGTTTCACGTCGTAAATCACCACTCCATTAGAATGTTAATGCATCATAGCCAGTTGCTCGTACTTTGTTACGGTTATTATATATCATATAGATATCTAAACAGTAAGTTACGTGTGGTCTGTTAGTTAGTCCCAAATTTTTAGAGCAGGAGGCGTGAGTTTGAGTGCTCACTCTGTACTATTTTTTGCGCGGTGTGGTAGTTGCGTGGGAGGGGTCGGATGTTGGGTAGGCGCTGTGGCAGTAGCTTAGAGAGCGTTGCGTGGGCGCTGGGTGTGGGGCCCATAGGGCACAACGTCGAGGCGAGCGTGTGGGGCGGGCTCAGAGTATCAGCGCAGAGGATGAAGCCGTAATAGCACTAAACACCCACATTATGTTCTTAATAGAGTAGTATAGTTTGTTGTTGCTTTGGGACTCTGATAGCCGCTTCCTCCCACCAAACACAGTTCGGTTGGCTGGATCTTTGTCCGGTTTAGGTCCACATAAAAAATGTTCTTAGACTATCTCCAACAGTTTACCCATCTTTATACTCATTCAAACTCCACTCTGCGAATAGTACAATCAATATTGCAAAACAGTGTTTTTGGGTAAACTATAGGTAAACTTCTAGAGACGGTCTTAGGTCAGGGCAATGCTCCCCTATCTCTTTGGCTATAGGGCACAATAGGCAGAGGTGAAAGCACAATTGAGCCACAGACAATATTTTGTAGTACCACATTTAATGTACTCATGTCGTTTGATATTGTGATCTTTTCAAGCCCTTTAACATTGTCTTTGCCATTTTCACCAAATGTGATACTTTCAAACTCATCTTTGCTACTTATGTCTATTGGATTGAACCTCCCTTGATCTCTAGTAGTGATATGTTGAGAGCACTCACTTTTAAGTACACAATGCATTCCTCTAACCTATAATTAACCTACAAAAATATATCAATCCTTTTTAGGTCCCCAAACTTGTTTAGATCCTCTAAGGTTAGTGATCTAAATGTTTGAGTACAACTAGATGACCTAAAGGTTAGTGACCTCTTCAGGTCAGTAGCCTTATTCCTTGATTTTTTTGCTCCGTACATTGAAGTATCACATCCTAAATCATAATCCATGCTTAATTTGCCTACAACAATCGAGTATGTGATGGGTTCTCATTGCTAGTGAAAGATTGGAATTTTCTTGTTTCAGCTAATGAAAAAATAGAAGTAATGATCTAAACTATGACTAAGGTAGACTCCAGGGACAAAACCACTAGGAAAAACAAAGCTATGTATCATCTAAAGTGTATCGGTGAATCGAACCCATCGCTAGAAGAAGCGTACCATAGATGAGACATACGAACTGAGTCATTTTTTAAGAGTTGACTACTCTTGATGAATAAAAAACAAATTTGCCCCACCTCCAAGCCATGTTGTCTACATGTTGCTGACAAAGGTCACACTGGCACCATTGACGACCGCTAATCGCCGCGTTTGAGAGCCTGGTAAATTGACCAAGGAATGGCTTGGGTAGCACTAAACAGAAGATTCGATGTTGCATGGAGCATGCCTATGATGTTACAACGCACAAGGCCACTGGTTTATGAAGGAAACTAGGCAATGGTAAAAGTCTCCTGAGAGATTTATTGGGTGTGGTGATAACAAAGCAGTAATCGAAGTACAAGATTGGTAGGTGTGAAGTATCAGACTGTTGGCTTGGCTTTAATCCGTTTCGGCTTATATTTCTATAGTGTTTTTGTCTTTATGGATTACAGCTGCAGCATTCCAAACAGCCGACTTTATAGTGCTATTACATGGTATTGAGCTGTTTTCTATTAGTATTAGTATGCTCCACTACTCGTCATTGATGGAGATCCGAAGTGAAGTTAGGACGAGAGGTTGGGGAAGAAAAGAAAGGAGTTCGAGCGTTGGGAAAAGACACTACCGGAATCGCGTTCTTTGCCGAGTGTCTAAGACACTCGGCAAAGGCTATTTTACACTCGGCAAAGATTTCATCGGCAAAGGGTTCTTTGCCGAGTGCTTTTTCTCGGACACTCGGCAAAGACTTTGCCGAGTGTCAAAAAGCACTCGGCTTTTTCTCGGACACTCGACAAAGACTTTGCCGAGTGTCAAAAAGCACTCGGCAAATTAAGAATCGAAAAAATTTAAAAAAAACAGCAAATCATTTTTTAAATTCTAGGAACAACTCTCCAACCTTCCCTATTACCCTAACCCGTTGCCCTATCATTTTTCACTATTATTTTGAATCAAACTTATATGTTTTGTAAATGGTGAGATTCAAACTCGCAACCTCTCTCTCGCACATACCCTTCTATACCACTACACTACTACACCAATTATGTTTATATTACGTTTCCATTCCCCATGTACTATAACAAATCGAGAGTAATTTGATTATTTAAGGCACTAAATGAGTTCATTTGAAAATGTGACCAACTACAAAGTTGCATAACTTTTTGAGATCTAAAAGTTTTATTTTAATAGTTTCTACATCCGAGACCATTTATAAAATTTGAATTTTAAATTTAGAAACTTCACACGAAATTTTCAATAATAAGATGATTTCAAATCAAAAAATTGTCAACTACAAAGTTTCATTACATTTTAAGACCTAAAACTTTTATTTTGGTGGTTTTTCCATCCGAGACAGTTTGAAAATTTCAAATTTCAAAATTCAAACATAGTTTTGCATAACAAGATGATTTCAAACTAAAACATTGTCAACTACAAAGTTTCATAACTCTTCAATACCTACAACTTTCATGTTGGTGGTTTTTCCTTTCGAAGTCGTTTTCAAAATTCAAATTTTAAATTTTTTAAATTCAGACGTAGTTTTCGTTGACAATATGACTTCAAATGAAAAAGTTGTCAACTATAAACTTCTATAACTTCTCAAGATCTACAAAGTTTATTTTGGTTGTTTGATAATTTGTTTATCTCAGATGATGGTTCTAACAATATGCACAAATTCTATACGTCTCTCTCGTAGTTTCATAAACTACGAGAGAGATATAGGTTTTATGAACAAATTTATTTTTATTTTGTCATATGAAGAAATGTTCAATATATAAATTGTACATCATGATGAGTTATACAAATTTGTAGTTGAAAACTTTTTCATTTGAATTAATTTACTACTTTAAAATGTGATTTTTAAGTTGTCTTTGCCTAGTGTTGGAGAAAAAACACTCGACAAAGAGCTATTTGCCGAGTGTTGTATTTGTGACACTCGGCAAAGAGCCCTTTGCCGAGTGTCAAAAAAAGACACTCGGCAAAGAAACTCTTTGCCGAGTGTCAAAAATAAAACACTCGGCAAAGAGCTTCTTCGCCGAGTGTTTTCTTTTACCGAAGGTTTTTTGCGTGGCACTCGGCAAAGAGCTCTTTGCCGAGTGTCCGAAATAAAACACTCGGCAAAGAATATGACACTCGGCAAAGAGCCAAATTCCGGTAGTGAGAATCTACGACAGAAGGCAGCACCTATAGCTCTTTTCTCATTTTTTTTATGACTAGGATCCACTGCTCAGTTTAGTAAAGAACCCACCCATGCAAACAAATTATGATATGGCATAGAAACAACCTTGCTTGTATAGTTGGTTCTAGCCTGCAAACTGCAGATCGTTTGCATTGGAGGTTTTGTTGTTTAATACCAGCAACTCAATCTTGACATCTTGTTGGGTACCTATCGTCTTCATTAACAGATATACTACTATCATATTTATATGTGATCCGAATCCATGTTTCAACCTACGAGTATGGTCACCTATTTCAAGTCGAGATTAATCGGCAGGGGTAAGGTAGGTAACCAAGGCGAGTAAGGCCCTCACTTATTTCAAGTCGACTCGGAACTTTCAAAATAAACGACTCTCTGTTACTCTGTATATTAAAAACTTAACTATGTAAACATCTCGATCTCTGCATGCATGCTAATAAATGAATGTACAAAAAGCACCGAGCTAGCCAGCTTCATGTGCAATGGCGTTCCCCCTGCAGCTAATCTAATCTAATCTAACTCTTAGGTTTTTGTGACTGGACGATGTGGTCGGCGAGCGCCTTGTAGGTGGCCTGCGTCGGGTGCACCGAGTCGAAGAACATGAACTGCGCCGGCGACCGGCACTGCGGCAGCGCGCTGGTGCAGAGCGCCCCCATCGCCGGCAGACCGTTCCCGCAGCAGCCTCGGCTCGTCTCGGTGAAACCTGCAGCGCGCGCAGCAAATTAAAAATATTTAATCAGCAGAGCAGGTGCTCGATATTGTAAACCCTGGTTGCCGCGCGCTCACCGTATTTCTGGGGCTGCGCGACCATGTCCATCAACGGGGTGTACACGTCGACGTACGCGAGCGCGGCGCCGGGGGACGCGGCCTCCAGCCTGGTCAGCATCTGCCGCAGCGCCGCGTTGTACCGCTCCGCGGCCGCGTTCTGGTCGGCGACGCAACCTCCCGACCCGAGACTGTGGAGGCTCTTCGTGATCGGCAGGCACCCCACCGGCGGCAGGCCGGACACCATGAAGTTCCGGGCTCCCAGCTTGTACAAGCTCTGTTTTTTTTTGTCCATCATTAGCGACCAAAGTGACCATCAGCGGTAGCTAGATTGATCCAAACAACAGATTAGACGTGCCTGGATGTATCCCTGGAGCCTGCCGATGAGGTAGGCACTGTACTGGTCGACGGTGGGGAAGCTGATGGTCCGGACCGGCAGGACGAAGTAGTTCATGGTGACGTCGTTGGTGCCGGCAGAGACCACGTAGAGCGACCTGTTGGCGATCCCGGCGGCCTTGGGCATGCCGATCCTGCCGAGCAGGGCCTGGAAGTCGGTGATCTGCGAGCCGAACGTGGACACCATGGCGGTCTGCGCGGTCAGGTCGTCGAGGCCGGACCCGCCCGACGCGAAGCTGACCCCCGTGGACGCCTCCGCCACGGTGAGGCCGCCGCTGCCGCGGTACGCCGGCAGGAGGTCCTTGATGCCGAGCGACTCGACGATGTAGTCGGTGATGAGCTTGCCGTCCGAGAAGCGGCCCGTGGCTGCGCCGCCCGGGAAGCCGCGGCCGTAGGGCGCGTGGTCGGCGCGCACCAGCGTGGCCAGGCCGTTGTTGTTGCCCGGGTCCAGCGTGGAGTCCCCGAACGCGAACACGGCCGGGATGGCGCTCTGCGGCGCTGCCGCTGCGGTGGCCAGATCCGGAGCGAGGACGAAGAAGGCGGCGAGCAAGATCGCGATGGCTGCCATGGTGCGCGCCATTGCTTCTTCGTGCAGTCTAGCTAGGTTGGCCGTGTATATATAGTGCGTGCGCGGGAGGGGCACGGTATATGGCCGCCGGATGGTCGTGGGACCAACTTTGGAGTCCGCCTGACCTAGGACGGCACAACAAAACAGGTGATCGGCACCCGCACGCCTCTGTTTCCCCCGCGTCATGGGCGAGTTTGTTGAAACCGGTCTCCATCTCATGGCCTGCCCCGGCAAGATTGATCGCGCGACAAGGAAAAGTGTACGAAAATTTTGGCTTGCGCAACTAAGCTAAGGACTCCTGGTAACGCAAAATGCGCCGGGCGCAACGGAATACTTGTGCAGCAAGACGTCTCATATCAGTACTGCTTTTGTTTTATTGAGTTTACTAGATCTATGCCCATACGTTGCTACGGAACTAAAAAATATATATAAAAAATAGATACAGAACGATAAACATCGTTATGATATGTAAAATCTATGTGACAAACATTATCAATATCGAACCAATTATAATTATTCTTAGTCTTTCCATGTTTCCAAAAACAGTAAGTAATGATTTAAAACATAGAAAAAAATAATTATGTAGTGAGTAGTTTCTAGTCGCCAAAAGACAGGATAGAATTCGGGAGCCGCTAGGATGTCCGTTCCTATTGCTAGCGAGTAGCGATCTATGTTCTCTATGGATTAGCGAGTAGCGATCTATGTTCTCTATGGATGAAACGGTCATATAGTACGCTGAACTGGACTAATCAAGTTTATGGTGATTACAATAACAGAGATATGGATAAATTTTTTAGTAGGAAGAGGAGACGCTAAAGAAATAGTGTGTGATCTACGGATATCTAAACAATCATACCAATAAGCAAAGAACACGGAGACCCATTCTCCATGTCCTAGGAGCTTCTCCTACTCAGCCACATATCCATCCTCCAGCTCCATATACCACCAGATGCACGCCTTGAGCTTCTTGATGTAGCCTCACTCGCTCATCTGATAAACTCTCACCTTAAAAACATGACCAATTCAAGGACGCCCCAAGAAATCAGAAACAATAACGCATATTCAGTAAATAAACCTCTGAAACCCTACTTAGAAATCGTTCTTGCTTTTGCCCTTCATTTTCTCGCTTCAGGACAGATCAAGGAGGCTGACACCACTACCTTTAACCAATGCACCGATACAGTGAAGGCACACCTATGCTTGATTCTCACATCTTGATTGCTAACCAAAATACCATTGATGAACGAGGTGCTAGGGAGGGACAACGGAGAATGTACCGAATCTGGCGCCGTGTCATGAGGCCTCGTGCGCCTCGCTCTTCGGCAAGTTCATGAAACAAAGCCCCAAACATAAATAGTTTAAAGGATGCATTAGGTTGCACTTGTAAGGAAGGTCAAACTGGATTGGAATCAGAAGCAGCACATATAAAATAAATCAAAATAGATTAGCGATATTGATAAGTCTCCGTTTAAAACTTGTGTTAGAAGCAAACTACACAAAACAACCCCAAGAGCAGTCACATGTAGAGCACCGGTTAACATTCCAAGACTAAGCATACATGAAGCTTATTCAAATTTTCCACGGTAGTTAGGGGCTGAAAATATTGTTACGGGTTGTCGGCTAGAAAAAAACTCGTATCCATCTTCGCCAACCTAAATTTCTATAATGCAAAAGCATAAGTAAACTATTGATACACTCTGTAGTTTATAAAAGAATAAGTAGGTCACATCTTTAAGAACATAGGAACTTCATGCTGCTGCTTCTTCATCCTGCTGTGATAAAGAAAAAGTCATAGAGCTTATATGCTACTGCTTCATGCTTTATGCAGTCACCACTAGGAGTATACGCCACATAAGCAGATGTTGTTGCTACTTCATGCACTTCATGCTATTGCTACTTCATGTTGCACCAACATGAATTGAATTATCTCAGCTTCGAAGAATATTGTAAAGGAAGTCAAAAATATTGATTCTGAGTATTTGTACATAAAAGAACACCTTTTGCTTAATATCTCAACTTCTTGTTGTTTAAGAGCTGCTACTTGTAGTTCTAGCTCAAAGTCCGACAATTTGATTTTCATCTATGCACTATACTATTGGCTACCAAATTGTGGCCATGTTTGTGTCCAATTTCATGGCCAAATTTTGGTGGCACCAATGTTTGTCATTTTTTAAACATAATGAGCCGAACCGCAAAATATTATACTTTTTGTAAAATAGGAAGGCAGGGAACACTACCGGTTTGGCCTTGTAGGAGATGTCGAAGTCGTCGAAGCTCTTGCAGGCTTTCCTGTCAGTGCCTACCATAGATGAATAAATCGAGTACCAACAAAAGACAAAGAAACCCACCAAAAACATGAATCCACTGAACGAACACACCAAATCACTGAAGTGTAAACATGTAGATTGGGGGTGACACTCACCGGATGATGGCAGCAAACACAGGCGGGAGGTTCTCAAGAAATGCGAGGTTGGAGGCGACAACCTTCTTATACACTAAGAGGCGAGAGCTCGGCGTGTCTAGAGTGAGGCGGGCAGGCGTGGTTGTTCGAAGCATGCGCGCAACGGATGAGGAGGTCGCGGGTTGATTGGAGGTAGGCCTACACGGTTGTTCGTGGCATGCGCAAAGCTAGAGGTCTCGACATACATGGCTATTGTTGGCGCGGTCGCGTCTTTCGCAGAGGGAGTGATGTTCGTGGAGGTTGGTCACGACATTCGGCGATATTCATGGTGGTGCCTTCGCAGGGGCAGGCGGGGGGAGACGGGCACGCTGGGTGGGGGAGGCAGGGACATGGGATGGTCTACACTATTGACTTAATAGATAGTAGAGATAATTGACAGACATTTTATCTTTGTTTTTATCTATATCTATCTATACCACTATACAATCCACCATTTTAAATTTTGCAAAACTTACCTAACCAAATCACCCACACCCATAGCCTCCACTAAATCCACCAAACAAATTGCACCCAAAATTTACACACCATCAAACCAACAATTCAGATCGCTTGATAACCCCTCTTCTTTATTCGCTCAAATCCAATGGATAATATTATTTGAATCCTCTCTCATTCCTCCCCCTCTCCCTCCCCATGACCCTGTCGCCTAGCCTCCCTCCCCCTCCCCACGTCTTAGTCGCCCTCCCCCCTTCGTCTCTGCCGCCACCAACCCCTACCATCTCTCCGCGCCACAATCGACCCCCTTCTTTGTGATCGTAGTGTTAGCAATGGTCTATATGCTAGTTGTATAAGAAGGAGAATTCCTCCTAATGTGGCTTTTTGATGTAAACAAAGCGACGAGTATATTCTGCAAGATTTGTCAATTTTTTGCTTATACATACCCACATTTTTTTTATAAATAAAGCTTTATTAATTTTCAAGGTCATTACATCGAGTTGATACAACATCTTGGAAAAAAAACTCCCGACCTCTGCATATCGAGATGCACACAACCTATAAAACAGATAAAGTTGTACCAAACACACCAATGACTATCAATCTGTAAACTAGACCACCACTCATGTGACTGAGTAAAAATCTCCTTGACCACCTCCTCCAATCTTTGTGATGCCACAAGATCTAATTCCTATAAAGCTAGTTTTTGTAAAATAGTCACTGTCAGAAAGGAAATTCTCCGGCCGGGTGGCAGAACGCACCCGCCCTAAATCCTAAGATGAGGAGGGGCCTAAGTGTTTTGCCTATCTGCTGGATTGTGGAAGAACACACAAGATGACACGAGGATTTAGAGTGGTTCGGGCCGCTGGGGCGTAATACCCTACTCCACTGTGTGTTGTATTACTGATGCTCGAGAGCTTGGAGAACTTCCCGAGGGTCTAAGTGAGTCTAAGTGACTTGCCTTGTAACGTCGTGTGCCTTCCCTTTTATAGCTCAAGGGAGGCACATACAAGGATGCTGAGCCCCGACATGTGGGCCCAGGAACGTAACAGTAGGAACACCTGGAGCAACTAATGCAAGTAGTGCCTGTGCAATCTTTTAGCGCCATGATGTCCGCATCCCACGCAGTATTGATGTGCAGCGGTAGCTTCCCTGGTAACGTACGAGTGATGATGAGCGTAGTGCACGCTGCAGTATGGGTGTGCTGCCCGCCAATGGAATGGACAGGCATGCCGCCTGCAGAATGGACAGGTTGCCACCTGTCAGCGGAATGGACAGGTCTCATTAAATACCGAGGCGGCACATCGCCTGTCAAAGGAATGGACAGGCGACGCGCCTTATCCGCAATAAATGCAGGGGCCGCGCAACCCAGAGGCCTTACGTCAGGCTCCGCCCGTTGGCTTACATCACACGGAGTAGGCCACGTGGCAGCATCGGGTCTCCGTCTGGGCGGGGAGCAGAAGCGTATGCGGGCGGGTCCGCACCAGACTAGGTCTGGACACATGTCGGTACCGGACCCCGGCTTGGGTCCTGTTCGTGGCCCGGGTATGTTCTATCCTGGGACCTTGGGACCCCCCTATGGGCGACCCGGACCCCATATGGGGGGGTCCGGATCCCATTCCAGTGGTTCTGGCTTGCACACGTGGAGGTCTGGGACCAACCTTGGGGGTCCAGACTTTATATCCGGGGGTCCGGCGCTCTCCCGTGGGGGTCCGGACTCACTGTTGATGCTTTGGAGTAGGCCACCTTCTCTGGACACGTGGCGGCTTCGGACCCGCCCATGTGGTGGGGTCGGGCGCTGCCGTGGACCTAGAATAGCCACCTGAGATTGAGGCGAGCCATGGCTTGGTCCCACACGCAGCACTTCTACTACGCGACTAAGGGATAGCCGCGTGGGTTCTTTGTCTTTGTACAGTAGCAGGGGGTACCCTAGTTTTAGGGTACCGACAATCAAGTACGGAGCCAATGAATGACTAAGAAGATAACCTGCAAAGGAGAAGAGTTAAGTTTTTTGTCAAAAACTATACCATTTCTGCATAGTCATAACGACCAATAAGTAGTTGTTGCTCCTAGCAGAACTAACTGTTTTAGTTCCTTTATAATTCCTCGTAACCAAGTGCCAAACATATGTGACATGGTACGAGGCTGTGAGAGGCCTGAGGCCACATTTATAATTGACCACACTGCACGCGTGAAACGACAATATAAACAGATGTTTAATTGTCTCATCTTTATGGCAAAACCATTATTTATTGCATTGCGAGTCTTGTTTTGCTTAGTTATCTTTTGTTAAGACTACGCCACATCATAAGTACCACATGAACATTTTAATCTTCAAAGGGTCCTTTAGGTTCCACAAATGTTTGTTTAGATTTAGGACATCGGTGTGTATCATTGCCAAATAATGAGATTTCAGAAAAAAAAATCCATCTAGGTTTAAGTTCCACCGAAATTCATCTCGATCATTGGTCATTACAATGTTAGGAATGCATGGAATTAATCTGTTCCATGCTACTAATTTGAGTCCAATGATATCCCTACGCCATGAGAGATTTAGGGGAGACATACTAAGGGCTTCTGCAACAATAATTTGTTTGTGTCTGGCTATATTATACAGGCAAGGATATTGCTCCCTCAAAGTTGAATTCCCCAACCATTTGTCTTCCCAAAACCTAACTTGTGAACCATCCCTAATTATAAAGGTTCCAAAGCATAAACATTCTCGCTTTACCTGAGAGCACCTAGAGGGGGTGAATAGGTGATCTTGCAAAACTAAAACCAAGTTTGGATGAGAAGAGAAGACAGAATAGGAATCTGCACAAGTTAGATTCTCTCACGCCTTACACAAATTATCACAATCAAAATAAGAGTAAGGGAGGGAGTAAGAGTACGCACACAAGAGCACAATCGCACCAACAACAAGCACAGAACCGAAGAAGAGAGCGCAAGAACACAAAGGTAGAGTGACAGTTCAAAAGTGCGCTCAAAATCTCTCTCAAACACTAGAATAACGCGGACGTGGAGTCTCGAAGTTGTAGTGTTAGGGTTTTATAGCCCCAAGGGGCCAAGGATCCGTTGCTTCTTCCTTTGGAAACTAAAGATTGCCTTCTGTCCGCAGGTGCACCAGACAGTCCAGTGCACACCGGACACTCTGGTCTGCAATGGTCACAGGATTGGTTGATTGGTCACCTTCCTTTTTAGGGTGGGTACCGGACTGTCTGGTGACCCCTCCCGACCGTAGGCATGCTGACGTGGCCAACGTCGATCGTGTTGCTGACCATTGCCGTCGCTGGAGGGCTGTTGGTCGTATGACCCACTAGACTATCCGATGAATTTTAGCGTCGAGCCCAAGAAAAAAACTAAGAGCGGCCAGCTGACCAAGCCAGCACCAGACATGTCCGATGCACACCAGACTGTCCAGTGAAGCTCAGTCTAGCCCAAGTTTGGCTCTTTTGAGCCAAACTCTTTCACTTCTTTTTTACTCTCTTTGTGATGATTCCTATCACTTAGACAAACATAGTTAGCAACAAAAACAATTGACTAAGAGCTAGAATCATACCTTTATCACTTCATTTTAAAATAGTTTGCAATATGCTCAAGCCAAGTCCAAATGCCATTTTACTTGCACAGAGAAGTTAGTAGCCAAACAAAGGTGCAAGAAACATAGTATAGTGTAAGTACAAATTATTCAAATACTTAAACCTCATGTTTTTGTAGTTTTACCCATGGTTTCACTTTTTGGTCTTCCAATTCAACTCATTTGGACTACACATCTTCAGTTTGCTTGATTTAAACCTTTGCTCATGCTTATATGAAGAATGTTAGTTCAAGGCGATGTGTTGAGCATTTAATCACCAAAACACTTAGAAATGGACCAATGACACATTTCCCTTTCATTACCTTAATGAGACTACCCGAAAATGTGAGTCTCCATTTCTCCACTAGACATGTGATAACTGTTTGTTATATAGGTATTTTTTTCGAAGAATCTGTTGCCAAGTTCCATCCGATGTGAGCAATTTGTAAAGCCATTTACTGGAACAACTATATTTTTTAAGTTAAGGTCCTAAATGCCTAAACCTCCTTGATAATTGGGTTGACACAAAATGTCCTATTTGAAAAGACGATACTTCCGTTTATGGTCATCACTCTACCTGAAAAATCTTGAGCGAAAGTAGTCCAATTTCTGAAGAACTCCTTTTGGTATGGCAAAGAAAGACATCATGTACATCAATAGACTAGTTAGCATTGAATTAATTAGCGTTAGTCATCCACTCGTGGATAGATGTTTTCCTTTCCAACTACTAAACTTTTTCTCAAACCTTTCCTTCTACTTGTTTCCAATGAGCATTTGAAAGCTTCCTATAATATGTAGGAAAACCTAAGTACTTTATAGGAAAGTCTCCTGGGTTGCAACCAAATAGTTCTATGTGTTGGTTTGCATCCTATGCCTCCCTAAAGCAAAATAACTCGCTCTTATGAAAATTAATTTTCAGCCCCAATAATTGCTTGAATGCATAAAGCAATAGATTCATGTTACGTGCTTTCTCCAGGCCATGATCTATAAAAAGAATCATGTCATCAACATATTGTAAATTAGATAAACCATCATCTACAAGATGTGGTACTATTCCACTGATTTGGCCATCTGTTTTGGTTCTTTTTATCAAGATTGCTAGCATGTATGTCACAATGTTAAAGAGTAAAGGTGTTAAGGGGTCACCCTGTCGAAGGCCTTTCTTTGTATGAAAATATGACTCGAGATCACTATTAACATTGACCGCCACACTTCCACCCAAAACGAAGGACTGAACCCAATAAATCCACTTAGGTGAGAAACCTTTCATTCATAGTGTTTGTATTGGGAAAGGCCATCTTACTATATCATACGCTTTCTCAAAATCTATCTTAAGAATAATTCAATTTTCTTTTTTTGATGTAGTCCATGTATGGTCTCATGCAAGATAATGACACCCTCCAGGATGTTACATCCTCTCATGAAGGTTGTTTGAGTTGGGTTGATTATATGATCCGTAATTGAATTAGCTCTTATTGTTGCCATTTTGGTGAATATTTTAAAGCTAACGTTGATAAGACAAATTGACCTATATTGTTGGATTCGATTTGCCTCCTGGGCTTTTGGGAATATTATCACACCAAAGTTAAGCTAAAAAGTGGTAGAGTCCTAGTGTGAAATTCGTGAAACATTTGTAGCAAGTCCCCTTTAATAACATCCCAAAACTTTTGATAAAACTCAGATGGGATGTCATCTGGGCCTAGTGCTTTATTGGGTTCCATATCAAAAACAACATCTCGAATTTCTTTCTCTGTGAAGGGAGCAATCAAGAAATCATTTTCTCCATGAGTCACTTGAGGAATGCCATATTTTCTTTCCTCATCCAGAGAAAAGGATTTTTCCTCGATTTCCCTAAATAGGTGTTTGTAGAAAGGAGTAATATATGATTTCAGATTTGCTTGCCCTCAATCTAGGCCTAGTGCTTTATTGGGTTTATAATTACCATTTGTATGTGAGACCCAACTACACAGGTTTCTATGTAAGGCACTAATTTTCTTGTTCCATCTTTGGACAACATTTTGTCCATGGTTTGGCTTATTCTAGATGTCCATAACTCAATCATAGAAATCCTCACGATGAAACCAACTAAGTTCGAATTTGAATTGCTTTGTGTTTCCTGTGTAAGCAGGTGTCCCGGTGTCAAGTAATAATGGTGTATGGTTGAAAGGAAAATGTGCCCTTGGGCCATTTCTATAAGTGTTTTGGTGATTAGATGCCCAACACATATTGATTAAGTTCCTTTGTGCTAAATGTGTGAGAAGTGAAAATCAAAGAACAAGGTATGTTTCTAGACTTAGTAAATTGTTTTTGAATATTGACATGTTTATCTAAGTGCTAGAAACAATGCCAAGAAGAGAAGAGTTGGCTCAGTACAGCCAAAACCAGCTCAGGCCTGGCACACCGGACTGTCCGGTGGTGCAGGCTAGCCGACGGTGAATCGGCTGCTCTCAGGAAACGACGGAATGACGTGGCTATAAATCACTGTATTGTCCGGTGAGTCATCAGCGACGAACTCGTTGCTCTCGGGAAAAGAAAAAGGCGACTTGTCTATAAATCACCGGTCTGTCTGGTGGTGCACTGAACTATCCGGTGAGTCAACGGCGCCAACAGCCAACAGTCGTCCGTGCGACCAACACGCGACACGTGGCCCGCCCGAACAGTCGGTTGGGCACACCGGACTGTCTGGTGTGCACTGGACAGTGTCTGGTGCGCCAACGAGCCTGGAGGACCAACGATCGGCTATGCCCGGTATGGAATGAAATCGAGCACCGGACTGCTACAGTGGTTGTCTGGTGGTGCACCGAACTGTCTGGTGCACCACTCGGCAGAAGGCAAGAATAGCCTTCCATGTTGTCTCCAACGGCTCCTAGTTGCCTTGGGGCTATAAAAGGGACCCCTAGGCACATGGAGCACGACAAAAAAAGCTTACAAGAAACATCCTAAGACACCTAGACTCTGCATTCACACAATCGGATCATCGTTCTTAAGATTTGAGCACTGTTCGAGTTATAAACTCCTTGTGCTGTGTTTGTGTTTTCACTTCTTCACTTATGTGCGTGGTTGTGCTATGGATTTGAGTCTTGCATGTGTTGCTCTCCCATCTTTACTCTTGTGCTTTCTTTGTGATCTATATTGTAAGGGCGAGAGGCTCCAACTTGTGGAGATTCCTTGCAAACGGGAAGGATACTCAAAATAGAAAAGGCCGTGGTATTCAAGTTGATCATAGGATCACTTGAAAGGGGTTGAGTGCAACCCTCGTCCATTAGGACGCCACAACGTGGAAGTAGGCAAGTGTTACTTGGCCGAACTTGTGGATAAAAATCGCTTGTCTCTTGTGTTGCCTTTCTGTGATTGTTTTGTTCACAAGAACTCGCTTCATAGCTACTTAGTCGCACTAACACTTTAATAATCAAGTTTGTGGCTATTTAGTGTTTGATTTTACAGGATCACCTATTCACCTCCCTCTAGGTGCTCTCAATTGGCATCAGAGCCATACTCTTCATTTAAGGGACTAAGCGCCCGAAGAGATGGATCCTAAGGGTAAGGGGATGGTGGTCAATGACAAGGAGAAGGAATCCCTCTTCAACGAGCCAAGAGACGACAAGCACACTGACTCAAGCTCGAGTCACAAGAAGAGGGACGGGAAGAAGAAGAGACGTATCAAGAAGATCATTTACTACGCCAGCGATGCTTCCTCTTCTTCACCAAGGGATAACGACGATGACTCCTCGTCAAAGAAAAAGATGGTCAATCAAAATTATTCTTTTGATTACTCTCGCATTCCCTATAATTCAAATACGCATTTACTATCAATTCCCCTTGGAAAACCTCCACACTTTGATGGAGAGGACTATTCATTTTGGAGTCATAAAATGTGTAGTCATTTATTCTCTCTCCATCCTAGTATATGGGAAATTGTAGAAAATAGGATGCATTTTGATAGTACCGATAATCCTGTGTTTATTAATGAGCAAATACATAAAAATACCCAAGCCACTACTATTTTGCTAGCATCTTTGTGCAGGGATGAATACAACAAGGTTAGCGGCTTGGACAACGCCAAACAAATCTGGGACACCCTCAAGATATCACATGAGGGAAATGATGCCACCATGATCACCAAGAGGGAACTGGTGGAGAGCGAGCTGGGGAGGTTTGTGATGATCAGGGGAGAGGAACTAACACAAACCTACAACAGGCTCAAGACCCTGGTCAATAAAATTTGAAGTTATGGAAGCACAAGATGGATGGATCATGATATCGTCAGACTCATGCTCAGGTCATTTACTGTTATTGACCCCCATCTTGTCAACCTTATTTGTGAAAATCCCAGGTACACTAAAATGACGCCCGAGGAGATCCTCGGAAAATTCGTGAGCGGGCGTATGATGGTGAAGGAGGCGTGATACGTGGACGATGCACTAAATCGTCCACTACCCATCTACGAGCTGCAGCCCGTTGCTCTCAAAGCAACTAGCAGCAACGAGGCGCTACCAAGAAAAGTAGCACAAGTGGAAGCTGCCAGACTCAATGAGGATGAAATGGTGCTTATCGTCAAGCGTTTCAAGACCGCGCTCAAAGGACGCAAAGAGTACCCCAACAAGAATAAAACAAGGGAAAGCGCTCCTATTTTAAATGCGGTAAGACTGGTCATTTTATTGCTCAATGTCCCGATAATGAAAATGACCAGGCACAAGAAATACATGGAAAGGAGAAGAAGAAGAATTACAGGAAGGTGAAGGGCGAGGCGCATCTTGGAAAAGAATGGGATTCTGACTGCTCTTCATCCGACTCCGACGATGAAGGACTGGCTGCCTCGACCTTCGACAAGTCTTGACTCTTCCCCAATGAACGCCACACTTGCCTTATGGCTAAGGAGAAGAAGGTACGTAGTCGAGATACCCCCAAGTACTCTTCTTCTAGCGATGAGGAATCTTCCGATGATAAAGTAGATTACTCTAATTTGTTTAAGGGGTTAGATAGAGCCAAAATAGAGAAAATTAATGAATTAATCGATGCTCTCAATGAAAAGGATAGACTGCTAGAAAAGAAAGAGGATATTTTATATGAGGAACATGATAAATTGGTTAGTGTTCAAAAATCCCTTGCTTTAGAAATTAAAAGAAATGAAATGTTATCCTCTGAGTTGTCTACTTGTCATGAATCTGTCTCTAGTTTAAAAGAGTCAAATGATGAATTAAATGCTAAACTAGAGAAAGCAAATGCAACTAGTTCATGTGTAGAACATGTAGTTATTTGCAATAGGTGTAAAGATGTTAATATTGATGAACATGCTGTCAACATTGCTAAATTAAACAATGAGGTTGCAAGTCTTAATGCTCAACTTAAGACTTGCAAAGTTAATTTTGATAAATTAAAATTTGCTAGGGATGCCTACACTGTTGGTAGACACCCCTCAATTAAGGATGGACTCGGTTTTCGAAAGGAAAGCAAGAACTTAACAAAGCCAAAGGACTTTCGATCCCAAAGGGAAAGGGAAGGCCCCTATGGCTAGTTGTTCTCAAAAGAATCATGCATATATTTATGATAGGAAATTTAATAGGCGTGCTCATAATGATGGATGCTATGATCATGCTGTTTTACCTAGTTATCATATTTCTCATGCTATGATTGCTTCTAGCTCTACTTATGCTTATGGTAGAAATCGGCCTATCCGTATTCATGTTGTGTCTCATGTGCCTAGGAGAGAGTGCAATGGTCCTACTATTGTTTTCCATGCTTGCAATGCTTCCTTTGTACTTTTATGCAAGAATGAAAAAAATAGTTGCTAGAAAGTTGGGATCCAAATGCAAGGGAGACAAAACTTGCATATGGGTTCCAAAAACTGTTGTGACTAACCTTGTAGGACCCTACAAGAGTTGGGTACCTAAAACCCAAGCTTAAATTCCTTGCAGGTTTATGCATCCGGGTGCTCAAGCTGGATTATCGACAACGGATGCACAAAGTACATGATGGGGGAGAAGAAGATGTTCACCTCCTACGTCAAGAACAAGGATTCCCAAGATACGATCATCTTTGGAGATGAGAACCAAGACAAGGTCAAGGGCTTGGGAAAGATAGCCATCATGAACGAGCACTCAATATCGAATGTATTTCTAGTAGAGTTGCTCGGGTACAACCTTCTGTCTGTAAGTCAGTTGTGTCACATGAGTTACAATTGTCTATTTACAAATGTTGATGTATCTGTCTTCAGAAGAAGTGATGGTTCATTAGCTTTTAAGGGTGTATTAGATGGCAAGCTCTACTTAGTTGATTTTTCGAAAGAGAATGCCAATCTACATGCATGCTTAATCGCTAAGACTAATATGGGCTGGCTGTGGCATCGCCGTCTAGCACATGTTGGAATGAAGAACCTTCATAAGCTTCTAAAGGGAGATCATGTGTTAGGACTAACCGATGTCTGTTTTGAGAAAGACAGACCTTGTGTAGCATGTCAGGCAGGAAAACAGGTGGGAAGCACTCATCACAGCAAAAATATGATGACAACATCAAGACCACTGGAGCTTCTTCACATGGATCTCTTCGGACCCGTTGCCTACCTCAGCATCGGGGGAAGTAAGTATGGTCTTGTAATTGTTGATTATTTTTCCCGCTTCACTTGGGTATTCTTTTTGCAGGATAAGTCAGAAACCCAAGGGACCCTAAAGCGCTTCTTAAGGAGAGCTCAAAATGAATTTGAGCTAAAGGTGAAGAAGATAAGGAGCGACAATGGGTCCGAGTTAGAGATGGCAATGGGGACCCGATCCCCGATTCCCCGCAGGGAATTCATCCATTAGGGGATGGGGATGGGGAAGAAACTTTCCCCGCGGGGATATAAATGGGGAAAGTTTATCCCCCAACGGGTAAACGGGGATGGGGACGGGGAAGCATTCCCCATCCCCGTTCCCCACGGGACCCGTTAACTTGCATGTGACTATGTTTTTGTGTACCGGTTAACAACTAAAATAAATAATTACCTTGTCAAGAGACCACTAATTGTACAAATATGTTCATTTTGATGTATGCATAATGATTTCTTACATCTGACAATGTGTATAAGTGATAATGTTTAACATTAATAACAAAGAACGTATGTATTAATTATAATTTTAACGGGGATGGGGATCCCCGTTGGGGATTTATCCCCGTGGGGAACGGGGACGGGGAAGAAATGTTCCTTGCAAGCGTTCGTGGGGATCCCCGCGGGAAAAAATTTTCGTCGCGGGGACGGGTATGGGGAGCTATTCCCCGACGGGGAATTCCCCGTTGCCATCCCTAGTCTGAGTTCAAAAATCTACAAGTTGAACAGTATCTTGAGGAAGGCATTAAGCATGAGTTATCCGCTCCCTACACACCACAGCAAAATGGTGTGGTAGAGAGGAAGAACAGGACGCTAATCGACATGGCGAGAACGATGCTTGGAGAGTACAAGACACCTGAGCGGTTCTGGTTGGAAGCTGCGAACACAGCTTGCCATGCCATTAATTGGCTCTACCTGCACCGTCTCCTCAAGAAGACCTCCTACGAACTCCTTACCAGTAACAAACCCAATGTCTCCTACTTTCATGTATTTGGGAGCAAATGCTACATTCTGGTGAAGAAAGGTAGACATTTAAAATTTGCTCCTAAGGCAGTAGAAGGGTTTTTACTAGGATATGACTCAAATACAAAGGCGTATAGGGTCTTCAACAAATCATCAGGATTAGTTGAAGTCTCTAGCGACATTGTATTTGATGAGACTAATGGCTCTCCAAGAGAGCAAGTTGATCTTGATGATATAGATGAAGAAGAAGCTCTGACGGTCGCAATGCGCATGATGGTGATAGGTAATGTGCGACCATAGGAACTACAGGAGCAAGATCAACCATCTTCCTTGACAATGGTGCATCCCCCAACTCGAGACGATGAACAGGTACCTCAAGAAGAGGGGTAGGATCAAGGGGGGAGCACAAGAAGAACAAGTTATGGAGGAAGAAGCACCACGGGTCCCTCCAACTCAAGTCCGAGCGACGATCCAAAGACATCACCCCGTCGATCAGATTCTGGGTGACATCAGCAAGGAAGTAACTACTTGCTCACGATTAGCTAATTTTTGTGAGCATTACTCGTTTGTCTCTTATATTGAGCCTTTCAAGGTAGAAGAGGCCTTGCAGGATCCAGATTGGGTGTTGGCCATGCAGGAAGAGCACAACAACTTCAAAAGAAATGAAGTCTGGAGCCTGGTGCCACGTCCAAAGCAAAACGTTGTGGGAACCAAGTGGGTGTTCTGCAACAAGCAAGACGAGCACGGAGTAGTGACAAGAAACAAGGCTTGACTTGTGGCAAAAGGTTATGCCCAAGTCACAGGTTTGGATTTTGAGGAGACTTTTGCTCCTATTGCTAGGCTAGAGTCAATTCGGATATTACTAGCCTATGCTGCTCACCACTCTTTTAGGCTATTCCAAATGGACGTGAAGAGTGCTTTCCTCAATGGGCCAATCAAGGAGGAGGTATACGTGGAACAACCCCCTGGCTTTGAGGATGATAGGTATCCCAACCATGTGTATAAGCTCTTTAAGGCGCTCTATGGACTTAAGCAAGCCCCAAGAGCATGGTATGAATGCCTTAGAGATTTCCTTATTTCTAATGCTTTCAAGGTTGGGAAAGCTAATCCCACTCTTTTTACAAAGACATGCAATGGTGATCTTTTTGTGTGCCAAATTTATGTCGATGACATAATATTTGGTTCTACTAACCAAAAGTCTTGTGAGGAGTTTAGCAGGGTAATGATGCAAAAGTTTGAGATGTCGATGATGGGCGAGTTGACCTACTTCCTTGGATTCCAAGTGAAGCAACTCAAGGACGACACTTTCATCTCCCAAACGAAGTACACTCAAGATCTTCTCAAGAGGTTTGGAATGAAGGATGCTAAGCCCGCAAAGACACCAATGGGGACTGACGGACATATTGACCTCAACAAAGGAGGTAAGTCCGTTGATCAAAAGGCATATCGGTCAATGATAGGTTCATTACTGTAACTTTGTGCTAGTAGACCGGACATTATGCTTAGTGTATGCATGTGTGCTCGATTTCAATCCGACCCAAGGAATGTCACCTTGTGGCCGTTAAGCAAATTCTTAGGTATTTAGTTTCTACGCCTTGCTTCGGGATCTGGTATTCAAAGGTGTCTACCTTTGACTTGATTGGATACTCAGACTCCGACTATGCTGGGTGCAAGGTTGATAGGAAGAGCACATCGGGGATGTGCCAATTTCTAGGAAGGTCCCAGAAACAAACATCCGTTGCTCTATACACTGCTGAGGCCGAGTATGTTGCTGCAGGACAGTGTTGCGCGCAACTACTTTGGATGAGGCAAACCCTCCGGGACTTTGGCTACAATGTGAGCAAAGTCCCACTCCTATGTGACAATGAGAGTGCAATCCGCTTGGTGGATAATCCTGTTGAACACAGACGCACTAAGCACATAGACATCCAGCATCACTTCCTGAGAGACCACCAGCAAAAGGGAGATATCGATGTGTACCACATTAGCACCGAGAACCAGCTAGCCGATATCTTCACTAAGCCTTTAGATGAGAAAAGGTTTTGCAGGTTGCGTAGTGAACTAAATGTCTTAGATTCGCGTAACTTGGATTGATCTATAGCATACATGTGTTCTATGCCTTTGATCATGTTACTTCAAACATTTAAATCAATTATTGTTTATTTATGATGCTCAAGATGTACAAGTTATCCCTGGACTTCACAAGTCCGTATGCAAATGATGCATATATTTAGGGGGATAAATGCTACAACTTGATCCCTGAGTCTAACTTGGTTGTTTGAGTACATTGAAAGGAAAAGTGAACTTGGATGTCGAAACGACTTTCACTGCACTCCAGTATTAGTGTATTTAATTCCAAGCTCATACTTAAGCTCTCATTGCCTTTTTACTCCTATTTGACTTTTTGGTGAGGCAATGGGGTTAAGAGGGCCAAAAATGATCCCATTTTGGTGCTTAATTCCAAAGGGGAGAAATTAAGGCCAAAGCAAATGGATCAGCCAACCACTTGTGAATTTTGAAAATAGTAGAGTTAGAATTTGAGATTTGTCCAAAATACTCTTAGTGCAAAATTTGGTTTGAGATTTGTCCAAAATACTCTTAGTGCAAAGTTTGGTCTCTTATGAGGGAAAATATTGATTACGGGAAAATGGGGGTTTTTTGGCATTTGATCAATTTCACTCTTGGAATATATCTCTATTTGCACAAATAAGCGTGTTTGACTTAGAGATAGGAAAAAGAATTTGATTTGCAATAACAAACCAAGTGGTAGCAAAGAATGATCCAAATATACCAAATCCTAAGTAAAGAGAATTTGGTCTTCATTTACATCGATGTTGCACTTCTTTTGTTGCTTCTTAATGTGTTGGCTTAAATCACCAAAAAGGGGGAGATTGAAAGGAAAATTTGCCCTTGGGCCATTTCTATAAGTGTTTTGGTGATTATATGCCCAACACTTATTGATTAAGTTCCTTTGTGCTAAATGTGTGAGAAGTGAAAATCAAAGAATAAGGTATGTTTCTAGACTTAGTAAATTGTTTTTGAATACTGACATGTTTATCTAAGTGCTAAAAACAGTGCCAAGAAGAAAAGAGAAGAGTTGGCTCAGTACAGCCAAAACCAGCTCGAGCCTGGCACACCGGACTGTCTGGTGGTGCACCGGACAGTGTCCGGTGCCCCAGGCTAGCCGACGGTGAACCGGCTGCTCTCGGGAAACGATGGAGTGACGCGGCTATAAATCACCGGACTGTCCAGTGGTGCACCAGATTGTCCGGTGAGTCCTCAGCGACGAATTCGTTGCTCTCGGGAAAAGAAAAAGGCGACGTGGCTATAAATCACTGGACTGTCCGATGGTGCACCGGACTGTCTGGTGAGTCAACGGCGCCAGCAGCCAACGATCATCCGCGCGATCAACGCGCGACACGTGGCCCGCCCCAATGGTCGGTTGGGCACACCGGACTGTCCGGTGTGCACTGGACTGTCCGGTGCGCCAACGGGCCTAGAGGACCAATGGTCGGCTATGCCCGGTATGGAAGGAAATCGAGCACCGGACTGCTACAGTGGCTGTCCGGTGGTGCACCAGACTGTCCGGTGCACCACTCGGTAGAAGGCAAGAATAGCCTTCCATGTTGTCTCCAACGGCTCCTAGCTACCTTGGGGCTATAAAAGGGACCCCTAGGCGCATGGAGCACGACACAAAAAGCTTACAAGAAACATTCTAAGACACCTAGACTCTGCATTCACGCAATCGGATCATCGTTCTTGAGATTTGAGCACTGTTCGAGTTGTAAACTCCTTGCGCTGTGTTTGTATGCTCACTTCTTCACTTGTGTGCGTGGTTGTGCTATGGATTTGAGTCTTGCGTGTGTTGCTCTCCCATCCTTACTATTATGCTTTCTTTGTGATCTATATTATAAGGGCGAGAGGCTCTAACTTGTGGAGATTCCTCGCAAATGGGAAGAATACTCAAAAGAGAAAATACCGTGGTATTCAAGTTGATCATAGGATCACTTGAAAGGGGTTGAGTGCAACCCTCGTCCATTGGGACGCCACAACATGGAAGTAGGCAAGTGTTACTTAGCCGAACCACGGAATAAAAATCGTGTCTCAAATGAGTAGCTCTCTCTTGCTTGCTCTCTCTTTTGTGGCACTTGTGTTGGTTGTAGTGGTCTAAATCTTGTGTATAGGATGAATCAATGAATAGAGGTGGTTGGGAGGGCTTGAATATGTCAACTATATGAATTGGAATGTTGCTTGGGCTCCCTCACCTTGAAGTGGCCGGTTGGGGTGGTATTTATAGCCACCAACCAAATTGTAGCCGTTGGAGAAGGCTGCTGGCGATGGGCGCACCGGACAGTCCGGTGTGCCGCCATGTCATCCTCCCGTTAGGGCTTGGAGCTAGTCGACCGTTGGAGGCTTTGTCCTCATGCGGCACCGGACAGTCCGGTGCCCCTCTGACCTTCTGCTCTAACATCTGAATTGCACTGTTCACTTTGCAGAGTTGATCGTTGCGCGCAGATAGCCTTTGCTCCGCTGGCACACCGGACAGTCCGGTGAATTATAGCGGAGCTGCGCCTGGGAAACCCGAAGCTGAAGAGTTTGAGGTCGATCCTCCCTGGTGCACCGGACACTGTCCGATGGCACACCGGACAGTCCGGTGCGCCAGACCAGGGCACCCTTTGGTTTCCTTTGCTCCTTTGTTTTGAACCCTTTCTTTTAACTTTGTATTGGTTTGTTGTGAACCTTTGGCACCTGTGGAACATATAATCTAGAGCAAACTAGTTAGTCCAATTATTTGTGTTGGGCAATTCAACCACCAAAATCATATAGGAAAAGGTTTGACCCTATTTCCCTTTTAATCTCCCCCTTTTTAGTGATTGATGCCAACACAAACCAAAGCAAATACATAAGTGCAGAATTGAACTAGTTTGCATAAGGTAAGTGCAAAGGTTGCTTGGAATGAAAACCAATATAATTATTTCTACTAGATATGCATGGATTGTTTTCTTCTTATTAAAATTTTGGACCACGCTTGCACCACTAGTTTTGTTTTTGCAAATTCTTTTGTAAATCCTTTTCAAAGTCTTTTTGCAAATAGTCAAAGGTATATGATTAAGATTGAAAGAAGCATTTTCAAGATTTTGAAATTTTCTCCCCCTGTTTCAAATGCTTTTCCTTTGACTTAAACAAAACTCCCCCTCAATGAAATTCTCCTCTTAGTGTTCAAGAGGGTTTTACAAATTTGTGAATATGCTAGAACTTTCTCCCCCTTTTGAACACACATTAAGATACTAATTTGAAAACTTCATTTTTTAAATTCGTTGGTGGTGGTGCGGTCCTTTTGCTTTGGGCTAATACTTTCTCCCCCTTTGGCATGAATCGCCAAAAATGGATACTTGTGAGTGAAATATAAGCCCTTTTTACTTTCTCCCCCATTGGTACAAGTAAATATGAGTGAAAGATTATACCAATTTGAGAGATGGCAGAATACCGGCAAAAGGATACATAATACCGATGGTGTAGAGTGGAAGCGATGTCTTTGTCGAATTCTCCATTTCCCTTTCAATCTAAGACTTAATACACAAGATACTCATGGAAGCATATTAGTCTTAGCCTTGGCACAAGAGAGATAGGAAATATGCAAATGTACCAAAGGAAAGAGACATGGTTAAAAGGATATGCCAATTAAGCTTATACATTTCTATATAATATAGATTGCTCCCCCTAAATATATGCCTTGAGAGGAATACAGATTTTGGCCTTAAATGCCAAGTGCACATAATTAGGTTAATGAGAACATATCTATATCATAGAAACTATGAAGTGCAATGTGTCATAATAAAAGAATGATGCTCACGACAGACTATGCACTTATGAAAGCATGTTATAAACATCTTAAGCATTTTCGCTTAAGGATTTCAAAGAGGCTTAAGGACCATCCACCTTTGGAACAAAGGCAGCTTATCCTCGTTACAAGGTTAAGTTTTAAGCTCTTTGACAATAAAATTACTTCACCCAGTTTTAACAAAGATGCATAAATGCAGGAATGAAATTTGAGAGGTTAAACTAGGTATGAAGCAGGGAGATGCGTAGACATGCTTTCTCTTTCTTTTATACAAGATATGCAAGGAATGTATAGGAAGATTTAGGTACATGTGTAAATGAGAGGAAGTAGTTTTACCCTTTTGTACCTTCTCATAGAGACGCTCTCTTCACTGTGCTTTGTCCTTAGTCTTAGTTGCTTAAGACCTATATTCAAGACAATGTATAGAAATATTTTGCACAAGAGAGAGTTCTACAACTAGTGATCCTTCTCTAAGTCATTTGTTAGCATATATCAAATGGATCACAAATTGCATAAATGTATCATGAATTCTCCTTTTAACTTAGTGCATATCAAGAGAGATATCGATTGATAGTATATGCGGCACTAAGAAACGTAAGTGTTAATTGAAGTTATTCAATGATCAAACAAATAACAAATGTGATCAAAAGAACAACATATGCATAGATAAGCTTAAAATAGGAGAATCCGGTAAATATGCTACTTTAGCAATGAAAGCAACAATCCTTTATAAAAGTGACATTATTTTAACAAGTTGGATTGATATGTAGTAGCATACTTCATGAGAAACTTATTCTCATGCAAGAGACTATATGATATTACTAAGATAAAGCGATAGACTCAACATAATCAAGATACAGAAATGGACTCCCCTAAAGATATGCATCAAGAATTTGAATGGGTTGGATAGATGCACCCACTTTTAAAGACAAATAGGGAGAAGCATTATACATCTTGATCAAGGCTTATAAAATTTGCAATAAACAACTTAATCCTGGTATTCTCATAATGAAAAAGATTTATAATGCTTACAACCACACCATTTTTTGTTTTGAAGATCTTACTGTCCAAGTAGGTGTTGTTGTTCTTGATGTCCTTCTCTTTCATGTGAGTGTCCTCCCTTTGTAGTTGTCTCTTTTTCCTTCCAAACTTATTGAAAATACTCAAGAAAGATGTTAATAGCACAAGGGAGTATATGATGAAGGATGATTTCTTTAGATAGGAAATAAAAACAATTCATCATCCATAAGTCATATAGACATGAAGTAAACTCCTTAACATTAGTGCACATCATTAGGAAAAAGGAATATGCACCTTTTGAACATTTTGATCAATCATAGGAAATTTACTTCTTCATATTGAATGTATTAATCATTACTTAGAAGCAAATCAATATGAGAGCATATATAGCAAAGGCATGAAATGGATTCTAATGGACTAGTGCATTTATGAGAACGAGATTGAATGCACACTTAGCAAAAATTAAGTCTGATAAAGAATCTATTCTTCACATAGGTAGAATAAGATAATTTAGAGTAAATAACCATTGATGGGAAAAAGAGTTCCCATACCTTTGCTTTTACCTTTCTTCCTTTGGGTGAAGAGTAACCCTTGAGGCTTGTGGCTTGCACTTACTCTCTTGTCGATTTTTATAAGTAAGCTCAAGAGATATGTCATTAGTAGCACAGCACTAGTTTCCCTTTTTAGTAATCCTTTTTGAAAGGAATGAAAGATAGAATACTAAAACATGGAACTTCATAGCATGAACTAGATTATCCATAGATGATGTTATGCTCAATTTTACTCATAAAACAAGCATAAATAATTTCTTAAGATTATGGAACAAATCCAATTCATAACATGGAGAGTGATGAATGTAGAAGAATCATATCCAATTTTAAGCAAGAAGCACAACAATATAAGTCATTGGATTGATTTTTCCTTTTATGTTAGATTACCCACTTCCAAAAAGAAACTTATTCTCTACAAGTGAGACTACTTGGGTTACTTAGATAAAATCATTAGTCTCATTCTTCTAGTTATAGAGAGAAATTTTCTTTTATAAGTGTCCTAAGGACTTGAATTCCTTACATGACACCTTATTCTTTTAAGAACTTGAAGTATCTCTCTATATCTAGAATCATGGCAATAATAAGATAATTAGTGTAAAAACATGCCATGATGTACTTGCCATAATATTGAAATGATGAAAATGCAATCTACCATATGGAAGGAATTTCTTCAAAGAATGGTGACATAATTTTAAGACATTTGAAGTGCTTCTTTTTCTATGTGACTACACAAGACACATGAGAAATGGTAATTTAAGATACGTGCACTTAAAACATAAATGTTACCATCCTTTGGCTTTCCTCCATGTTGTAGGCCTTGATCTTTTTGCACAGGATAATTCTTTATTTCCTACAACATCAATATCTTCCCCGAGATGATATGAGTTTTAGACATAACAATTTAAAATAGCTTTGGGTCAATCTTGGATATATAGATTATTGAAGATTGATAGCTTGAGTTAATAAGAATTGAATTAACTCTCTCAAGCACCCCAAAGCTTCATATCATCTCCTTCTCCTGCAAAGCTTGTCAAGCATATTTTGGTACCCATCTCTTGATGGGTCCATCAAGGTTAATCAACAAAGATCTAGGAACCCAAACGTCCTTTGTGTTAGCACTAGGTAAACTCATTACCTTTCTAGCACAAGTTGCAATTTTGGGTTGCCTAGTTACATGAGAATTAATTAACAAGCTAGGAGTGGGATATGTAGCATAGGTGATCTTCAAGTCTTGAAGATTTCTTCCTTCCTTGTTTCTTGCTTGCTACATGGTTAGTGAATATTTTCTTTTCTAACATAATGCCTTTTGTTTTAAATGGGGACAAGACCTAATTAAGTGTCCCTTCTTTGAGCATTTAAAACAAAGTTTATCATCCTTGTTAATAATCAAGTCATTTTTAATATAGGGACATGACCTAATCGAGTGTCCCTTTTCAAAGCATTTACTACACTTCTTACTTCTCTTAGTGTGAAGTGTGGCTTGATCATTACCTTGGATGTTACCTTGCATGGAGGCATGGTCGAGGCTTTTGGCAGAGGTATTGATTTTCTTCTTTTGTTCTTTCCCCTTAGCAATCCTCAAGTCCTTGACATTTTCTTCAAGGGATTTAGTGCATGCCATGGTTGTTCCCATCTCAAGCTTCTTCACCATGTGATCACGGTTATCTTGAGAAGGTTGAGCAATGCACTTCCCTTTTAGTTGAGTCAAGCTTATCTTTAGCCTCTCATTTTCTTCTTTGAGCTTTTGATATTTATCATCTTTTGTTCCTACAAATTCTAGCTCAAAGGAAGATTTGCTTGTCGATGGACAACAACCATTAGCACATGGTAATATAGTTTCAATTTGAATACATGTGCATGAGTGAGGTTGTTGGGATTTTATTTTTCTATTACAACCTCATGAACAATGTTTAATATGATATGATCATCCATAAGATTTTCATTAGAATATCGAAGCATATCATATTTATCTTGAAAAGCTAGATTTTCAACTTTTAGCTTTTCTACTTGGTCCTTAAGCAAGGCATTCTTGTTTACTAATTGAGCGATACAATATAAAGAGTTATCTTGCTCGATTGAAATAGTTTCATACCTTTGGACCAAATCAACATGAGAGCACTTTAGCTCCTTATGTTCTTTAGTCAACTCATCAAATTTTAGCATCTTTATGGAGAGAATATCTTCTAGCATTTGATGAGCTTCGCTTTGCTCTCTAGCTCTTTTTAGAAGTTTGAGCATGACCGCCTTATCTTCTTGGCTTAGACGAGCGTAGAGTTGCATGAAGCTTCTTTCTTCCTCCTCATCCTTATTTGTGCTTCCATTTTCATTAGCCACACAACATATGTGGGAATCATAATGGGAAGACACACCTTTTGTAGAGGTGGATTCATCGTTTGGTCTCCATCGTTCATTTTCTTCTTCTTCCTTCAAAGGGTTAGTTTCACAAGGACCATAGGAAGTAGAAGCACAAAATAAACCATCATGTTTGGACTCATCAAATTTAGTTTTAATTCTAGTCCAAATATCATGCGCATCACGAATAGATTCATTATAATTCATTATGAAGACATGATAATCTTCTTTGCTGAGAGAATTACTTAAGATGTCATAAGCTAGGTAGTTTAAGCGTATACATCTTTGATCCTCTTCGGAAGCATTTTTCCTATCATAACTAGAAGGAATGATACTCTTGTCTAAAATTTGTTCTAATTGAGGATCTATGGTTCTAAAAGCATTTATCACCCTAGTAGACCATGAATCATAATTAGAACAATCGGAAAGTAATATCTCAAGAGTTACCTCCTTGTAATCCTTGGTCTTCTTGTTCTTTTGGGATCTTCTTCGAGCCATCACTTCGAGTTGTTAGACTCAATATGAAGTGTCTGGCTTTGATACCAATTGAAAGTCGCCTAGAGGGGGGTGGATAGGTGAAACCTGAAAATTATAACTTTACACCCCAACTAGATCCCTTGATTAGTGGTTAGAACAAGATACACAATTATCGGAGTATAAAAACTAAGTCCTATGCTTATAAGGAGTATTGCTGTCAAATAATGTGGAATTAATAAATCAATACAACTAATAAGTCTATGAGAATAAAGCAAGAGGGCTTAGATAAGAAGAGCAATAACATAAGTTCTTTCTTGCAAGGTGTTGCTTCACTAAATGAGAATTTAATTTGAAGCAACACCAAATAATGCTAGCAAAGAATATTGCAAGGAAAACTTAGTATGAGGGAAAGCAAACAAATCACAAGAAATGAATATAAGAGACACGTGTGATTTGTTTTACCGAGGTTTGGCCCTCGAAGGCCTAGTCCCCGTTGAGGAGTTCACTAAGAACAGGTCTTTTTCAACCCTTTCCCTCTCTCCACCGATCACCAAAGACCGGCGAGCTCTTCTTCTTCTCAAGGATCACTTAAGACCCTGCAAGGATCACCACACTCTTTGGTGTCTCTTGCTAGCTTTACAAGCCTCCAAAACTTTGGAGGAAGTTCGATGGGAGTCACAACTCCATGCACAAATGAACACAAGATGTAGCACACGCTTTCTCTCAATGAAACTCACAAGGAACTAGTGCTAAACTCAAATGAGTAGCTCTCTCTTGCTTGCTCTCTCTTTTGTGGCACTTGTGTTGGTTGTAGTGATCTAAATCTTGTGTATAGGATGAATCAATGAATAGAGGTGGTTGAGAGGGCTTGAATATGTCAACTATATGACTTGGAATGTTGCTTGGGCTCCCTCACCTTGAAGTGGCCGGTTGGGGTGGTATTTATAGCCACCAACCAAATTGTAGCCGTTGGAGAAGGCTGCTGGCGATGGGCGCATCAGACAGTCCGGTGCGCCGCCACGTCATCCTCCTGTTAGGGCTTGGAGCTGGTTGACCGTTGGAGGCTTTGTCCTCATGCGACACCGGACAGTCTGGTGCTACACTGGACACTCCGGTGCCCCTCTGGTCTTCTGCTCTGACATCTGAATTGCACTGTTCACTTTGCAGAGTCAACCGTTGCATGCAGATAGCCATTGCTCCGCTGGCATACTGGACAGTCCAGTGAATTATAGCGGAGCTGTGCCTGGGAAACCTGAAGCTGAAGAGTTTGAGGTCGATCCTCCCTAGTGCACCAGACACTATCCAGTGGCACACCGGACAGTCCGGTGCGCCAGACCAGGGCACACTTCGATTTCCTTTGCTCCTTTGTTTTGAACCCTTTCTTTTAACTTTGTATTGGTTTGTTGTGAACCTTTGGCACATGTGGAATATATAATCTAGAGCAAACTAGTTAGTCCAATTATTTGTGTTGGGCAATTCAACCACCAAAATCATATAGGAAAAGGTTTGACCCTATTTCCCTTTCACTATAGCATGAAGACGCGGTGCCCACACGGCTATCTCTAGTTGCATGGTGAACAGCACCCGACTCCACCACGTGGACGGCTCCGGGGTCGCCACGTGTCCAGAGAAGACGATATAATCCAAGATGTCAACAGTGGGTCTAGACCCTCATGGGAAAGTTCCGGACCCCTGTACATGTAGACCGGACCTCCGGGTAGGGTCCGGGAC
Organism: Zea luxurians; assembly: GCA_029449295.1. Lineage (NCBI taxonomy): Eukaryota > Viridiplantae > Streptophyta > Magnoliopsida > Poales > Poaceae > Zea > Zea luxurians. The sequence continues at coordinate 30,916,500 of JAOPSE010000012.1, read as the reverse complement.
TGTGACGGAACCTCCCAAGTAATTAGGCCCACCTACAGTTGTCCTTGTCTAACAGACATCAGACACCCTATAGATGTTCCTAAGTTACTTGACAAGCTCGGTATCTTTCCTTACCTCACCAGGAACGTTTCACCCGTCTTGCAGACATTACAGATCATCGGAGATAAAGATATGCGGAAGCGAATTACATAAACTTACATTTATTTCAAAAGCAAGCTCGAGTTAATTTATTACAGACCAGTCTAAAAGTGAGTGCATAGAAGTATTAATTATACAAACCAGGGAGACACAAACTTCTCCCGAAAGACTATAAACAAAAGATCTTAGATGGAGGACCGAGTCCTCCCGCACTTCAGTCTTGTTTTTCTTCTTTGGGAACCACCTTAGCACAGAAGCAGCAAAAGTCTGCTACTTCCTCACCTAAAAACAACAAAGGGATAAACCCTGAGTATGGAATTACTCAGCAAGTCTTACCCGACTAAGGAAAAGACTCTCAAGGGTATGCTGGTTATATGGGAGTCAAGGTAAGGCTTCTCAATAATCAAAGACTCTGTTTTGCAGAAATGCTTACTAAAGTGGATCCTTAAAAATCCAATTTTATTTGTCAAGTTAGGTAAAATTACCTGCACTAGAGTTCTTTCTACCCTAGTTCGATCACTGGTCCTGCACTAGCCAATTTCTTTAACAAAAGCCCATCATCTTTAGTGGAATGCTACGTGTAGGTCAGTGACCAAGTCTTCATAACCGCGAAGGTACGGCGATCCGAATCGATTATACTCAGCTGAGGATCTCCAATCACACGACATATGTAGCACTTAACCCTTGCATATGTCAACCCGCCACCGGGGTTCTTAAGACCGGATCAGGTTCACGCAAACCGAGAGCACAGATACACCACCGTCCAGCCTCTTGCCACGGAGGGTACACGCTACTCTCGCCACCGCTCCACTCCCATTTCGTGTTATCTTATTCCGGCCTTAGTCTGCCCGAGGCAAGGCTTACCCATGACGAGGCATGTGACCAGTTAAAGGGTCCTCGATCATCAAGCCTACATCGACAAGGTCCTTAATCGACTCAGACGGAGACACTACACCGAGACTCTCTTCTCGTGCAAGTCACCCGCCCGGTCTCAGCTTAATCATTTCAACCCAAAAACTTGGTACCTGACAGAGGTACATCTTTTCCGGATGTTGAATCCATCAAGGCCTTTGACAGATTCACCATCAAGTTTTATTTTTGAAAACATCCCTCCCACTTTGCCAAACATCTTTTGTAAAACAAATCCTTTTGTTTTTCTAAAGCAATACTAAGCATAATAAAACCTTTTTGTAAAAACAGGATTTCAAGGAGAGTAATCAAGATCAAGGAAGGTAATGCAGGAATTGTTTTATCAATCAACTCCTATCACCTAATGCATCAAGCAAGTGAGAAAGATTTAAAAACATCAAGGAAGGTGGCAAATGCACCGGGGCTTGCCTTTGTTATCAGGTGTGTCCTGCTCGGATCCACAAATATCGAAATAAAAGCAGTTGTCTGCTTGAGGATCAGAGGTGGGTGGTATCCCTTCTTCAGAAACTTCTTCTTCTTCGTGCTCTAATATAACCATATACATGCATAAGAATGGATGTCATGGAATGCTCATGAGGATGCAAAGATAACATAAACTTATCATTTATGTCTTGAGTACAACTTTCCTTCATGGTACTCCGAGAACCTAGGGTTTCCGGAGTCAGTAAAGGAGTTCATGGAGCAGGGGGGGGTGGTTTTGGGTTTAGTGATCAAACAAGGTCCAAATCAACCCAAATTTTACCCAAGGCTTCTAAATAATGTGAAAAGCTCACATAAAAAGTTTGGGAAATTTTGGACTTATTATTTATTTTCTAAAAATCCAGAACCAATGGTTTAGGCTATTTTAAATACCCTAAAATTCCCTATTTGATCTAAAAATCATGAGTTTATTTTTATTAAATTCTAGGGAAATTAACAAGCCTAGGAAAATTAGTTTCACCATTTTAGCATTTTCCCCATTTTTCTATAATTATTTTGGCTCTGTTGGAAAAAGAAAAAGCAAAAGGATGAATAGGATTGGGCCGATTCTGGCCCAACTAACCCAGGTCCACGATAAAACACGCCCGCGCGCGCGCGCCCGCGCCCGCGAGGGAGGTTTTGCGCAGAGGCCCTCGATGTTTTGACTAAACCAGAACAGGGTCGTTTACTATTGCGCAGAGTCACTGACGCTTCACGAAAAGGCCCTCGGGTTTCTATCAATTTACAACTCCAAGTCCCCGACGCCGTTCACGCACGGCCGCGCTCCGGCGAGCCAGCAGACCGGCCGAACGGGGCAATGGCTGGGTTCTCCGAGCGGTGGACATGAAATTGGGGTCAGCCTGACTATTTCCCCTAACTTAATCGCATGATTGATGAACTATAGAGCTCCGGCCACGGTGACCGGAAGCAAAGCGGCAAGACAGCCGTGTTCCCGACGATGGGCGTTGGTCTAGTTCAATTAAAGGGGTCGGGGAGCATCACTGAGGCATGAGAATGCTCAAACGAGGAAGAAAAGGGCGGGAACTGACCGGAGTTGGGCTGGCGACGGTGAGCTTGATTCACGGCGGCGGAAAACCAGTTTGGGGGCAACGAGCAATTCAGGCGAGCTGGTGGACGATCGAGGGTGGGAGCGGGTGCTACAGCTTCATGACTATATGGCGCAACTATCCCCGCCCTCAATTTATAGGCGCCGGGGGCGGTGGCCGGTGAATTTCAAGGAGACGCGCGGCGGTCGGAGAGGAGGAAGAAGGTTATCGGCTTCGCGACTACGTGTCTACCGCCGTGGCGGGCTCACCGGCATTGATGAGACAGCCGTGAGGAGTCACGACGGCACGGAGGAAGAGTTGAGCCACGCGGCACCCGGCCGAGAGGAGGCGGTCGACGGCGAGCATTTTACCGCGGGCGGTGAGCCAGGGGAGATGTGCCGTGGCCGAGCGGGGTGACTTCCAGCTCACCGGTGACGAGGACCTTTACCGAGACAGACTTATCCGGTGACCGCCGAGCACGAATCACAGCGAACGACGATCGACGGCGACGGCTATCGGCGACGAGCACGAATGGATCTTCTTCAGTTTATTCAAGCACTGTACCATGGAAGCACCCCTTCAGTGCACCTGACAGGCGATGTTTTGGGTCAATTTTCTTCCAAAATCCTGTGGCAACATCCCCAAGTCACTGCATCAAAGTTGTAGTGCTACATACCAGCTACAATTCGATTATAGGGATCAAGCTGAGTTGAGCACTGGATCCAAATCAAAATCGAGCTCAAAGTTCACCCTATAGCACTGTAACTCTGAAATTCAACTTCAAGCAGTCTGACAGCCAGTTTTGGACTGGGTTTTTCTCCAAATTTCTCATAACAACTATGCTTGCACTCTTTAGCAAAGTTGTTCTCCTATAATGGGTCTTCAACTTTGATGTGGTGACCTAGGGTAAAAACCCTATACTTTGTAAGTTACAAAGCCCCAAAGTTGAGCCCATTCACTGATTTTTCAGACTTAGAGTAAAACTCAAATGAGGTCCATTTTGCATTTAAGTCCAAAACTTAGGGTTTGGCCTTCAAATCCACATATTTGTGATCCAATTGACTTAAAACACTTATTTGACTTGGTTTTTGCACTTTAGCCCAAAAGTGGACAAATTTTGCACTTAGGTCCCTAGGGTTTGGTTTTAGGGTTTTCCAGGGTTCCAATTAGGGTTTCTGGTATTCCAGGGGTATAAGTGGGATCCAACTTTATTCTTGGAGTCATTTTATGACTTTTACCCTAAAGCCTTTAGGCCTTCTCAACTTTGGGTAAGTTTTACCCCTTTAATCACTATTTAGGGTTAAGTCCTTTAACCAGGGTCCTATTTGTAAAACTTTAAAACAATACAACTTGTTTGAAATTTTTGCCTAGTGAATGCACTCTAGGTGTGTCAAACATTTGCAATGCCCATGCTCATGATGCCATGCTCAAGTTTTAGTTATAGTAACACCAGGGGTGTTACATCCTCCCCCCCATAAAAGAATCTCGTCCCGAGATTTAAAATCCTAGGGTGAGTAATGGAAAAGGAAATGTGTCACATTTTAATTTCCTTATTTTTGGTACAAGGCAGGGGTGGTGTGGGGGTTTATTCCTTTATTACACAGCTATACAACTTTACAACTTACAAGAGGCTAGAAAGCCTGGGAAATTCTTATTTAAGAAGTCTTGGGTTTCCCATGTAGCCTCATCTTCCGAATGCTGGTTCCACTGCATCTTATAAAACTTGAGAGTCTTTCTCCGGGTAACCCTGTCCTTTTGATCCAGAACTCGAATGGGATGTTCCGAGTATGTTAAATCTGGTTCCAGGACAACATCAGTCACTTCAACGGTTCGATCGGGAACCCGAAGACACTTCTTCAATTGCGACACGTGGAACACATTATGCACAGCAGACAATGTTTCGGGGAGCTGAAGTCGGTATGCCACTGGTCCACATTGCTGAAGTACCAGGAATGGACCAATGTACCTGGGTGCAAGCTTTCCTTTAATCCCAAAACGCGATACACCTTTCATTGGTGAAACCTTTAAGTAGACATAGTCTCCTTCTAAGAAGTATAAGGGCATTCGCCGTGTGTCCGCATAACTCTTCTGACGAGCTTGTGCTTTCTTTAGATTATGAATAACTTTCTGAACCTTATCCTCGGTTTCTTTTACCAAATCAGGCCTAAAGAAATACCTTTCACCAGGTTCAGACCAATTTAGCGGAGTTCGACACCGTCGCCCATACAAAGCTTCAAAAGGTGCCATCTTGATGCTTTCCTGGTAACCGTTATTATATGAAAACTCTGCCAAAGGTAAACATTCATCCCATTTCTGTGAGAAATCCAGGACACATGCCCGCAACATATCTTCAAGTATTTGGTTCACTCTTTCAGTTTGTCCACTGGTTTGAGGATGATAGGCCGAACTGTGGAGTAACTTAGTACCCAAGGATTTGTGAAGTTCTTCCCAAAATTTGGATACGAACTGAGGTCCACGATCCGACACTATGGTCTTTGGAACACCATGCAAACTGAGAATACGGGCAATGTATAACTCCGCATAGGTAAGTACCGGGTAATATGTCTTGACCGGCAGAAAATGAGCAACCTTTGTAAGTCGATCAACAATCACCCAGATAGAGTCATACCCCTTTGCGGTCCTGGGCAATCCCACAATGAAGTCCATGCTTATGTCTTCCCATTTCCATGTTGGGGTTGGCAAAGATTGCAATGGACCAGCAGTTTTCATGTGTATGGCCTTGACACGTCTGCAAGTGTCACACTTAGCCACATAGCGTGCAATTTCAATCTTCATCTTCGTCCACCAGTAGTGCTGTTTTAGATCATGATACATCTTAGTGCTCCCCGGATGAATAGAATAGCGACTAAGATGCGCTTCATCTAAAATTTGCTGGCGGAGTTCTTCATTCTTTGGCACTACTATGCGGTTGTTAAACCATAACACACCTTGATCATCTTCCTTGAAACATTTGGCTGTTCCAGCCCTTATTTTCTCTCGTACGTGCTTCATGCCCAGATTATCCTTTTGAGCATCAATTATCCTTTGCAAAATAGTTGACTCAAGCTTTAGCTGATTCAGAGTCCCTTGTTGGATTATCCCCAGGTTTAACTTCTCCATTTCTTGACACAAAGTGTTTTCGGAGGTCTTTACCATAAGACAGTGGCAGGAAGTCTTACGACTCAATGCATCTGCCACCACATTGGCCTTGCCTGGGTGATAATGGATCTCCAGTTCATAGTCTTTAATGAGCTCAAGCCATCGTCTTTGCCTCATATTTAACTCTGACTGGGTAAATATATACTTCAAACTTTTATGATCTGTATATATATGACAGATATTTCCCAGCAGATAGTGACGCCATATTTTCAGGGCATGAACCACAGCGGCTAGCTCTAGATCATGTGTTGGGTAGTGCTCTTCATGTCGGCGTAACTGCCTTGAAGCATACGCAATTACTCGACCCTCTTGCATCAGCACACAGCCGAGTCCACTGCCTGACGCATCACAGTATACATCAAAAGGCTTAGTGATGTCCGGTTGAGCCAATACCGGAGCAGTGGTCAACAGTGTCTTCAGTTGCTCAAAGGCTTCGTTACACTTAGAAGACCAATTGAACTTAACGTCATTCTTTAATAAACTTGTGATTGGCTTCACAAGCTTAGAAAAATCAGGTATGAATCTGCGATAATATCCAGCTAGTCCAAGAAAACTCCGGACTTGGTGAACAGTTGTTGGGGGTTTCCATTCCAGAATATCCTTGACCTTGCTAGGATCTACCGCAATTCCTTTAGCTGATAACATGTGCCCCAAAAATTGAATTTCCTCCAGCCAGAACGCGCACTTGCTGAACTTGGCATACAGCTGATGTTCCCTCAGGCGCGTCAATACAATCCGTAAGTGCTGAGCATGCTCCTCTTCATTTTTAGAGTATATCAAAATATCGTCGATGAAGACCACCACGAACTTGTCTAACTCGGGCATGAACACCGAGTTCATCAAATAGGTGAAGTGGGCAGGAGCATTGGTGAGCCCGAAAGACATTACCAAGTACTCAAACAATCCATACCGCGTAGTAAATGCGGTCTTCGGTATATCCTCGGGCCGAATACGGATTTGATGATAGCCCGACCTGAGATCGATTTTGGAAAATACCCTCGCCCCAGTCAGTTGATCAAATAAGATGTCGATCCTTGGAAGAGGGTACTTATTCTTAATGGTGACCTCATTTAGGGGCCGATAGTCCACGCACATGCGCAAGGTTTGATCCTTCTTCTTAACAAAAATGGCGGGACAACCCCACGGGGACGAGCTTGGCCGGATAAATCCCTTATTCAGTAGATCTTGTAATTGAATCTTCAATTCCGCCAACTCATTAGGGGGCATACGGTACGATCTTCGAGAGATGGGAGCCGTACCGGGCTTTAAGTCAATTACAAATTCTACATCTCTTTCAGGGGGTAGTCCAGGCAAATCTTCCGGAAATACATCTGGAAACTCACATACTACCGGAATGTTTTTGATCTCCGGTAGAATGGCTTCAAATATTCTACCAGAAGCTTTGGCTGGATTGGTTTTGGGGAGAGACAAGAGAATTTCTTCTTGATTATAACTCAACCTGACGGTTCTGAGTTCAGTGTTGAGAATTGCCTTGTGTTGAGTTAACCAATTCATACCCAAAATTACATCTATATCCTGGCCTTTCAGAACAATCATGTTAGCAGGAAAGTTCCGTCCGGCCATGGTTACTGGCACTTCATAGGCCACTTCTCTAGTAAAAATGTGTCCCCCAGGTGAATGAATTTTAAATCCCTCTTTTGATTCATGACATGCAATGTGATGTTGCTCCACAAATGTCTTGCTAATGAAGGTATGCGAAGCACCAGAATCAAAAAGAATAATTGCAGGGTGACTGGCCACAGGGAACGTACCCATCATCACCGGCTCTCCCTCCGGTGTGGTAGCCACTTGAGTGTAATATACTCGCCCCGTTTTCTTGGTATTCTTGCCCGAAGTACTTCCCTTGCCTGGAGCTGAATTTCCCGATCCTTGCTGATTATTGGCCTGATTTTGCCGAGGATAGGGGCAATCTTTAATAAAATGCCCAGATTTGCCACAGTTAAAACATCCAGTTGAAGAACTTGGCAGAGCAGGGAATCGAGTGCCTGGGGCACCCGGCTGACTTTGGACAGTAGGAGCTTTGTTGGGACGAATAATTATGGGCTGCTTGAAAGGGAAAGATGGTGCACTTGAACGGTTCTGGTTAGAGGGCCGGAGAATAAACCGTTGCCTCTTTACCGGGCCCTGACTAGGCCTATCACCACTGAGTCCCTTACTTTTCCCAGAATTTGCATATTTGGCCTCCACAGATAAGGCTGTGCTGACAGCCTTCCCGTAGGTGAGATCAATACATGCAGCCATTTTTCGCTGCATTCGGTCATTCAGACCTCTCATAAAACAATTCCTTTTCTTCAAATCTGTGTTCACCTGATCAATCGCGTATTGTGACAGGTGATTGAATTTGTTGAGATACTGGTTAACAGTATCTCCCCCTTGTTTCAGTTTCATAAACTCTTCTTGTTTCATGTGCAACACTCCCTCAGGAATATAGTGCTCGCGGAATGCTGCTTTAAATTCATTCCATGTAATTTGATGGTTGTCCGGTTGGATAGCCACAAAGTTTCCCCACCAAGTACTGGCAGGGCCACGGAGTTGCTGTGCCGCAAACAATGGCTTCTGTGTTTCCGAACATCGAAGAAGGCCAAATTTCTGTTCGATGACTCGTATCCATTCGTCGGCTTCGAGCGGATCTTCTGCTTTGACGAAGAGAGGTGGACGAGTCTCGGAGAAGTCCAGATAAGTAGTCTCACGGGGACCTTGTTGAAAACCTCTTCCGGCTTGTTGCTGGAACTGTTGCTGACCCGCCATCTCCCTCAGGAAGCGGGTATTGTCGGCTGTAGCATTCACCAAGGCAGCAATTGCCTCGGCAAGCGTGGGTGGAACGGGAGGTGGATTCGGGGTAGCATCCCGACCCCTGGATGTTCCGGCTGCATCCTGTCCGCGAGTCCGGGTCGGCATCTGAGGCAAAAACATTTGAATAAACATAATGTGACAAAGAAAACCTTCCGTTTTACATTACTATAAAGAGTAATGATACAGACTCGATATTACACAACAGGATACATTACCCATTTTACAAAAGTTTAACCTATTATACAACAGTACACCCTACAATACACTACTCTACTTCTATTACACCATTAGTCCTGCTTTCCGTTGCTTTTGACGGCTTCATTGTCAGGTGTGGGAGTCCAGACGTCCACCAACCTCAAAGAAGGAGGGGGTTCAAAAAGATCTAACTCCCCACCCAATGCGCGTCCCGCAACGTGAGAGGGTCCGGCTTCCGCCTCAGCAGAGTGTGCAGGCTCACTAGGGTGTAGTTGCGAGTATAGCACATGGACTTCCTCATGCAACGTATTGCAGTAGACCTGCAGGTTGTCGACAGCTGTGCTAAGTTCTTTAATTCGGGCCTGAGCCCTTGCTTCCTTAGCACATGCCAACATATGTGACTGTACTGCCCAGTCAAGTGCTAAGTCCCGATCAGCCAGCTGATCCTGCAGGTGACGGATGTCCCTTCTTAATTCATTAATTCTATCGCCGTCTGCGATCCAAGTATTGGTCCTGTGTCGCAGCGTTGCTTGAAGTCGACTCACTTCGGCTTCCAAGTCTCCTATGGGGTCATTACTCCCGCTGCTACTGCTTTCGTGTCGAGGGGCCAGTTGATGCCGGGGTACTCCAATTGGTCCCGTTGACTTACGTACCGTTAGCCTCGTGCGTGGCAGCATCTTTCTAAGGGGAAAATTTATTAGTATAATTCTTAGCATGATGCATGAGTAAGTACAGAATCAACCTGGGTCGATTCAACCTTCTATACATTGCACTCTTCCTATCTGGTCTTTAAGATAAACTCTTCAGAATACTCAGGTAAGAAGAGAAAAGAATCTTTAGGTAAGACTTTCGAAAATCCTTTTGAAGATGCCTCGTAATATCTGCAAAGAAGGGCTACGCTCCGATACCAGCTGTGACGGAACCTCCCAAGTAATTAGGCCCACCTACAGTTGTCCTTGTCTAACAGACATCAGACACCCTGTAGATGTTCCTAAGTTACTTGACAAGCTCGGTATCTTTCCTTACCTCACCAGGAACGTTTCACCCGTCTTGCAGACATTACAGATCATCGGAGATAAAGATATGCGGAAGCGAATTACATAAACTTACATTTATTTCAAAAGCAAGCTCGAGTTAATTTATTACAGACCAGTCTAAAAGTGAGTGCATAGAAGTATTAATTATACAAACCAGGGAGACACAAACTTCTCCCGAAAGACTATAAACAAAAGATCTTAGATGGAGGACCGAGTCCTCCCGCACTTCAGTCTTGTTTTTCTTCTTTGGGAACCACCTTAGCACAGAAGCAGCAAAAGTCTGCTACTTCCTCACCTAAAAACAACAAAGGGATAAACCCTGAGTATGGAATTACTCAGCAAGTCTTACCCGACTAAGGAAAAGACTCTCAAGGGTATGCTGGTTATATGGGAGTCAAGGTAAGGCTTCTCAATAATCAAAGACTCTGTTTTGCAGAAATGCTTACTAAAGTGGATCCTTAAAAATCCAATTTTATTTGTCAAGTTAGGTAAAATTACCTGCACTAGAGTTCTTTCTACCCTAGTTCGATCACTGGTCCTGCACTAGCCAATTTCTTTAACAAAAGCCCATCATCTTTAGTGGAATGCTACGTGTAGGTCAGTGACCAAGTCTTCATAACCGCGAAGGTACGGCGATCCGAATCGATTATACTCAGCTGAGGATCTCCAATCACACGACATATGTAGCACTTAACCCTTGCATATGTCAACCCGCCACCGGGGTTCTTAAGACCGGATCAGGTTCACGCAAACCGAGAGCACAGATACACCACCGTCCAGCCTCTTGCCACGGAGGGTACACGCTACTCTCGCCACCGCTCCACTCCCATTTCGTGTTATCTTATTCCGGCCTTAGTCTGCCCGAGGCAAGGCTTACCCATGACGAGGCATGTGACCAGTTAAAGGGTCCTCGATCATCAAGCCTACATCGACAAGGTCCTTAATCGACTCAGACGGAGACACTACACCGAGACTCTCTTCTCGTGCAAGTCACCCGCCCGGTCTCAGCTTAATCATTTCAACCCAAAAACTTGGTACCTGACAGAGGTACATCTTTTCCGGATGTTGAATCCATCAAGGCCTTTGACAGATTCACCATCAAGTTTTATTTTTGAAAACATCCCTCCCACTTTGCCAAACATCTTTTGTAAAACAAATCCTTTTGTTTTTCTAAAGCAATACTAAGCATAATAAAACCTTTTTGTAAAAACAGGATTTCAAGGAGAGTAATCAAGATCAAGGAAGGTAATGCAGGAATTGTTTTATCAATCAACTCCTATCACCTAATGCATCAAGCAAGTGAGAAAGATTTAAAAACATCAAGGAAGGTGGCAAATGCACCGGGGCTTGCCTTTGTTATCAGGTGTGTCCTGCTCGGATCCACAAATATCGAAATAAAAGCAGTTGTCTGCTTGAGGATCAGAGGTGGGTGGTATCCCTTCTTCAGAAACTTCTTCTTCTTCTTCGTGCTCTAATATAACCATATACATGCATAAGAATGGATGTCATGGAATGCTCATGAGGATGCAAAGATAACATAAACTTATCATTTATGTCTTGAGTACAACTTTCCTTCACGGTACTCCGAGAACCTAGGGTTTCCGGAGTCAGTAAAGGAGTTCATGGAGCAGGGGGGGGTGGTTTTGGGTTTAGTGATCAAACAAGGTCCAAATCAACCCAAATTTTACCCAAGGCTTCTAAATAATGTGAAAAGCTCACATAAAAAGTTTGGGAAATTTTGGACTTATTATTTATTTTCTAAAAATCCAGAACCAATGGTTTAGGCTATTTTAAATACCCTAAAATTCCCTATTTGATCTAAAAATCATGAGTTTATTTTTATTAAATTCTAGGGAAATTAACAAGCATAGGAAAATTAGTTTCACAATTTTAGCATTTTTCCCCATTTTTCTATAATTATTTTGGCTCTGTTGGAAAAAGAAAAAGCAAAAGGATGAATAGGATTGGGCCGATTCTGGCCCAACTAACCCAGGTCCACGATAAAACACGCCCGCGCGCGCGCCCGCGCCCGCGAGGGAGGTTTTGCGCAGAGGCCCTCGATGTTTTGACTGAACCAGAACAGGGTCGTTTACTATTGCGCAGAGTCACTGACGCTTCACGAAAAGGCCCTCGGGTTTCTATCAATTTACAACTCCAAGTCCCCGACGCCGTTCACGCACGGCCGCGCTCCGGCGAGCCAGCAGACCGGCCGAACGGGGCAACGGCTGGGTTCTCCGAGCGGTGGACATGAAATTGGGGTCAGCCTGACTATTTCCCCTAACTTAATCGCATGATTGATGAACTATAGAGCTCCGGCCACGGTGACCGGAAGCAAAGCGGCAAGACAGCCGTGTTCCCGGCGATGGGCGTTGGTCTAGTTCAATTAAAGGGGTCGGGGAGCATCACTGAGGCATGAGAATGCTCAAACGAGGAAGAAAAGGGCGGGAACTGACCGGAGTTGGGCTGGCGACGGTGAGCTTGATTCACGGCGGTGGAAAACCAGTTTGGGGGCAACGAGCAATTCAGGCGAGCTGGTGGACGATCGAGGGTGGGAGCGGGTGCTACAGCTTCACGACTATATGGCGCAACTATCCCCGCCCTCAATTTATAGGCGCCGGGGGCGGTGGCCGGTGAATTTCAAGGAGACGCGCGGCGGTCGGAGAGGAGGAAGAAGGTTATCGGCTTCGCGACTACGTGTCTACCGCCGTGGCGGGCTCACCGGCATTGATGAGACAGCCGTGAGGAGTCACGACGACACGGAGGAAGAGTTGAGCCACGCGGCACCCGGCCGAGAGGCGGCGGTCGACGGCGAGCATTTTACCGCGGGCGGTGAGCCAGGGGAGATGTGCCGTGGCCGAGCGGGGTGACTTCCAGCTCACCGGTGACGAGGACCTTTACCGAGACAGACTTATCCGGTGACCGCCTAGCACGAATCACAGCGAACGACGATCGACGGCGACGGCTATCGGCGACGAGCACGAATGGATCTTCTTCAGTTTATTCAAGCACTGTACCATGGAAGCACCCCTTCAGTGCACCTGACAGGCGATGTTTTGGGTCAATTTTCTTCCAAAATCCTGTGGCAACATCCCCAAGTCACTGCATCAAAGTTGTAGTGCTACATACCAGCTACAATTCGATTATAGGGATCAAGCTGAGTTGAGCACTGGATCCAAATCAAAATCGAGCTCAAAGTTCACCCTATAGCACTGTAACTCTGAAATTCAACTTCAAGCAGTCTGACAGCCAGTTTTGGACTGGGTTTTTCTCCAAATTTCTCATAACAACTATGCTTGCACTCTTTAGCAAAGTTGTTCTCCTATAATGGGTCTTCAACTTTGATGTGGTGACCTAGGGTAAAAACCCTATACTTTGTAAGTTACAAAGCCCCAAAGTTGAGCCCATTCACTGATTTTTCAGACTTAGAGTAAAACTCAAATGAGGTCCATTTTGCATTTAAGTCCAAAACTTAGGGTTTGGCCTTCAAATCCACATATTTGTGATCCAATTGACTTAAAACACTTATTTGACTTGGTTTTTGCACTTTAGCCCAAAAGTGGACAAATTTTGCACTTAGGTCCCTAGGGTTTGGTTTTAGGGTTTTCTAGGGTTCCAATTAGGGTTTCTGGTATTCCAGGGGTATAAGTGGGATCCAACTTTATTCTTGGAGTCATTTTATGACTTTTACCCTAAAGCCTTTAGGCCTTCTCAACTTTGGGTAAGTTTTACCCCTTTAATCACTATTTAGGGTTAAGTCCTTTAACCAGGGTCCTATTTGTAAAACTTTAAAACAATACAACTTGTTTGAAATTTTTGCCTAGTGAATGCACTCTAGGTGTGTCAAACATATGCAATGCCCATGCTCATGATGCCATGCTCAAGTTTTAGTTATAGTAACACCAGGGGTGTTACAGGGACCACCACGGGGCGCGACCCGGACCCCTAGGACAGGTCCCGGATCCCTCTGTATGGGGTCCGGACTACCCACAGCAAGGTCCCGGGACTCTGGGACAGAGAATACCAGGCCTTGCTCAGGCAAGAGTCCGGTGCCGACATGTGTCCAGGCCCAGCCTGATGCGGACCTGTCCGCATAACGCTACTGCTCCCCGCCCAGGCGGAGACCCGATGCTGCCACGTGGCCTACCGCGCGTGACGTAAGCCAGTGGGCGGAGCCTGACGTAAGGCCTCCGGGTTGCGCGACCCCTACATTTATTGCGGATAAGACGCGTCGCCTGACAAGCGGTGTGCCGCCTCGGCATTTAATGAGGCCTGCCCACTCTGCTGTCAGGCGGCGACCTATCCACTCTACTGGCAAGCAGTGTGCCGCCTCAGCATTTAATGAGACCTATCCATTCCGATGGCAGGCAGCATGCCTGTCTATTCCACTGGCAGGCGGTACGCCCATGCTGCCACGTGCACAGTGCTCATCATCACTCGTATGTTGCCAGGGAAGCTTCCGCTGCACGCCAATACTACGCAGACCGTAGATACCAGGACGCAGGAAGATTGCACTGGCGACTAGCATTAGTTGCTCCAAGTATTACATTCGTTATGTTCCTGGGCCCACATGTCGGGGCTCAGTACCCTTGTACGTGCCCCCTTGGGCTATAAAAGGGAGGGCACACTACGTTACAAGGATTCAAGCACAGACACTCACTCAGACTCTCAGACTTTCAAGTTCATACAAGCTCTCAAGCTCAATACAGCACACAGTGGAGTAGGGTATTATGCTCCGGCGGCCTGAACCACTCTAAACCCTTGCGTGTTATTGTGTTCATCGTCCATCTAGCAACAGGCAAAATGCTTAGGCCCCCTCCTCATCTTAGGATTTAGGGTGGGTGCATTCCGCCACCCGGCCGGAGATTTCCTCTCCGACATTTGGCGCGCCAGGTAGGGGGCTTGGCTTTAGGTTTTTGCTTGTTTTCCTACTCGACACCATGGTTCACATCGTCGAGCACCAAGATTTCGTTCCCGAGGACTTCATGTTGGAGGAGGAGGCTGCCTCTTCCACTCCGCAGGCCACCAACCTCCCTGCCTGGTGCAGCGGCTGCTGTGCACTCTGTACTGCAGCACACTCCCGCGCAAACATCCAGGGCATCTAGGGTTGCGCCTGGGGCGCTTTTAGCAGCCAGGGAATTGCTGCGCCACCCTCCTAGCTCCACGGCCTCTCTAGGAGCCATGAAGTAGTGGCGGGACGACGTCGACTGTCTACTCGGCATGGCCTACTCTGGCTCAACCAGGCCTAGGCCTCGGTCATCCCGGCGTCAACATGAGGCGTCGACATCTGTGCGCTCACCCTCAGTGAGGGCAGCACCGACTGAGGACCTGCGGGTGGAGCTCAACCACCGGCATGTAGTGGAGGACGCTCCAGTCTCTCTAGGGAGGTCTAATGACCTATGGGCAGAACTCAACCGCAGGCGTGCGGGTGAGGATGCCCGCGTCTCTCTAAAGAGGGCATGAGAGCGCCGATAGAACGTTGAGGGTCGCAACCTCGACTACAACTTCGCTGCGGTTGCACCACAAACCCCAACGGGCGCCCGGATCTAGACGGGTGTCCCATTGGCCGGCGTGGGCTGCGCCGCACTCATGGACCATCTCCGCACAATGACCTGGTCATCCAAGTTCCAGCCACACCTGTCGGAGAAGTACGACGGTACGTCCAATCCATCAGAATTATTGCAGGTTTACATCACCGCCATCACGGCAGCAGGTGGAGACACCACCGTGATGGCAACATACTTCCATGTTGCCTTGTCTGGGCCGGCCCGAACTTGGCTCATGAACCTTGCCCCAAGATCAATCTACTCCTAGGAAGAGCTCTGCATGCGGTTCACAGCGAACTTCGCCAACGCTTACCAACAGCATGGTGTGGAGGCACACCTCCATGCAGTGAGGCAGAAGCCCGGGGAAACTCTCTAGGCCTTCATCTCCTGCTTCACCAAGGTACGTGGAACTATACCCCGTATCTCCGATGCTTCCATCATCACCGCCTTCCGCCAGGGAGTACGTGATGAGAAGATGTTGGAGAAGTTGGCCACGCATGATGTGGAAACTGTCACAACACTCTTCGCTCTGGCCGACAAGTGTGCCAGGGCCGCCGAGGGCCGTGCATGGCACTCGGCACCATAGACCGGGGTCGCCTAGACAGACAGCTCAGGTGCCATCGCCTAAGATGGCAAAAAGAAGAAGAAGAAGAACCACGGCCACGAGAGGTCGTAGGTTGCTGCTCCAGTCGTCGCGGCTGCGGCTGGGGGCCGGAGCGAGCGCAACAAGCGCCCACGGCCACAGGAGGGCAACAGCGGCTTGTGCCCTGTGCACCCCAACGCTCGCCACAGCGCCGCGGAGTGCCGCGAGATAATCAAGCTTGCAAAACGCGTCAGCGAGCGGTGCGAGCAGTCCTCCAAGGACGGCTCCCCACCTCGTCGCCGGCCTGGCAAGGAGAGGGCCGACGACGGCGAGGTGGCCGTCGGGGAGCGAGACCTCGGGTACCAGTCGCCCAAGGGGGTCCTAAAGGACGTCTTCACCGAGGGCTCCGACTCTGGTGACGAGAGCGACCGGCGCAAGAAGTTGTACGTCATGTACGGCGGCAGCTGGGAGCTCACCTCCCGTAGGAACGTCAAGTCCCTACGCCATGAGGTCCTGTCGGTGACCCCGGGGGTCCTGAAGGCTGCTCCACATCAACGATGGAGGAGCACCACCATCTCCTTCGAGGCATCCGACTGCCCCGACAACATGGCAGGAGCCGGTATACTACTACTCATTACCGCCCCTGTCATCGCCAACCTGCGGCTGCACCATGTGCTAATCGATGGTGGGGTCGGCCTCAACGTCATCAGCCATGCTGCATTCAAGCAGCTGCAGATCCCAGGGTCCCAGCTGGGACCCTCTCACCTATTTTCCAGAGTGGGCCCACAGCCGGTGTATCCCCTTGGGAGCATCACGCTCCCGGTTACATTTGGGATGGAGGAAAACTTCCGCACGGAGAACGTCCAGTTTGATGTCGCGGAGGTTA
Source organism: Zea luxurians (assembly GCA_029449295.1). Lineage (NCBI taxonomy): Eukaryota > Viridiplantae > Streptophyta > Magnoliopsida > Poales > Poaceae > Zea > Zea luxurians. The sequence continues at coordinate 30,899,710 of JAOPSE010000012.1, read as the reverse complement.
ACCTCCCCTTCAACGTCATCATTGGCAAGTCGGCCCTATACCGGTTCATGGACATTGCCCATTACGGGTATTTGGTCCTCAAGATGTCGTCCCCTGCTGGGTCCTCACCATGCTGGGCGACCACGCCGCTATGGTGGTGGCTGTCGAGAAGCTGCACGCCCTAGCGGCGGAGGCTGCTCGCCCCAACGATGGAGGGAGAGACCCCTCAACCTCCGGCACCAAGAAGCCGACCAAGGTGCCAAAGGTGCGGCCATCCAGGGCGGATGACATCTCCGTCAAGGCCGTCTGGCTCACCGCGGATTCCTCCCAGACCACTCGCATTGCAGGTGATCTGGACAAAAAATAGGAACTCGCGCTTGTCGCCTTCCTCTAGGAAAATGCCGACGTGTTCGCATGGGAGCCGTCGCAGATGTCTGGGATCCCCAGGGAGGTAATCGAGCACCATCTGAAGATCAATCCTGATGCAGATAGTCTGTTGAGCGGCAGGACTTCATCCGTAAGGAGGTCCAAAAGCTGCTTGACACCGGCTTCATTGAAGAGGTTCATCACCCGGTGTGGCTGGCCAACCCGGTCATCGTCCCCAAGGCAAACGGGAAGCTTCGGATGTGCATCGACTACACCAGCTTGAATAAGGCCTATCCCAAGGACCCGTATCCACTCTGACGTATAGATCAGATCATGGATTCTACCTCTGGGCGCGACCTGTTGTCCTTCTTAGATGCTTACTCTAGTTTCCATCAAATCTAGATGTCTAGGGAAGATAGGAAGCATATCGCTTTTGTAATAGTAGTTGGTCTTTACTACTATGTTGTTATGCCTTACGGTCTAAAAACGCTTTGCCAACATTTGTGCGGGCGATGAGTAAGACTTTCGGGGACCTCATCAGGGACAAAGTGGAGGTGTACGTCGACGACATCGTAGTCAAGACTAAGACAAGGTCGACCCTAGTGGAAGACTTAACCCTGGTCTTCGACAAGCTGCGGGCAACCCGCACAAAGTTGAACCCGGACAAATGTGTCTTTGGGGTCTCCGCAGGGAAGTTGCTGGGGTTCCTGGTTTCACACCGAGGCATTGAAGCAAACCCAGAGAAAATCAGGGCAATTGAGGCGATGAGGCCTCCGGCTCGAATCAAGGATGTCCAAAAGCTTATGGGGTCGTTAGCCGCCCTTAGCCGCTTCATTTCAAGGCTGGCTGAAAGGGCGCTACCCTTCTTTAAGCTCCTGCGAAAATCTGGTCCATTCTCTTGGACCAAAGAGGCTGAGCAAGCCTTTCAAGAGTTGAAGTAGCACCTTGTGTCCCTGCCGATACTGGTAGCTCCGGAGCCAGGGGAGTCGTTGTACCTGTACATCACGGCGGCTGCAGAGGCGGTGAGCATAGTGTTGGTTGTCGAAAGGACCGCACAAGAAGCCAGGAACCTGAGGGCCCGGGACTAGCTATAGGAGTCTAGACGTTCAGAAGCCGGTCTACTACGTCAGCGAGGTGCTCCATAAGGCAAAGACCAGGTACCTTGAGACGCACAAACTCCTCTATGCTATACTTGTTGCGTCCAGGAAGCTGCGCCACTATTTCCAGGCACACAGGGTTGTGGTGGTGACCTCCTTTCCATTAAGGGCCATCCTCCACAACTCTAACGCCATAGGCAACATCGCCAAGTGGTGGGCAGCGGAGCTCGCTGAGTTCCAACTGGACTTCCAGCCTCACCATGCCATCAAGAGCCAGGTCCTGGCTAACTTCATCGTGGAATGGACGCCTCCCCCGAGCGCCCCTAGGGGTCCAGATCCCGATTCGGACCCCGCACCTGTGGAGCCTAGGGGTCCGGTCTTCACCGAGCCCCACTGGACGCTCTTCTTCGACGGGTCCGCTCGTCAGCAAGGTGGCAGAGCTGGAGTGGTCCTCATCGACCCAAGCAGAGATCAAGTGAAGTACATGGTGCACCTTGAGTTCAAGGCCACCAACAATATGGCAGAGTACGAGACACTTATATTTGGCTTGTCTGTGGCCCTTCCCTGGGGATCCGCCAGCTCCTTGTGAAGGGGGACTCCCAGCTAATCATCAAGCAAGTCCGCGGGGAATGTAGCTGCAATGAGCCAAGGCTTGCAGCTTACCTCCTCCACGTAAGGAAGCTAGAGAAGGACTTCACAGCCTTGAAACTGCAACATGTTCCTCGGGCTGACAACTTAGCGACACATGACCTCTCCGTGAGGGCATCAACTTGGGCACCCGTGCCCGAGGGCGTCTTCGAAAGATGGCTGCTGAGACCCACCGCCCAGCCTACCAAACTGGGCGAAGGGGGCGAGACTAGCACCTCGAAGCTAGCGGTCCCAGTGGCGTTACATCTACAGAACCCACCAAAGGTTGTGTGTGCCACAGGGGGTCCTACCCACCCCTTAGTGCCACAGCCAGTATCTCAGAGTGGTCCCGATGCATGGATCTCCGAGATCTGGGACTACTTGAAGGAAAACATCCTTCCTGAAGACCATGTATCCGCAGAGCGCATAGTGCGGTTGGCTAAGCGCTACACGGTGGTGGAAGGGGATCTCTACTGCCGTGGTGCCAATGGCATTCTAATGCGGTGCATTACCAAGGAGGAGGGCCGTGAATTGCTCACGAAGATCCATGGAGGAGAGTGCGGAAGTCATTCATCATCCCGCATGTTGGTCGGTAAGGCCTTCCGGCATGGCTTTTACTAGCCAACCGCCCTCTAGGATGCAGCTGAGATGGTAAAGTCCTGCAAGGCGTGCCAATTCCATGCAAAGCAGAAACACACACCAGCTTAGGCTCTACAAATGATTCCACCCTCTTAGCCCTTCGCCGTATGGGGGGTGGATATCCTGGGACCATTCCCCAGAGCTATAGGTGGGTACCGGTACCTCTTCGTCGCCATCAACAAGTTCACCAAGTGGCCAGAGGCCACCCCTGTGGTCAACATCACCCAGGGTGCTGCTGTCGCTTTCCTCAGGTCAATTGTCTATAGATTTGGTGTCCCAAGCCGTATCATTACAAACAACGGGACCCAGTTTACAAGTCGGCTTTTCCAGGAGTATTGCGAGGGCATCGGCACCCAGCTCTGCTATGCGTCTGTGGCTCATCCCAGGAGCAACGACCAAGTGGAGAGGGCAAATGCAGAGATCCTCAGGGGGCTCAAGACACGCACCTATGACTGCTTGAAAAAGCACGGTGCAAATTGGGTCAGTGAGCTTTCGTCCGTGCTGTGGAGGAACCGGACCACACCCAGCCGAGCTACCGGGGAGACCCCGTTCTTCCTAGTCTACAGGGCCGAAGCCTGCTTCCCCCGGAAATCATTATGGGCTCCCCACAGGTCCAGGCTTTCGATGAGTCTATGCAGGAATAGCTACGGCGTGAGGACATGGACTTCATCGACGAGCGCAGATGGCAAGCGACGATCCGAAATGCACGATACAACCAAGCGCTCAGACGCTACCACCAACGGTTCGTGCATAGTAGGGAGCTCCGGGTCGGGGACCTGGTCCTAAGGCGAGTATTGAACCGAGAAGGGCTCCACAAACTCTCCCCCAGCTGGGAAGAGCCCTTCAAGGTGATGGAAATATGCCGACCCGGGTGTGTTCGCCTTGCTACAACTGAAGGAGAGCCTCTTCCCAATCCTTGGAACATAGAGCATCTCCGTAAGTTTTTCCCATAAAAGCAAACCTAGGGACCCAATTTTCTTCCTTTGTAACTAGGTAGCGCATATATGTATGCCAGCCCGGTGAGGTCCGCCCTCATAAACCCGGTCTGTTGGCCTACACCCATGTATATCAAGTTATAAAGAAAAGATTCACCCCTAGATTTGTTTTTGTGATGGTCTTATTTTGCTTCAATTCACGAGCATCATTTTCTATCTAACCCACCCATATGGTCCCCACCCTTGCTGGTATAATGACATCCGAACTAAGTAGCCAGGCTTGCAGTTTGGGACCCCTCGGAAGGGGGGTCCGACAGGCTGGGGGTCAGTTCTAGAGAACAGGTCCTTGTCTCTTGGGGTGGTTCGGCGCTGTGTAGCCGCTTAGCCTGGTCCCGTACCCTAAGCCTGCATGCCCCACCACTCTGTGACGGGTACCCTAGTATCTGGAACCATAGTTCTGTGGGTCCAGTAACCTGGGGTCTGGCTCTAAAGAATGGACACTTGTCTCCTGGGGTGGTCCGGAGATGTGTAGCCGTTAACCTGGTCCCGTACCCTAAGCCTACATGCTCCACCACTTTGTGACGGGTGCCCTAGTATTTGGAGCTGTAGGTCCAAGGGGTCCGGACACACGAATTGGCTTCCTAGCCTAAGTCCTGTAGGTCCTGTGGCGTGAATCAAAGGATAAAAGATACCAGTTAGTGGGTCCTATGGGTGCACTACTAAAGCTTCCTAGCCGCTGTGTGCAGGTCCAGGTCCCAGTCGAGACTATCTCCTGGAGGCCAGGTCTCCGATTCTTTCTTAAGTGTACTGGCATCCAGCCTCGACACCTCGAGCCTACATCCTAGGGGGGCCAAGTACTAGGGAGAAGTTGGTAATGACGCACACAGCAAGGACAAATAACATATAGATAAGTTCTGTCACTGTTAGAAAAAGAGTATGTTACACAACCAAAAACTATTATAGAGCTGCTTCGCAGCGGGAACCTTGCCATCTCTCTGCAGATCTGACTACTCATCATCGGCGGGATCCTGCTGGAATCGCTCGGCCACCAGCTCCACAGCATCTTGAACGGCCTCCCAGGCGACGTCTTCAGTATCAGCCACCAGACCAGTGATCACCGGCTCCAAGGAGATGGCTGGGTCATGGCTCCGGAAGCACATCAGAATGTACTCTATCACCGCCCGACAGAGCCTACCACCTTCGGCTTCCAAGCGGGCGCCTAGGATCTGGTCCAGGCGATGGAGGCAGTCCATGGCGCTGTCTAACACCGGGAGCGCATCAGAGATGGTCGTCGGCTGCTCCGACACCGGGATGGGGCTCACCCCCAGCGGCACCAGTGTTGTGCTTGCCTCGCTGGCCCAGGCGGCAATGCGCTAGACCCTGTCGTGCTGCTCCACCCGGAGGTCTTCAAGCGTCTTCTTCATCGCCTCCACCACCTGGAGGCCTGGTGCTGTCTGCACCGCCTGTGTCGCCTGGAACCGACGGACCCGCTCCTCCAGCGCCTGCTCCTTCTCCTCCAGCGCTCGGTCCTTCACTTCAGCCTCGAGCTCATGCTCGGCCAGCGACTTCTCCCACCCTTCAACCATTTCCTCCTTGAAGGCAAGGTTGGCCTCCCGCCTGGTGAGGGCCGCCCCCTGCCCGGTGAGGTCCGCCTCATGCCTGGCGAGGTCTGCCTCCCGCCTGTCCAAGGATTCTCCTCTCGCTTTTAGCTTCTCCTCGGTGAGGGCGGTGTCGCGGGCCTTGCCATCAAGCTCCCGCTGCTACCTTTGCAGGCTCTCCACAGCCATGGTCTGCTCGATTCGCTGCTCCTCCAGGACCTTGTTAAAGGTGCTTAGCTTGGTACTCAGCTCGGTTACGACCTCCTCCCTCTAGTTCAAATGTTCCTCCTTTTGGCCAGCCTTTTCTCCTTCCGGCTCACCTCCAGCTCCCTGGCGAACACCCTCTAGAGGTCCTTCTTGTAGTCTTGGCGGTCCCACGCCAGCTCGGACCGCTCGAAGGCGAACTAGCGGGACGTCGTCTTAGTGCGCTCCTCCAGTTGGGTACGCCAGTCGTTGAGGCGCTGGTGTTTGGCCTCTAGCGCCTCCCACTCCCGCCGGATCGCCGCCTTGGTCGCTTGAAGGGCCTGATGCGCTTGAGATAGCACCCGGGGGAGGGGAACCGACGCCGCTTCTGGCTCGACGCCGGACCAGAGCCGCCACCCAAAAATCACCTCTGTCTCCTCCGGAGTGGGCGGCGGGGCAGAGCTGGACGCGCCCCCGTGTCGACCTCGATGACAGGGGCGGACATAGCTAGGGCCTCCTCTGTCGCTACCAATGGAGCAGTGGGGACCCTCTCTGTCGCTACGGCATCGCTGGCCGTCGGTGGCTCCGCTGCTGTCGAACCCCCAGCTGGAGCATGGGAGCCCAGTGACGCCTGCTGCTGGGCGCCTGACCCACCGACAGGCACAACCTTGGAGGTAGAGGGGGAAGAAGCCCTGGCATGCAAGGATGGGATAAGACCCACCGGCATAATAATTACACTCGCAAAACAAGGGTGGAGCTACACTTACTTTGGGCCCTGGACCTTCCAGCGGCCCTAGAAGCGGGACGTCCGCTACTGTTGCTGCTGGCGCCCCTGGGGGAGATCACCCCCAGGTGGTGGTGGTGGGACCGATGGTGGTGGTGGCGGCGGTGGCGGATTCGATGGTGGCGGTGGCGGAGGACTGACGCTCCTTTCTACGCCCTGGGCCTGGGGGCCGGTCCCCTCGGCCCCACCAACGGTCCTCTAGCGCTTCTGGGGTGGGTCCGAATCAACGAGCGGGTCTGTTACAAACGACCCGTCCATGCGGCGCAGCCGGCGTCGCCTCTCTTCCTCTAACCCTCCGATGCCACCTGGGGCGGAGGAGCTGCTCGTAGCCCCTTTGCCCTTGTCCAAGGGGCTGGGGGCCGCGGGGGTAACTCCGAAACCTGCATCAGCGGGCTGGGGACCTCCAGCCGGTATACCAGGGATCTAGATCCTGTGGTGGGGGTCCAGGCCGCCAATCTGGCAAACTGCCACGTCGCTCTTGTCGAGGGTTGGCAGCCAAGCCAAGATCACCGCCCTCAGCCCTAGGTCGTCGTAGAGTGGAGGGATATCCTGAGGAGAGATTAGGGTCTCAGGAACGAAAGACTCACCAATGATCCCCTTCACCAAGAGTTCTAGTTCCTCCCATTACAAGTCAGAGCTTGGCCAGCGCTGGATCCGGCTGATGTCGTTCGAGCCGGTGAACCAGCAACACAGACGCGCCCTCTTCTATAGCGGCGCGACCCGGCGCTTCAGGAAGTCGCCAACCACGTGCATCGACGTCAGGCCACCGGTTGCCAGGCTCTTGATCCTGTCTAGTACGGTCTCGAACTCCGGCGCCAGCGACGACTTGGATCTCCATTGCTTCCGGTCGAGCCGTGGCCCGTCGCTCGACAGCGCCAGGCGGTCGTTGGCCTCCGTGCTGGCAATCACCCAGTCGGCGCGCCAGTTTTCCCACCTCGCGCCACCGAGGGAAGAGATGTAAGAGCCAGCCGAATCCGCCCTTATCTAGAAGTAGGCGCCGAGGTGGTCCTTCGCCTTCCCCGATGTAACACCCTGAATTTGGGGGTATAAAATTTCTTTGCTCGTATTCACAAATTCAGGTGTTACTTCCCTTTTCTCATCCTTCCCCAATCTTCTCTTTCTCATTTCTATAGGAGAAAAGTGGTTATTTTATTTGTAACTATAGTCTATGGGCTCAAACTCCAAGGGAGTATGAATTGTTGCATCATGTTGAACCCTAGATTTCACTTTTGTTTGGTGCATAATTCTTAGAAAGTCTAATTTGAATTTGTGGCTTATTTGAATTTGAATCAAATAGAGAAAATAAAAAGAAAAAGGAAAAACAATTCCAGATTAAAAAGAAAAGGAAAAGAAGCCCACTCCCCCCGCCCCCCTCAGCCTTTCGGCCCAGCTCGGCCCATCGCGCGCGCGCGCCTCTCCCCCCCCCCCCCCTCCTCTCTCTGCCCTGGCGGGCCCACCCGTCAGCGCGGCCGCCTTCCGCGCGCCCGCTTCCCCCGCTCTCTCTGCCCTGGCGGGCCCGCCCGTCAGCGCAACCGTCCTCCGCGCCCGCGCCCGCTTTCCTCTCTCTCTCTGCTCGCGGGCCCGGGCTGTCAGCCCCGTCGTCTCCGCGTAACCGCCGCCGCGCGTGCCGCGGACTCCGCGCCCACGTCGCGCGTGGGGCTCGCCACCACCTCGCCTCGGCCACTAGAGCCCGGAGCCCCACTCGCCCCCTCCCCCTCCCTCATTTGCGCACCTGCAGACCCCTCTCTCACCCTCCCCCTCGCTGCGCGCACGCCAGAGCGCCGCCGCCATAAACCCCCGCCGTCCCGAGCTCGTTTCCCGGCCGCCGTTGGAGCTCCGCCGTGTCCATTGCCACGGTGAGCTTCGCCCCGGCGTCCGCAACCCGGGACGCGCCCCAATTCCCTCTCCCCCTCCCTATTTCTCTCTGCCCGCGCTCACCCGCCGTCCTCCGTGCAGCCGCTGAGGTCCGCCACCGTCGCCCCGGGTCACCGTCGCGTCATCGCCGCCACCGAGGAGTCCCCGGAGCCCGCCTTGAGGTAAAGAACCTCTCCCGCCCCTATTGACCTTTGTTTTGCTCTCTGCTGCGTTTAATTCCTCGCCGGAGTAGATTTATGCCGCCGCCGAACCACTCCACCGTGAACCGCCCCCCTCCGGTGCCCCTGCCCCGACCCAGACCCCACCAAAGAATTCCCCGTGCCCTTCCCAACCTTCCCGGCCACTCAGGTCGCCCCAGAGACCCACCAAGCGCCCGCGCCCCTCGTCTCCGGCGAGTCCTCCGCCGCGGGGACGAGCGCCGCCGCCCCAGCTAGCCGTAGGAGAAGCCCAGGCCAGCCACCCGATCCCCGTCGTTTGTCCCAGATCGGGCGGTCCCGTTTTAATTAGGCCAAACCTGATCCTGGCCGTCCGCCGGAGATCCAGCGGCCCAGGCCCGCTTCCCCCACACCCCGTCTCCCTGCCGTTTGGGTCCCGCCTGTCAGCCCGCCCGCGCGCTCGCGCTGCCCGCCGGTCCCGCCTGTCAGCCCGCCCGCGCGCTCGCGCTGCCTGCCGGTCCCGCCTGTCAGCCACCCAGGCCACCGCGCGCTCGCGCGCCTGCCCGCAGGATCTAATCCTGGCCGTCCGCCTGAGATCCAACGGCCGTAGGAGTCCGATACCCCTTCGCCTGCGCGTTTTCTTAAAGAGCCCCCCTGTTTTCTGGAATTTGAACCCGCCGTCCCTGGTTTCTTACAGCTAGGTCCTCGGACCTTTTATTTAATTCAAAATAGGTACTTAGGGTATATTTTTAACCCCTAAACTTGTAAAATTCATAACTTTGCCATATGAACTCCAAATTAGGTGCTTCAAATTGCAAAATGCTCATGATGTTTTTGTCTATCTATTTAAACAATGTTTCCCTGCTGTTTCCATGTCCCAATTGATGGTTAATCATTAGGATAGGATTAAGGTTATTGGAACCTTATTTGAGATAATTAGAAGTTGGTAGACTTTAATAAAAGTTGGAGCACTTAAGTTATAGACTTAAACACCTAAGTTTAGGAACTTAAAACCAGATGATGATTTAATCCCACCACTGACTTAAACCTGAGTAGTGGATAATGAATCCTTTTGTATAGTCCTCTACCCTAGACCTAGAGAATACCAGAGTGCCTATCCCTTTTCTATTATGAACTTGTGATCTCTCTGCTGCATATGTTTGGTATATTGTTTTTGTTTGATATTTCCCAAGTGCATAGTGTGAATGATTACTTTACGTAGACAACGAGCAGTCTGTGTTTTCCGAGGAAGTTGCAGAGGAAGTTCCTGATCATCAGTTTGGTGAAGGCAAGTGTCCTCTGACCCATTATGTCCTATTCATTTATAACCTACTACCCCGCATTACTTACTTGAAACCTAAGGATTGACTAGCTTTACACTTTACTTTATCCTTGATGACCTTATGGGCTGTTATGGTTAGCATTCTGCTATTGCCTTAACTTAATCAATGAACATGATGTGACTATTTATGATACTGTTACCCTGATGATGTTGATGATCTTGTGATACTCTAGGGGGCTCAGGCTGTTTCCTGAGTACCTCTCCGTAAGGACCTGTTCGTTGAGTGACAACCCGGGATAACAGTGCAACCATGAGGGTGAAATGGGATGCCCTTAGCTAATTAATTAGAGGAACTAGAGGTGTAGTTGCTTCGCCGTCGTGCCGTCAATGGGGTCCAGGCACAGTGCTTGCTATGCCGAGGCTGAGTGCCGAGGTTCTTTCGTTTTGCTTTTGTTAGTCACTCTCCTGCGGGGAGGAGTACTGTGTTTATCAAATTGGAGAAACCTAACGGGCAGCTATGATCTCTAGGGAATCTTTGTAAAAGCTACGTAGTGATACCCTGCCGGACCACCTAGGTAGTGGTCAATGGGGATTAGCTCTCCCCGGGTAGAAAGGGAATCATGACTCATGGGTAAAGTGTGCGACCTCTGCAGAGGGTAGTGAAACTGATATATCAGCCGTGCTCACGGTTAAGAGCAGCCTTGGGATCCTCTTTGATTAGAGATACGGATGGTTCGAGATACAAGGATTATGTTATGGTTTTGGTTCGAATATGATGATGTTGTTCCTCGATGAGGAAATGGTTCATGGGTTGGTTAATGCTAAAATCTGGCTTCTACTAATGATAAATACCTGACCAACTAAAAGCAACTGCTTGAGCCTAACCCCACATAAAGCGAGTCCACTTCAGCCAAACGGGACATTTGCTGAGTACGTTGATGTGTACTCATCCTTGCTTTACCACAAAACACCAGGTTGTCCGCATTGTAACCACTGCTCAGGAGAAGGTGAAGCCATGGGAGGAGACTTCCAGGAGTTTTAAGACTACGACGAATTCTAGGTGTGGGTTGGCGGCAACCCCCAGTCAGCTGCCTGTGAAGGCCTTATCTTTATTGCGTTTCGCTAGCACTTTGATTTAACTGTTAAGTTGATGACTATGTGGATGACTATGACTCTGTGATGTAATAAGTTAATACTCTCTTAAGTTATTATTCGAGCAATGTGCATTGATGTTCATTTATGTAATCGCTGTGTACGTGAGTTCTGATCCTGGCACGTACATAGTTCGCACTTAGTTTGCCTTCCAAAACCGGGTGTGACATAAGTGGTATCAAAGCCGTGCTGACTGTAGGACCACTGACCTAGAGTAGCACTGGTCGTACTAAGGACTATTGACCTTCCCTCTCACCTTGACCTCTGATGTTACTTCAAAAGTCGGTCACCTCGACCAACCCTATGTTTTACTACATATATATATATACTATATTGTACCTTGTTAAAATTTTTATCTTATTCTGTCTATGGCTTATTCACTTGTCATATTAGTTCTGCTCTTACTCTTATGCTTACGGTGTCTTTTGTAGATGGCTCGTCTTAGACACACTGCACGTAAGTCGGTGATTCCTTTCCTGCCGTCTCGACTTGCGGAGCGTCCTCTGCACCGCACCGTGTCCGGTTAGTCGAGTCACCTGGAGAGACTGCACCACCGCCTGCGTGAGGAGCAGGAACGCCGGCGCCAGCACAGAGAGCAGCAGGGCTCTTCCTCCCCACCCCAGCAGGAGGTGGAGTCCGTGAGGCCCCGTTCCTCTGTTGCCCAGCTGGAGGCGCCCCCTGCACCATCGCGGGACGCCCCGGCTGTTGGAGGAGCTACCGGAGGAAGTCCTGGAGGAGACCCCGACGACGACGACTCAGACCACAGCACGGAGTCTTCTGAGCCGCAGGAGGCGGAAGGATGGGTCGCCCGACCCATCACCCGTGACGCCACTCGCGGTTGTCACTTCCACGACGCACTCGACACCTTGCTGCGCCAGGCTTTCGACCGGCACACCTGGTCGATCGAGTATCGTTGTGTAGTCTACCAGCACAGTCGCGGGAGGTACCCGGACCGCTGGGAGGCTACCTGCCTAGTTCGCCGTCCGGAGGATGACCTCCGGGGTGCGGAGGCCGTTTCGGAGCACTATTCCATCTCTGAGAGGGACACTGCAGAGGCAGCTATGCAGGACGCAGCACGACATGCACTCTCCCAGTACTGTTCTTTGTTCAGTGGGGTGGCCGACGGTCTTAACCTTCGGTACTACCCCCGCCGCCCTACTGGCAGCACAGAGAGTGTGGTTGTATCACCTGTTGGTGAGGGTAACCCTAGGTTGAGCAGCACAGTCAACCTAGTCGCAGTGCTTAACACTGAGCTGGATCACTCTCTGGACGAGCTGAGCAGGGCTCGAACGGAGATTGCGGAGTTGCGTGCTGAGCTGGCAGAGCGCCATCACCAGGAGGGTAGTTCTCCCGCTCCTGTTGGGACTCAGCACCCTTACCGCTCACCGCCACGTGGTCACCACACTTATGGTTCCCCTGCCTGTAAGACCAGGATAGATCTGGATCCTTAGATCGTTAGCGTCGAAGTTTGTAATAATTCTTAAGTCAGATGTCTCAGTCTTAGATAGTTAGTTTAGTTTGCTTATCAGTTGCTTCCATTTAGTTAGTTTGCTTATCAGTTGCTTGCATGCCTGTTATGATGAACTTGTGATGGATTTGAATCTTTGTAATGACTGTAGCCAACATGTGGGTTTCCCCTGCAGTTGGGCCTAGCTATAATGTTAGTAAAGTCAGTTATTTAGTTGGGAAGCCATTTACTTCTACTTTCCTTCTTATCTGAGAAGCTGTGTTGAATCGTAATGAGGATCAGTGAAGCTCTTTGTTCACTCAGTGTCATGAAGAATTCTGTATTCTCTTTTCCTATGCTGGAGGGTTGTAAGATCAATGCTGATGTATGAATGTCTTCCATAGATGTCTGACAACAGGCGCCGATGCAACAGGCGTGCTCAGCAAGAGCAGCAGGACCAGCAGGAGGAACAACAGAGGCAGCCTCCCCCGCCACCCCCGATGACAGTGGAGCAGATGTTCTTGATGCAGACTCAGGCAGTGCAGGCCATTGGGCAGACTCTGGCAGCCATGCAGCAGGCTCAACAGCAACCCCAACCCCAATTGCAAGTGCAGATGCCCCAGATGCCACGGGATAAGCGTGGTGAGTTCATGAGAGGGCACCCTCCTACCTTCGCCCATTCTGCTGACCCCATGGATGCAGAAGACTGGCTGCGCGCAGTGGAAAGAGAACTACGCACCGCTCAATGTAACGACAGGGAGAAGGTTCTGTATGGTCCCCGTCAGCTAAGGGGAGCAGCCCAGTCCTGGTGGGAGTCCTACCTCGCCACCCATGCTGACCCCGAAGCCATCACCTGGGAAGAATTCAGCGAGAGTTTCCGCAGGTACCATGTGCCGGAGGGACTGATGATCGTGAAGAAGGAGGAGTTTCTGGCTCTGAAGCAGGGACCCCTGTCTGTTAGTGAATACAGAGACAAGTTTCTGCAGCTATCTCGGTATGCACCTGAGGATGTCAACACTGATGCTAAAAGGCAGTACAGGTTCATGAGGGGTTTGGTGGATCCCCTGCATTACCAGCTGATGAATCACACCTTCCCCACCTTCCAGCACCTGATCGATAGGGCAGTTATGACTGAGAAGAAGCGTAAGGATATGGAAGATCGGAAGCGCAAGATGAGTGGACCCCAGTCCGGAAGCATCAGCCGTCCACGTTTCTCAGGCAGTTCATCTCAGCAAGGCAGGCCTGGTCACCCACAGGGATATCAGAATCAGAATCAGCGTCCGCATCAGCAGCAGTTTCAGAGGCAGTATCAACAGCAGCAGCAGCAGTATCGTCAGCACAGCCAGCAAGGAGGTAATCAGTATCAAAAGCAGAACAACCAGGCACCTCGCCTTCCTGCCCCAGCAGCAAACCAGAGCAACCAAGCAGCCCCAGCACAAGGAGGAGGCAGAGGATGCTTCCACTGTGGAGAGCAAGGCCACTAGGCGATGCAGTGCCCGAAGAGGGCGGCGCAGCAGCAGACCAACCCCAATGCTCCAACAAGGCAAGGTGTACTACAGCCGACAGCAGGCAATCGTAACCAAGCGTACAACCGTGGAAAGGTGAACCACTTGGAGGCCGAAGCGATCCAGGATGCACCAGATGTGGCAGTAGGTATGTTCTCAGTCGAATCTCATCCCACGAAAGTGCTATTTGATACTGGTGCAACTCATTCATTTGTCACTGCAACCTGGGTAGAATTGCATAACATCTCAGTAGAGGCAATGATGCCGCCCATGAGGATTAATTCAGTTGGTGGCAAAGTGCAAACAGATAAAATATGCTCAAATATAAGGGTGGAAATAAGGGGGATAGGATTCCCCAGTGACTTAATAGTAATAGACACCCCTAGGATAGATGTCATCCTAGGGATGAATTGGTTAATGAAGTATGAAGCGAATGTTAGCTGTGACAAGAGGACCGTAACATTGAAGTCCCTGTCAGGAGAAGAGGTAGTGGCCGAGCTAAGGATGCCTAAATCAGCGGAGGGTGTCTGTCACCAGATTTCAGTTGATAGTAAGGAGCCCAACCCGCTCGAGGCTATCAAGGTTGTGTCGGACTTTCCGGACGTATTTCTCGAGGAGCTAACGGGCATGCCACCCGAGAGAAAAGTCGAATTTGCCATAGAGCTCATCCCTGGTACCGCCCCCATTTCCAAAAGAGCCTACCGAGTGTCTGGACCAGAATTGGTGGAACTCAAGAAGCAGATAGATGAGATGTTAGAGAAGGGTTACATCAGACCAAGTACTTCGCCTTGGGCCGCTCCGGTGTTGTTTGTAGAGAAGAAAGATGGTACCAAAAGGATGTGCATAGACTACCGGGCCTTGAATGAAGTCACTGTCAAGAACAAGTACCCCCTGCCAAGGATAGAAGATTTGTTCGACCAGCTCAGAGGTGCCAGCGTATTCTCGAAGATAGATCTGAGATCAGGTTACCATCAACTCAGAATCCGACCCTCGGACATACCGAAGACAGCATTCATCACCAAGTACGGGTTATATGAATTCACAGTTATGTCCTTTGGTTTGACAAATGCGCCAGCTTTCTTTATGTATCTGATGAACAGCGTGTTCATGGACTATCTAGACAAGTTTGTGGTAGTGTTTATCGATGATATTCTTATATACTCTCAAAGTGAGGAAGATCATGTAGAGCATTTGAAGATGGTATTGCAAAGACTTTGAGAGCATCAGCTGTATGCCAAGCTGAGCAAATGCGAGTTCTGGATTCATGAAGTCTTGTTTCTGGGTCACATCATAAATCAAGATGGGTTGGCAGTGGATCCAAAGAAAGTGGCAGATATCCTGAACTGGAAAGCACCAAAGGATGTTCGTGGGATCAAGAGCTTCATTGGAATGGCTGGGTATTACAGGCGTTTCATCGAAGGCTTCTCAAAGATTGCTAGACCAATGACAGCATTACTAGCGAAGAAAATTGAGTTTAAGTGGACC
The DNA here is from genome assembly GCA_029449295.1 of Zea luxurians. Taxonomy (NCBI): domain Eukaryota; kingdom Viridiplantae; phylum Streptophyta; class Magnoliopsida; order Poales; family Poaceae; genus Zea; species Zea luxurians. Next base: position 30,884,601 of record JAOPSE010000012.1, on the reverse strand, counting down.
CAAAAGTGTCAGGAAGCATTTGAAGAACTGAAAAATAGATTGACTACAGCTCCGGTGTTAGTCCTGCCTGATGTTCACAAGCCATTCTCAGTGTATTGCGATGCATCTTACACCGGATTGGGATGTGTGCTAATGCAAGAAGGAAGAGTTGTAGCATATTCATCTCGACAGCTGAAGATCCATGAGAAAAATTATCCCACACACGACCTGGAGTTGGCAGCAGTAGTTCATGCTTTGAAGACATGGAGACATTACTTGTATGGACAGAAGTGCGACATCTACACAGATCATAAAAGTCTGAAGTACATATTCACCCAGTCAGAGTTAAACATGAGACAGCGAAGATGGTTGGAATTGATCAAAGACTATGAGTTGGAGATACATTACCATCCAGGCAAAGCCAATGTGGTTGCAGATGCTCTGAGCAGGAAGAGTCAAGTCAATATGCTGGCCACGTACCCGATGCTGTATGAGTTAGCCAAGGAGTTCGACAGACTGAGTCTCGGTTTCCTGAACAGTACGCAAGGAGTAACAGTGGAATTAGAGCCCACTCTAGAGCGGGAGATCAAAGAAGGGCAGAAGGATGATGAAAACATCAACAAGATCCGGCAGCTGGTCTTAGAAGGAAGAGGCAAAGACTTTCGAGAGGATAAAGAGGGAGTAATATGGTTCAAGGACCGATTGTGTGTCCCCGACCTCAAACCTATTCGGGAGCTGATCCTAAAGGAAGCTCATGAGACAGCCTACTCCATACACCCGGGAAGTGAAAAGATGTACCAGGATTTAAAAAGGAGGTTTTGGTGGTATGGCATGAAAAGAGAAATCGCAGAATATGTCGCCATCTGTGATAGCTGTCAGAGAACCAAAGCAGAGCATCAAAGGCCCGCCGGATTGTTGCAGCCATTGCGGATTCCTCAGTGGAAGTGGGATGAGATCGGGATGGATTTTATAGTTGGCCTACCTCGTACCCGGGCCGGCTATGATTCCATCTGGGTGGTTGTGGACCGCTTAACAAAGGTGGCCCATTTCATACCTGTGAAGACCACATACACCGGAGCAACGTTAGCTGAGTTATACATGTCACGGATAGTCTGCCTTCATGGTGTGCCGAAGAAGATAGTGTCAGATCGAGGAACGCAGTTCACCTCTCATTTTTGGCAGCAGCTACAAGAAGCTTTGGGCACCCATTTGAACTTCAGCTCGGCTTATCATCCACAGACAGACGGTCAGACTGAAAGAACTAACCAGATTCTAGAAGATATGCTGAGAGCCTGTGCGTTGCAAGACAAGTCAGGATGGGACAAAAGGTTACCCTATGCAGAATTCTCCTATAACAATAGCTATCAGGCTAGCTTGAAGATGTCACCGTTTCAGGCACTCTATGGACGGAGTTGTAGGACTCCGCTGCATTGGGACCAGCCTGGAGAGAGACAGGTGTTTGGCCCCGACATTTTGCTTGAAGCCGAAGAGAATATCAAAATGGTTCGGGAGAATCTGAAGATAGCACAATCAAGGCAACGAAGCTATGCGGACCGAAGGAGAAGAGAACTGAGTTTCGAAGTGGGGGATTTCGTCTATCTGAAGGTGTCACCTATCAGGGGAGTCAGAAGGTTCGGAGTTAAAGGCAAGTTAGCACCCCGGTACGTTGGACCATATCAGATTCAAGCAAAGCATGGAGAAGTGGCTTACCAACTCAACCTACCAGAAAGTTTGTCGGCAGTGCACAATGTGTTCCACGTGTCACAATTGAAGAAGTGTCTGCGAGTACCAGAAGAACAGTTGCCAGTGGAGGGTTTGGAAGTCCAGGAGGATCTGACATACATAGAGAAGCCAACGCAGATTCTGGAGTTCGCAGACAGAGTCACCCGGAGGAACACCATCAGAATGTGCAAAGTCAGATGGGGTCACCACTCCGAGGAAGAAGCAACCTCGGAACGAGAAGATGATCTGAAGGCCAAATACCCTGAACTCTTTGCTGACCAACCCTGAATCTCGGGGCGAGATTCTTTTAAGGGGGATAGGTTTGTAACACCCTGAATTTGGGGGTATAAAATTTCTTTGCTCGTATTCACAAATTCAGGTGTTACTTCCCTTTTCTCATCCTTCCCCAATCTTCTCTTTCTCATTTCTATAGGAGAAAAGTGGTTATTTTATTTATAACTATAGTCTATGGGCTCAAACTCCAAGGGAGTATGAATTGTTGCATCATGTTGAACCCTAGATTTCACTTTTGTTTGGTGCATAATTCTTAGAAAGTCTAATTTGAATTTGAATCAAATAGAGAAAATAAAAAGAAAAAGGAAAAACAATTCCAGATTAAAAAGAAAAGGAAAAGAAGCCCACTCCCCCCGCCCCCCTCAGCCCATCGCGCGCGCGCGCGCCTCTCCCCCCCCTCCTCTCTCTGCCCTGGCGGGCCCACCCGTCAGCGCGGCCGCCTTCCGCGCGCCTGCTTCCCCCGCTCTCTCTGCCCTGGCGGGCCCGCCCGTCAGCGCAACCGTCCTCCGCGCCCGCGCCCGCTTTCCTCTCTCTCTCTGCTCGTGGGCCTGGGCTGTCAGCCCCGTCGTCTCCGCGTAACCGTCGCCGCGCGTGCCGCGGACTCCACGCCCACGTCGCGCGTGGGGCTCGCCACCACCTCGCCTCGGCCACTAGAGCCCGGAGCCCCACTCGCCCCCTCCCCCTCCCTCATTTGCGCACCTGCAGACCCCTCTCTCACCCTCCCGCTCGCTGCGCGCACGCCAGAGCGCCGCCGCCATAAACCCCCGCCGTCCCGAGCTCGTTTCCCGGCCGCCGTTGGAGCTCCGCCGTGTCCATTGCCATGGTGAGCTTCGCCCCGGCGTCCGCAACCCGGGACGCGCCCCAATTCCCTCTCCCCCTCCCTATTTCTCTCTGCCCGCGCTCACCCGCCGTCCTCCGTGCAGCCGCTGAGGTCCGCCACCGTCGCCCCGGGTCACCGTCGCGTCATCGCCGCCACCGAGGAGTCCCCGGAGCCCGCCTTGAGGTAAAGAACCTCTCCCGCCCCTATTGACCTTTGTTTTGCTCTCTGCTGCGTTTAATTCCTCGCCGGAGTAGATTTATGCCGCCGCCGAACCACTCCACCGTGAACCGCCCCCCTCCGGTGCCCCTGCCCCGACCCAGACCCCACCAAAGAATTCCCCGTGCCCTTCCCAACCTTCCCGGCCACTCAGGTCGCCCCAGAGACCCGCCAAGCGCCAGCGCCCCTCGTCTCCGGCGAGTCCTCCGCCGCGGGGACGAGCGCCGCCGCCCCAGCTAGCCGTAGGAGAAGCCCAGGCCGGCCACCCGATCCCCGCCGTCTGTCCCAGATCGGGCGGTCCCGTTTTAATTAGGCCAAACCTGATCCTGGCCATCCGCCGGAGATCCAGCGGCCCAGGCCCGCTTCCCCCACACCCCGTCTCCCTGCCGTTTGGGTCCCGCCTGTCAGCTCGCCCGCGCGCTCGCGCTGCCCGCCGGTCCCGCCTGTCAGCCCGCCCGCGCGCTCGCGCTGCCTGCCGGTCCCGCCTGTCAGCCACCCAGGCCGCCGCGCGCTCGCGCGCCCGCCCGCAGGATCTAATCCTGGCCGTCCGCCTGAGATCCAACGGCCGTAGGAGTCCGATACCCCTTCGCCCGCGCGTTTTCTTAAAGAGCCCCCCTGTTTTCTGGAATTTGAACCCGCCGTCCCTGGTTTCTTACAGCTAGGTCCTCGGACCTTTTATTTAATTCAAAATAGGTACTTAGGGTATATTTTTAACCCCTAAACTTGTAAAATTCATAACTTTGCCATATGAACTCCAAATTAGGTGCTTCAAATTGCAAAATGCTCATGATGTTTTTGTCTATCTATTTAAACAATGTTTCCCTGCTGTTTCCATGTCCCAATTGATGGTTAATCATTAGGATAGGATTAAGGTTATTGGAACCTTATTTGAGATAATTAGAAGTTGGTAGACTTTAATAAAAGTTGGAGCACTTAAGTTATAGACTTAAACACCTAAGTTTAGGAACTTAAAACCAGATGATGATTTAATCCCACCACTGACTTAAACCTGAGTAGTGGATAATGAATCCTTTTGTATAGTCCTCTACCCTAGACCTAGAGAATACCAGAGTGCCTATCCCTTTTCTATTATGAACTTGTGATCTCTCTGCTGCATATGTTTGGCATATTGTTTTTGTTTGATATTTCCCAAGTGCATAGTGTGAATGATTACTTTACGTAGACAACGAGCAGTCTGTGTTTTCCGAGGAAGTTGCAGAGGAAGTTCCTGATCATCAGTTTGGTGAAGGCAAGTGTCCTCTGACCCATTATGTCCTATTCATTTATAACCTACTACCCCGCATTACTTACTTGAAACCTAAGGATTGACTAGCTTTACACTTTACTTTATCCTTGATGACCTTATGGGCTGTTATGGTTAGCATTCTGCTATTGCCTTAACTTAATCAATGAACATGATGTGACTATTTATGATACTGTTACCCTGATGATGTTGATGATCTTGTGATACTCTAGGGGGCTCAGGTTGTTTCCTGAGTACCTCTCCGTAAGGACCTGTTCGTTGAGTGACAACCCGGGATAACAGTGCAACCATGAGGGTGAAATGGGATGCCCTTAGCTAATTAATTAGAGGAACTAGAGGTGTAGTTGCTTCGCCGTCGTGCCGTCAATGGGGTCCAGGCACAGTGCTTGCTCTGCCGAGGCTGAGTGCCGAGGTTCTTTCGTTTTGCTTTTGTTAGTCACTCTCCTGCGGGGAGGAGTACTGTGTTTATCAAACTGGAGAAACCTAACGGGCAGCTATGATCTCTAGGGAATCTTTGTAAAAGCTACGTAGTGATACCCTGCCGGACCACCTAGGTAGTGGTCAATGGGGATTAGCTCTCCCCGGGTAGAAAGGGAATCATGACTCATGGGTAAAGTGTGTGACCTCTGCAGAGGGTAGTGAAACTGATATATCAGTCGTGCTCACGGTTAAGAGCAGCCTTGGGATCCTCTTTGATTAGAGATACAGATGGTTCGAGATACAAGGATTATGTTATGGTTTTGGTTCGAATATGATGATGTTGTTCCTCGATGAGGAAATGGTTCATGGGTTGGTTAATGCTAAAATCTGGCTTCTACTAATGATAAATACCTGACCAACTAAAAGCAACTGCTTGAGCCTAACCCCACATAAAGCGAGTCCACTTCAGCCAAACGGGACATTTGCTGAGTACGTTGATGTGTACTCATCCTTGCTTTACCACAAAACACCAGGTTGTCCGCATTGTAACCACTGCTCAGGAGAAGGTGAAGCCGTGGGAGGAGACTTCCAGGAGTTTCAAGACTACGACGAATTCTAGGTGTGGGTTGGCGGCAACCCCCAGTCAGCTGCCTGTGAAGGCCTTATCTTTATTGCGTTTCGCTAGCACTTTGATTTAACTGTTAAGTTGATGACTATGTGGATGACTATGACTCTGTGATGTAATAAGTTAATACTCTCTTAAGTTATTATTCGAGCAATGTGCATTGATGTTCATTTATGTAATCGCTGTGTACGTGAGTTCTGATCCTGGCACGTACATAGTTCGCACTTGGTTTGCCTTCCAAAACCGGGTGTGACACCCGACCTCATCAGCACAAAGAAATGGCGGAAGAGGGCGGTGCAGGGCACCACCCCCACGAACATCTTGCACAGGTGGGCAAAGATGGCTGCCTGGAGGATAGAGTGGGGGTGAGGTGCTGAAACTGGAGGTCGAGCTCCTCCAATAGCAGCAGAAAGAAGGGCGAGATCGGCAGCGTCAACCCGCAGGAGAGGTAGGAGATGAAGAGCACGAACTCCCTGGCGGCGAGATCGCTGAGGGTAGTGGCACCGGCACGGATCCTCCTAGCGAACGCCGGCGCGCTCCATCTGAGCAGGTTGCGAACCAGGTTGAGTGCCACCTCGGACTGGAAACGCTTGGGATAAACCAGCGTGGCCATGGCGACTGCGGCGGTGGAGAGCTGAAGAGCGCGAATGCCAAGGGACGCAGAGGGCTCAGAGGCAAAAGGGCACAGCAGTTGGAGACAATACGAAAGTGTAACTGCTACACGCAGGGGGAATCCCTTTTCAAGGAAGACTCCCCCGCTCACGCCTCGGGAAATTCCGTCTGACGCGCACCTGGCGCCCAAGCGACCAGTCGCTGACATGGGGGCCGGGCCCACAAGTCATGTGGCTGGTGTGCCGGTCTCCAAGTGCAAAAAAGACGAACCGCCACGCGAGGAGCGAACCGCCGCGCACGATCGTGCGCCGCCTCGGGGCCACTGCGGGGGAATATTTTGACCTAGGCGACGGTAATGAGGCGCCCCACGCACAGCCCGACGAAACCGCCATGCGTGGGGGCCACACATCAGTTAGCCGCAAGGACTGGCATGACAGTTGATGTGACCGATGGCAGACTGACAGCGCGTGCGTGCCGAGTTAATGCGGCGCACGTTGAGGTGGCGCCCCAGTCACCGGTCATGTCGTGCTGACGCAAGGTACAAGTTTTGGCCCCACTTGCAGGCTCGCATCCTCTCCTGAGGTGGGCCCAAGGGCCACTGTCGGTACCCTAAAATAGGGGTACCCCTTACTACAGTGTGAAGATGCTATACCCGTGCGACTACCTCTAGTTGCGTGGTGAACAGCACTCTACCCCGCCACATGGACGGCTCCGGGGTCGCCACATGGCCAGGGAAGACGATATACTCCAAGATATCAGTATTGGGTCCGGACCCCTATGGGAAAGTGTCGGACCCCTGTACATGTAGACCGGACCTCCGGGTAAGGTCCAGGACCCTCACGGGCACGACCCGGACCCCTGGGACGAGTCCCGGACCCCTCTGCGTGGGGTCCGAGCTACCCACGGCCGGGTCCCCGGACTCTGGGGCAGAGAATACTTAGGCCTTGCTTAGGCAGGGGTCCGATGTCGACACGTGTTCAGGCCCAGCCTGGTGCGGACCTGTCCGCATAACGCTATCGCTCCCCGCTCAGGCGGAGACCCGATGGCCTACTGCACGTGACGTAAGCCAGCTGGCGGGGCCTGACGTATGGCCTCCGGGTTGCGTGGCCCCTGCATTTATTGTGGATAAGGCGCGCTGCCTGACATGTGATGTGCTGCCTCGGCATTTAATGAGGCCTGTCCACTCTGCTGTCAGACAACGACCTGTCCATTCCACTAGCAAGCAGTGTGCCGCCTTAGCATTTAATGAGACCTGTCCATGTCGCTGGCAGGCGGCATGCCTGTCTATTCCGTTGGTAGGCGGCACGCCCATACGGCCGCGTGCACTGTGCTCATCATCTCTCGTATGTTGTTAGGCAAACTTCCTCTGCACGACAATGCTGCACAGATCGTGGATATCAGGGCGCAAGGAGATTGCACAGGGCGACTAGCATTAGTTGCTACGGGTATTCCATCCATTATGTTTCTGGGCCCACATGTCGAGGCTCAGCACCCTTGTACGTGCCCCCCTTGAACTATAAAAGGGAGGGCACACAACGTTACAATACACACTCACTGAGACTCTCAGACTCACAAGTTCATACAAGCTCTCAAGCTCAGTACACCACACAGTGGAGTAGGGTCAAGGGCCGCTCCCAGTGCGCTGTCCACAGCCAGGGAGTTGTTGCGCCACCCTCCTAGCTCCACGGCCTCGCCAGGGGCCATGAAGCAGTGGCGTGACGACGTCGACCGGCTGCTCGGCATGGCACACTCTGGCTCAGCCAGGCCCATGCCTCGCTTGTCCCGGCGTCAACATGAGGCATCAGCGTCGGTGCACTCGCCCTCTGTAAGGGCTGCGCCGACCAAGGACTTGCAGGTGGAGCTCAACCGCCGGTGGGAGGGAGAGGACGCCATAACCTCTCTAGAGGGGCCAGATGACCTGTGGGCAGAACTCAACCACAGGCGCGCGGGTGAGGATGCTCGCGTCTCTCTAGAGAGGGCGCGTGAGTGCCGACAAAACATCGAGGGTTGCAACCTCAACTACGACTTCGCTGCGGTTGCTCCGTAGACCCCGACGGGCGCCCGGAACTTGACGGGTGTCCCGTTGGCTGGCGTGGGCTACGCCGCACTCACAGACCATCTCCGCGCGACGACCTGGCCATCCAAGTTCCGGCCACACCTGCTGGAAAAGTACGACGGTACGTCAAACCCATCGGAATTCCTACAGGTATACGTTACCGCCATCACGGCAGCAGGTGGAGACACTGCTGTGATGGCAACATACTTCCATGTAGCCTTGTCCAGGCCGGTCCAGACTTGGCTCATTAACCTTGCCCTAGGATTGATCTACTCCTAGGAAGAGCTAGCGTGCGGTTCACTGTGAACTTCGCTAGCGCTTACCAACAGCATGGCGTGGAGGCACACCTCCATGTGGTGAGGCAGGTGCCCGGGGAAACTCCCCGGGCCTTCATCTCCCGCTTCACCAAGGTACGTGGGACTATACCCCATATCTCTGATGCTTCCATCATCACCACCTTTCGCCAAGGAATACGTGATGAAAAGATGTTGGAGAAGTTGGCCACACATGACGTGGAAAATGTCACCACACTCTTCGCTCTGGCCGACAAGTGTGCCAGGGCCACCGAGGGCTGTGCATGGCACTCGGCACCACAGTCCGGGGTTGCCCAGATGGGTGGCTCTGGTGCCATTGCCCAGGACGGCAAGAAGAAGAAGAAAAAGAACCACGGCCATGAGAAGCCATCGTTTGCCACTCTAGTCGTAGCAGCTGCGGCTGGGGGCCAGAACGAGCGCAACAAGCGCCCATGGCTGTAGAGGGGTAACAGCGGCTCATGCCCTATACACCCCAACAGTCACCACAGCGCCACAGAGTGTCGCGAGATCATCGAGCTCGTGAAGCGCGTCAGCGAGCAGCACGAGCAGACCTCCAGGGATGGCTCCCCTCCTCACCGCCGGCCTGGCAAGGAAAGGGTCGACAGCGGCGAGGTGGCCGCGGGAGAGCCGGACCTCGGGTATCAGTCACCCGAGGGGGTCCTAAAGGATGTCTTCGCCGAACGCTCTGACTCCGGTGACGACAGCTAGCTAGGCTACCGGGGCGACCCCGCCCTTCCCGGTCTACGGGCCCGAAGCCTGTCTTCCCCCAGAAACCCTTGTGGGCTCCCCACGGGCCCAGTCTTTTGGTGAGTCTATGCAGGAATGGCTACGGCGTAAGGACATGGGCTTCATCAACGAACGCAGATGGCAAGCGGCGATCCAAAATGCACGATACAACCAAGTGCTCAGGCGCTACCGCCAACGGTTCGTGCATAAGTATGGAGCTCCAGGTCGGGACCTAGTCCCACGGGGAGTACCGAACCAAGAAGGGGTCTGCAAACTCTCCCTCAGCTGGAAAGGACCCTTCAAGGTGACGGAAGTATGCCGACCCGGGTGTATTCGTCTTGCCAAAACAGAATGGGAACCTCTTCCCAGCCCCTAGAACATGGAGCATCTCCGTAAGTTCTACCCATAGGAGCAAGTCTGAGGGGTTAAGTTTTTCTTCTTTTGTAATTAGGTTGTGCATATGTGTACGCCAGCCCGGTGAGGTCCACCCTCATAAACCTGGCCTGTTGGTCTGCACCCATGCATGTAACGTTATAAAGAGAAGAATTACCCCCTCAGATGTGCTTTTATGATAGTCTTAGCCTCCTGCTCCATGGTTTTATCCTGTAGTTTCCGGATATTATTTTTTATCTAACCCACCCATCCAGTTCCCATCCCTGCTGATATGACGACATCCGAATTGAGTACCCAGGCTTGCAATTTAGGACCCCTCTACGGAGGCAGGGGGTCCGGCAGCCTAGGAGCCGGTTCTAAAGAACGGGAGCTCGTTCCATGGGGTGGTCCGGGGCTGTGTAGCCGCTTAGCTCGGTTCTGTACCCTAAGCCTGCACACTCCACCACTCTGTGACGGGTACCCTAGTATTTGGAGGTATGGTCCTGTGGGTCCGACAATCTAGGGTCCGGTTCTAGAGAATGGACACTTGTCTCCTGGGGTGGTCCGGAGCCATGTAGCCGCTTAGCCTGGTCCCATACCGTAAGCCTGCACACTCCACCATTCTGCGACGGGTGTCCTAGTATCTGGCACCATGGTCCATGGGGTCCGAACACAAAACTTGGCTTCCCAGGCTAAGGCCAGCAGGTCCTGTGCATGTATCAAAGGATGGCTAATATCAGACGGTGGGTCCTATGGGTGTGCTACTAACGCTTCCTGGCTGAAGCTGTGTATAGGTCCAGGTCCCAATCGAGGCTTCCTCCTGGGGGTCGTTGCCAACTTTTTAGGTATGCTGGTATCTAGCCTCAACACATCGAGCCTACATCCCAGGGGGGCCTGGTACCGGGAAGGAGTCGGTAACGCCACACACAATAGGGACAAATAGCATACAGATAAGTGCTAATATTGCTCGATAAGTAGTACTCCAAATTATCTTACAAAAACAAAGTTATTACATCCGCTTTCAAGCGGAGCCCTAGCTCCATTCCTATAGGTACGAACTACTCGGCACCAGCAGGGTCGCGCCGAAAGCGCGCGACCACCAACTTCATGACGTCGTGTACGACCTTCCGGGTGGCCTCCTCGATGCGTGCGTCGAGACAAAGGAGCCCTCATCGTTGGAGGCAACATCGGGGCCATTAAAGCCAAAGAGTTGGAAGCACGGCGGCATGCGGAGCCCGGCAACCTGGCCACTGAAACGGAGCCGAAGCTCAACCAATTCATAGAGGCGTGCCACGAGGCCGCTGTAGGAGGCAATGAAGTTCATGCAAAAGATGGAGCCATAGCCCAGCTCGCTTTCCACCTTCGTAAGGCTGATGAACATCCTTGAAATGGAGCACTGGCGGAAGAGCGCCACCTCCCATGAGGCCGCACTCCTCTAGCAACAGCAAGAAAAAAGGCGAGATCGGCAGCGCCAACACATAGGAGATGAAGAGCACGGACTCCCCAGCGGAAATATCATCGAGGAGGATGGCACCAGCGCGGATCCTTCCACCAAACGCCGGCGCGCTCCATCTAGGCAGATGGCGCACCATGTCGAGTGCCCACTTAGTCTGGAAGCGCTCGGGATGAACTAACATGGCCATGGCAACTACGGCAGCGCAAAGCAGAGACCTTGAAGGCAATGGGGGTGCAGAGAGCTCGGAGGCGAAAGGGCGCAGCGAGTGGGAGAGAAGCGAAAGCATAACTGCTGCTCGCGGGGTGAATCCCTTTTTAAAGCAGACTCTCCCGCTCGCACCCCAAAATGCCACGGGAAATCTCCCCCGATGCGCACCAGGGCAACCTAGCCTATGACACGGGGCCTAGTCCCACAGGTCATACAACTGGTATGCTGGTTCCCGAGTGCGAACAAGGCGAACCGCCACGCGGGGGGCAAACTGCCACCCGCGGTAGTGCGCCTCTTCATCTCTGCCAAAATCAATGGCCCAGTCCCTGATGCGAGGGCCTGGGCTCGCGGGTCATCCTCCTTGGGTGTCGGTTCCTAGGTGTAGAGAAGTCAAAACGCCGCTTGTGATAAGTACTGCGCTTCCTCAGGGCCACCGCAGAGGACAAAAGGTGAATTTTTAAAGGCAGCAAGACTGAGGCGCCTCGCGCGTGGCCTGGCAAAACCATCATGCATGGGGGCCACGCATCAGTCAGCCGCAGGGACAGACACAACAGTTGATGTGACCGATGGCAGACTGACAGCGCATGCGCGCTGAGTTAATGCGGCGCACGCTGAGGTGGTGCCCCAGTCATCGGTCATGCCATGCTGACGCAAGGTACAAGTTTTGGCCCCACCTGCAGGCGCATCCTCCCCTGAGGTGGACCCGGGGGCCACTGTCGGTACCTTGAAACAGGGGTACCCCTTACTATAGCATGAATACACGGTGCCCACGCGGCTATCTCTAGTCGCATGGTGAACAGCACCCGACTCCACCACGTGGACGGCTTCGGGGTCATCACGTGGCCAGAGAAGACGATATACTCCAAGATGTCAATAGTGGGTCCAGACCCCCATGGGAAAGTTCTGGACCCCTGTACATGTAGACCGGACCTCCGGGTAGGGTCCGGGACCCCCACGGGCGCGACCCGGACCCCTCTATGTGGGGTCCGGACTACCCACAGCTGGGTCCCAGGACTCTGGGACAGAGAATACCCAGGCCTTGCTCAGGCAGGGGTCCGGTGCCAACACGTGTCCAGGCCCAGCCTGGTGCGGACCTGTCCGCATAACGCTACTGCTCCCCGCCTAGGCGGATACCTGATGCTGCCATGTGGCCTACCGTTTGTGACGTAAGCCAGCGGGCAGAGCCTGACGTAAGGCCTCCAGGTTGCGCGGCTCCTACATTTTATTGTAGATAAGACGCGCCACCTAACAAGCGATGTGCCGCCTCGGCATTTAATGAGGCCTGCCCACTCTGCTGTTAGGCGGCGACCTGTCCACTCTACTGGTAAGCAGTGTGCCGCCTCAGCATTTAATGAGACCTATCCATTCCGATGGCAGTCAGCATGCCTGTCTATTCCACTGGCAGGCGGTACGCCCATGCTGCCACATGCACAGTGCTCATCATCACTCATACGTTGCCAGGGAAGCTTCCGCTGCACGCCAATACTACACAGACCGCAGATACTAGGATGCAGGAAGATTGCACTGGCGACTAGCATTAGTTGCTCCAAGTATTACATATGTTATGTTCCTAGGCCCACATGTCGGGGCTCAGTACCTTGTACGTGCCCCCCTTGGGCTATAAAAGGGAGGGCACACTACGTTACAAGGATTCAAGCACAAACACTCACTCAGACTCTCAGACTCACAAGTTCATACAAGCTCTCAAGCTCAATACAACACACTGTGGAGTAGGGTATTACGCTCCGACGGCCCGAACCACTCTAAACCCTTGTGTGTTCTTTTGTTCATCGTCCATCTAGCAACAGGCAAAAAGCTTAGGCCCCCTCCTCATCTTAGGATTTAGGGCAGGTGCATTCCACCACCCGGCCAGAGATTTCCTCTCCGACAAATACTCTATCCAATTTTTCATAAGTAGGTATTGGAAGAGAGTTAGCTCATGTAAACTAACGACATGTTAAGTCAATTTCTCTAAGATCAAAGCTATCGATAACAACACTGAACAAGAAAGACCACCGACCATTGTATCTATTGTTATTTTTCTCTTTGCTATCTCTCATAATGTTGAAGTCTCCACCTACGATAGTGGGTAAGTGGTTTTGCTGGCAGGCCCAAACTAACTCAGCTAAAAAGTTGGATTCAAATCCATCATGTGCTGGACCATAAACCGCCATAAGGATTCATTTAAAATTATCTGATTTGTTGTAGAGATGAAATTTGATATAAAATTCCACTTCCACAATCAATGATAAATTTAAATATGTTGCATGTACTCCTAGTAGAATGCCACCAAACCTTCCTTTGGGAGGAAGGCAATGCCAAACTAAATCTGCATTGCCAGTCGAACACGTAAGATTTGATCTTGACACATCTTGTTTCCCTATTTCCATGACAACAACAAAGTTTAAGGAGTGATTTTAATTGCTTCAACAATGTATTGATATTTAGCCAAGTCCGAAAGACCTCTGCTATTCCAATAAGCCTTTCATGTGGAAACTTCTTTTTTATTGTTAGCATCCCTCTTACGATCATTCTTGTTCCTAGATTTAGACTTTGATTTACGATTGGTAGCCATTAGATTACAATTTTTGTGTCTATATCCGCATCATCAAGGCCTATATCTAAGGCATCCTTCACCAAATGAGCAAATAAGGCACTGTCTGGATCAGTGTCTTCATCATCACTTGGTTCAAAAGGATTTGAACACTCCCTTTTGTTTCCCTTTTTGAGAATTGGTGTTTTTACATATTTAACGCCCATTAAAGTGATCAACCTCAACATGTTTCAAGGCTAACTGACTTATTGACTATGTTTCTGTCACTACTTAGTATGAATCCTAGGTTTTATAAATTAGAGATACATTTATTATTGGGTGAGGAAGAAATTGAAATTACAGACCATGCATTTGACATACCTATCGATGGGATAGTTAGAGTCAAAGACGAGTATGGTGATCCTCTGTAATCAACCATCGTCTTGTTCTCCAATGGTATATCCAAATTACGTATTGCAACCCGCTTCATTGCTTTCAACACCATATGCTTTCAACACCATAGAGGTGCCTGTCCCATTTGTGTTTCTTTGACCTGTCTGTCTAAAGTATATGGGAATCATTACATAATTCATTGCACATATCATTAGTTAATGATTGCAAAGAATCTCCCAAACCAACAACCATCGCGAGAACCATACATGGTACTGTTTTGTTGACAGGAGCTACATATATGCAAGGAGAATGTAAAGTTATAGTCCCACTGTCACCATTTTGGGACCCTGTTGGGGAGATACTCCTCACTGCTTGCTGCCCAGCCTCCAACTGGGAAGGTGGCGATCCAGTAGCAGAAACATCAATGGGGAACATACTGCAAGACTTTCTATTGAGTAGCTGATTTCTTTCTAGGACCCAAACTACTAACATGACATGACTCATTTGTCCCTAAGTTGGGACTTGAAGGTTGTGCAACCTTTCCATGAGAAGATGGAGAGCTGCTGCCCATCCTTGGAGAAGAAACAACTAGTGAAAGTTGCCTAGAGGGAGGGTGAATAGGCGTAACCTAAAATTTATAACTTAAAACACACACTACAAGCCGAGGTTAGCGTTAGAATTAAATTCAAGTCCAAAAGAGAGGGAAAATAAATCAACCAAGAAATAAGGCGAGTGAACACGGTGATTTGTTTTACCGATGTTCGGTTCCAAAGAACCTAGTCCCCGTTGAAGTGGTCACAAAGACCGGGTCTCTTTCAACCCTTTCCCTCTCTCAAATGGTCACTTAGACCGAGTGAGCCTTCTCCTTAATCAAACGGGTTACTTAGACCCCACAAGGATCACCACACACTTAGGTGTCTCTTGCTTTGATTACAAGTCACTTGGGAATAAGAATGAGAAAGGAAGAAAGTGATCCAAGCAATAAGAGTGCAAATGAACACGAACACACTCTCTCAAGTCACTAGGTGGTTGGAATGAATTCTAGACTTGGAGAGGATTTGATCTTTGGAAATGTGTCTTGGAGTGAATGCGCTAGCTCTTGTATTGAATGAGAACTTTAGAAAACTTGGATGCTTGGAGTTGTGGTGGTTGGGGGGTATTTATAGCCCTCAACCACCAAGGAAGCTGTTGAGGAGGCTGCTATCGATGGGCGCACCGGACAGTCCGGTGCGCCTGTTGGGGCGAAGGCAAAGGTGCCACCCCTCGCTCGAAGCCTTCGCTGATAACCGCTGGTCAGACAGAGACAGAACAGGCAGGGACACCCTTCGCTTGTTCAGCACCAGACGAAGACCGGCAACGAAGTCATCCCACAGTGCGGCCTCGTTCAGCTCAGAGGCCCATGTGTGTCCCGGCCCATTGTAACGGGCCCTGCGTGGCCGCCGCTAGTTACGGGCCTAACCTGTAAAGGCATCCCTGTAATTACAGTCTGTAACCCCGCTTTATGGGAATATTCTAGGGATAACCTAGGTAGCTGAGGGCACATGCGTCCTTAGCGCAAGGCGCTGGGCGCTCAGGTACCTATAAATACCCCTGTATAGTGCCCGTGGGAAAGGAGATTGACAGAGCTATTGCCTCCCAGCACGTAACCCTGTTGTCACCACTATTCACCCTTGTTGGCCTCCTTGCGATTGAGAGCAAGTTCCAACATTTGGCGCCCACCGTTCGTGCTACGACAAAACCACCCGCGATGGCACCCAAGAGAGCTAACCCGAAGGCTGACGAGGCCGCGAAGGCAGCACTGCTCGCCGCAAGTAAGGGCAAGGCCCTCGCCCTCACCCAATCCACCAACCAAGAGCCCACTGACGATAATGTTCCCCGCACCTGCGAAGACGACACCCTCCGCACCTGCGGCCCCGAAGGCCAATCGCAGCCGCCCCCAGGCTTCGCCCCATTGGAAGGCGCGAGCCTCACCGAGGACGGTGAAGTCCTCGGCGTCCCAGCAGAAGAACAGCTACAGCTGCGCGCACTGCGCCTCAAGAACCGTAATCTCCAGAGGCAGAAAGAGATACTGGAGGCCAAGCGCCAGCGTGTGTCCGCACTAGCAAAGGTGCGGAAAATGATACGCGACGAGGAGCAGAAGGCCCAAGACCTCGAGCGCGAGATCGCGCTGATGCAACGCGAAGGCCACCTTGGCCTGCAGCAAGAGCCACCCCTCCAGCAGCGCGCACAACCAGAAGACACGCGCGAAGGCCACCTCGGCCTGCAGCATGCTCCACCCCCGCAACACCGAGCACAGCCGGAAGACCCGCATTTCCCCCAGCGTGACTACACCTTCCAGCACGCCGCGCCATTCCAAGGGGTCAACTACCTCGACGAGCGAAGTCCCCTGGCGCCACACCTGCAAGTGACGCCTTGGCCAGCTAACTTCCGAGCAGGGACTTATCCCAAGTACAACGGCAGCACCGACCCAGCGCAATACATAATGAGTTATCAGGTCGCCATTGCATCTGCCGGAGGGGACGACGCCACAATGGCGAAGTCCTTCATCATCGCCCTAGAGGGCCCAGCTCTCACCTGGTTCACCAGATTGCCTCCGCTGTCCATTGATTCATGGAGAAGTCTCAGGGACAAGTTCCTGCTCAACTTCCAAGGGTACCGCCCAGACACCGACGCCTTGGCCGAGCTCTCGCTTTGCAAGCAGCTGGAAAAGGAGACTCTGCGGGAGTATTACCGCAAATTATTAACACTCAATTCACAGCTGCCCTCCGTTGATGATCAGATCGCTATCCACTACGCCATCAGTGGCCTTCGTGCCGGCGTCCTCTACAGCCACTGTATCAGAGATCCACCCAAGAACCTCTAGGAGCTATATCAGCTCTTTGAAAAATATGCCAAATCTGAAGAGCTCCACCAGCGCAAGGTTGAGTCACAGCAGAAACCCAAAGATGCCCCACAGTCCAGCCGCACGTGGATGAGGACTCCGCAGCCAGACTCCGGTCGAGACGGCCGCAGTCAACAGCAAGTGCACAACATCGCCAACCAGCACCCCGCTGCTGACCCCCCTCGTCGCCAGGAATATCCCCCCTAGGGCCGCGGGAATGGAACTCGTGGTAGGGGCCGAGGGCGTGCGCAGCCGCCGCGCCGATTCTACTGCCTTTTCCATGGCGAAGACTGCGCCCACCATACCAAGGACTGCCCCGAAACGAAGGCCACCAGAGACAGAATGGCACGGGCGCAACCAGCCGACAACCCCAGAATTGTCGCGCACAATTACCAGCAACCTCCTCCACCCCCTCCACCATATATCCACGCTCCCGCCCCACACCCACCGCACCACGCTTACCAACACCATCAGGAAGTACAAATCGTACCTCCTCCACCACCACCACCACACCATCAAAACATCCCCCATGCCCCAAAGCAGGAAGACTTCGCCGATCAACCATATCGCGGAGTCATTCACATGATAACCGAGGGGTCCAGCACTGACTTCGACACCAAGCGGCAGAAGCGGGATCACTACCGCATCATCAACCATGTCGCCATCACAGGCCCAGTCGTGCAGACGAAGTGGTCCCATGTACCACTAACCTTCGACGCACGGGACGTCGACCTACGCAGCGCCCCACATATCGACGCTATGGTCATCAATTGCAACATGGCAGGCTGGGACCTACACAAAGTCCTAGTCGACAACGGCAGTCAGGCGGACATCATCTTCCTTCACGCCTTCGACCGCATGGGTATAAGCCACAACCTGCTCAAGCCTTCGGACAACCCGTTGTATGGCTTCGGCGGCAAGGGCACCTTTCCCGTCGGCAAGATAGAGTTGCCCCTCTCCTTCGGTGTAGCACCCAATGCCCGAAGTGAGCAAATAACCTTTGATATCGTCGATATGGTATATCCATACAACGCCATCATGGGCCGGGGCTCCATCAATAAGTTCGAAGCCGCCATCCACGGACTGTACCTATGTATGAAGATACCAGGACCGCTAGGCGCCATTACGGTCTACGGCGACCAGCAGACGGCGCGCAACATAGAGCGGGACTTCGTGCCCGGTCAGAGGAATGTGCACTGCCTCACGGCCCAACGTGAGGTCTCTGCGCCCGCCAGGCCAACCGATAAACAGCACGACAAGGCACAACTGCAGAGCCAAGACGGGACCAAGACTGTCCCCCTCGATCAGGCCACGCCCAAGCAGACAGTAACCATCAGCGAAGACCTCACCTCGCACGAAGAAGAGCAACTCCTCTGCTGTCTGTCCAAAAATAAAGATGTCTTCACCTGGTTCGCCCTCGACCTGGTCGGAGTCAGCCGATCCATAATTGAGCACAGCTTGGGACTCGACCCTTCGGTGCGACCAAAAAAGCAGAGACATCGTAAAATGTCCGATGAAAAGACAGAGGCTGCCAAGGCGGAGGTGCACCGCCTCCTAGAGGCTAAATTCATCGAGCCAGTGGCTTACCCCATGTGGCTCTCCAATGTTGTAATGGTGCAGAAAAAAAGCGGGAAATGGCGAATGTGCATAGACTTCACCAGTCTCAACAAGGCCTGCCCAAAGGACAATTTCCCGTTGCCACGGATCGACAAAATAGTCGATAGCGCGGCCGGATGCGAGGTCATGTCACTCCTCGACTGCTTCTCTGGCTACCACCAGATATACATGAAGGAGGAAGACAAGGCCAGCACCAGCTTTATAACACCCTTCGGCACATATTGCTTCATCAGAATGCCGGAGGGACTCAAGAACGCCGGGTCCACCTTCTCCAGACTCACCAAAACAGTACTCGAAGGGCAGGTTGGCAGAAACATATTTACATATGTGGACGACATCGTCGTCGCCAGCAAGAACAAGGAAGATCACCTCGCCGACCTCGCCGAGACATTCGCGAACATACGAGACGCACGACTCCGCTTGAATCCAGAAAAGTGCGTCTTCGGCGTTCGCCAAGGCAAAATATTGGGCTACCTAGTATCACACCGCGGCATTGAGGCCAACCCAACCAAGATCCAGGCCATTGTAAACATGACGCCTCCGCAGTCCGTCAGGGACGTCCAGCGTCTGACAGGCAGATTGGCCGCGCTCAACAGATTCATCTCCAGGTCCACCGAGCGAAGTCTCCCTTTCCTCAAAACCCTCCGTGGTGCAAAAGACTTCGCCTGGGGACCGGAGTAGGCAGCGGCCTTCGCCTCACTGAAACAGTACCTGTCGGAGCTGGCAATCCTCACAAGCCCCGACCCGTCGCTCCCCCTTTTGCTCTACGTCGCGGCTTCGCCGCATGCAGTCAGCGCGGCACTTGTGCAGGAGCAGACAGTTGAGGGCGTGGTCAGGCAATCCCCTGTCTACTATGTCTCCGAAGTACTGACACCGTCCAAGTGCAACATGACAGAGCTGGAGAAGATTGCTTACGCAGTCGTTATGTCTTCGCGCAAGCTGCGCCATTACTTCGAAGCATTCAAGGTCCGGGTCACCTCAGACAGGGGACTCGGCGAGTTATTTAGAAACCCGGAGGCATCGGTGAGGATTGCCAAGTGGGCAGCCGAACTATCCGGCTACCACATCAGCTTCGAGCCCAGGACAGCCATCAAGTCACAAGTCCTGGCAGACTTCGTCGTCGACTGGACTGGGCCAGTAACACAACCAGACCCGTCCACAGAGAAAGTTTGGACGGTCCATTGTGACGGCGCATGGTGCCATGCGGGGGCAGGCGCCGCCGCAGTCGTCACTTCACCAGCCGGGGTCAAGCACAGATATGCAGCGCGCCTCAGCTTCGCTCTGGAGTCCGACATATGCACAAACAATATAGCAGAATACGAAGCAGTCATCCTCGGCCTCCGCAAGCTAAGGGCCCTCGGAGTCACCACCTGTATCATCAAGACAGACTCCAAGATAGTTGTCGGCCAGGTCGAGAAAGACTACGCAGCAAAGGACCCCGCACTCATGCAATACCTCGCGGCCATCCGGAGCCTCGAGAAACAATTCAAGGGGTTCACCTTGCAGCATGTGGATAGGGCTAAGAACGAGGAAGCCGACGCATTGGCGAAGGCTGCAGCCAGGGGCGAGCCCTTGCCCTCCGACGTGTTCTTTCACACCATCGGCACGCCGGCTGTCCGGAGCCCCCGAAGGGCTCCAAATAACTAATGACAGCGAGGGCCACCGCATAGTCAACCTAATCATGACCGAGGACTGGCGGGCACCAATAACCCTGTTCCTACAGGGGTACTATCGTCCAAATGACGTCAGCGAGGCCAAGCGCCTCAGACATCGAAGTCGGGACTTCGCACTGATTGAAGGCCAACTCTACAAGACAGGGGTCAGTCAGCCAATGCTTAAGTGCGTCACCGAAACCGAAGGCATGCAGATCCTACGCAAAGTCCACAGTGGCACGTGCGGCTCGCACGCAGGGCCAAGGGCCCTAGCTGCCAAGGTGATCCGCCAAGGGTTTTACTGGCCCGCAATGATCTGCGCCGCAAATCGGGTCACAAGGTCCTGCGAAGCCTGCCAGAAGTTTTCTCCTCGGTCAGGCAGCCCCTCGCAGTATACAAAGCTGATTGCCCATACATGGCCTCTCCAGCGCTAGGGCCTGGACATTGTCGGACCCCTGCCCACCGCTTAGGGGAACCTTAAGTTCGCCTTCGTAGCCGTCGAATACTTCACTAAATGGATCGAGGCGAGGGTTGTTTCCACAATAACATCAAAGACTGCCCAAAAATTCTTCTGGCAAAGCATTGTTTGCCGCTTCGGAGTACCGTCCGAACTAACAGTCGACAACGGCAAGCAGTTTGACAGCTAAGATTTCAAGGATTTTTGTTTCTCCATCGGCACCAAGCTTGCCTTCGCTTCAGTTTATCATCCGCAGTCCAACAGAGTCGTGGAGCGCGCCAATGGGAAAATCTTCACAGCTGTCAAGAAGATGCTCCTCGATGAAAAAAAGGCAGATGGACCGATTTGTTACCTGAGGTAGTCTGGGCGCTAAACACAACTGAGTGCAGGGCGACTGGGTTCACTCCTTTCCGCCTCCTATATGGATCGGAGGCCATGACCCCGCAAGAAATAAAGCATGGGTCCCCGCGAACAATCTCGTCAGCCATCCCCGACGTTGACGAGCCAACTTCAAAGGATCTCATTGACGGAGACCGGGTCTTCGCCCTGCAGGCCCTAAACAAATACCAAGCCCAGACCAAAGCATGGCGTGACCACGCAGTCATCCCGAGGGAGTTCAGCGAAGGGGACCTCGTACTCGTCCGAACAGCTCGGACGGAGTCTAGGGGCAAGCTGGAGCCCAAGTGGGAGGGCCCCTTTATAGTCAAGACAAAAGTTTCCCCCAGCGCTTACAGGCTCACAATGCCAAACGCGAGGACCTGGAGCACTCCTGGAACATCGACAACCTCCGCAAATTTTTTGTTTGACTCATCAGGGCTGTTTTCGCCCTTGTAATTCGCCAAAAAACAATCTTGTACCGGCTCGCACTCTTTTCCTCCCGGGGGGTGAGGTTTTTAACGAGGCGGAGCCATGTAATACATGTGAGAAAAATCCCCCGCAAAAACATGCGTCGAAAAAAGACCGCGACGACGGTCTTCGACATTCGACCAATTCGAGGTCACCGCAAGGCTAAGCGCTAGCCACCCTCGCGTGCGACAAATCCGCGCAGAAGTCGCCTAAGGGTGCAGCCGGATTAGCACAACAAGTGCGAAAAAACCGAAGTCTATCGCGAAGACTATCCGCGCAGAAGTCGCCTAAGGGTGCAGCTGGATCAGCACAACAAGTGCGGAAAAACCGAAGTCTATCGCGAAGACTATCCGCGCAGAAGTCGCCTAAGGGTGCAGCCGGATTAGCACAACAAGTGCGAAAAAACCGAAGTCTATCGCGAAGACTATCCGCGCAGAAGTCGCCTAAGGGTGCAGCCGGATTAGCACAACAAGTGCGAAAAAACCGAAGTCTATCGCGAAGACTATCCGCGCAGAAGTCGCCTAAGGGTGCAGCCGGATTAGCACAACAAGTGCGAAAAAACCGAAAACCATCGCGAAGACTATCCGTGCAGAAGTCGCCTAAGGGTGCAGCCGGATTAGCACAACAAGTACGAAAAAACCGAAGTCTATCGCGAAGACTATCCGCGCAGAAGTCGCCTAAGGGTGCAGCCGGACTAGCACAACAAGTGCGAAAAAACCGAAGTCTACAGCGCAATCTATCCGCGCAGAAGTCGCCTAAGGGCGCAGCCGGACTAGTACAACAAAAGCAGAAACGGCAGCATCAAACCGTCCGCGCCAAGACCGACTATAACCACACCAGCACAGCATAACAAAACATACCAGACAAAGTACACAACGCCTTCGCAGGCACAGGCAAGCGAGGGCACACGACCTCATCGTACAAACCCTTACATATACAAGCGAGGGCGCCACACTCTACATAGGCTCAACCTTAGGAATGATTCCCATCTCCCTATAATTAAATAACATTATCCTAAGCTCCTCACCCGCAAAAAGGCTTCGCAGTTCCCCTTCCCCTGTACTCGCGGCGGCCGGCAAAGACAACAGTTCCTGCCGACCAGCCCCACTCACGCGAAGCCGAGCCCCTTCCTCCGCACTAGCCCTACGCTTTGCAACCGCCCTTCGTCGTCGGCGCCCGGTGCTAGGACCTGGCACATCTCGCGCGTCCGCGACGTGTGGCGAGGCCTCCGCCGCAGCCACGTCCAAGGCCGCAAAATAGTCCAAGTCCTCCGACGACTCCTCAGACCACTCAACCGAGCTCCCAGAGTCAGCAAAATCAAAAAACTCAGATGCAGATCCACCATATACATTACCACCTTCCGCGGTTGAAGCCGCCAAAAATTCAGTAGTAGCGGTTGCTTGCGCAGGCCCAAAATCTTGAACCTGTGCAGCAACCAAAATTCAGCAACATATCCAAAATTCCCCAACCCTATACACCCACTACGCCACCTGCGAAGGCCCTGACGCTGCGGGAGCCTCCGCCGTTGGCTCCGCCGCTGCTCCCGCTGTTATTTCCGCCGCCACCGCCGTGGGATCATCAGCACTCGGCGCAGCTGCTGCGAGGGCATCAGGTGCGCCTTCGGCCACCCCTGGGGGCAGGTCTTCGCCGGCCGCAGCGGATGTGGGGGCATCCGGTGCGTCTTCCGCGGTCTCCGGGGTTGGCTCCAGGGCGACCCCAGACAAGGCCTCCGCAGGGGTCGGCTCCGGGTCAGGCAGCGCGCTGTTCAACGCCCCGAGGTCGTCCACCCACTCGCCACGCGCCGCCTAAGACAAAACACACAAAATTCAGCAAACACACGCACAGCCCACATCCAGCAAACGCCAAACAAACGACAACGTTACCTGAGCCCTCGCAGTCTCGGCCCGCTCCCTGACCACCTCACGACCGTGCGGACCCCACATCCGGTCATAGAGGGCCCCGGCGGATTCCTTCACTACGGGGTCTTCGACCTTATAGACATCTCGCTCAAAATCTTCATCTGCCTGGTCGAAGACCTCGAAGTGCCGGCACCCTTCGCGGGAGAGTGCGTTCATCGCCCCCTCGCAGGTGACCAGGGAGGCGTACGACATAAACCCCCCACGACAGTGGGGAGTTCCTGCAGCTCCTCCTGCACCCACTCCAGACAGCGGAGCCCGGGCTCTCGGTCCGGCACCTCGAAGTCACCGGTCCGCGCACCCAGCTCACGATATGTATCCATAAGCTGTGTGCGCGTCCGTTCGGCCTCCGCGCGCATCGCGGCCTCGGCCCCCTTCATGCGGCTCTCCAGGGCGGTGAGCCGCTCCTGCAGCTGTTCGGCGCACTCCCTGGCAAGATTGCCTTCCGCCCGCGCCAGCGTGGCCTCCGCCTGCGCAGCTTGCCCCCTAGCGACGGCCTCGTTGGTCTCCCTCCTCTCCCCCGCCAGTTGGCGCCGGAGGTCAGCCTTCTCCCTCTCCAGTGCGGCCACCTTGTCCGTCAGTTTACGGCACTTGCTGTCGGAGGCCGATTTTTCACGGACAGCGTCAGCATATTGCGTCCGAAGTCTCTCAACTTCGGCAGTCACAGCTGCCGTGAGGGCCCCCGACGCAGTACGGCTGGCGAAGTCAGCCACCTGCAAAGCACACATAAGGCCTTCCGTCAAAAAAAAAGAGGAGAGAGTACAGCTCAGCGGACCTGACTCAGCGCCTCCGTCACCTCCTTCAGCCGGCGGGTCGCTGCGTCCGCCTCGTCCCTGACAACTGCAAGAGCCGACACCTCGCCTCCGGCGCCAAGGGCCTCGCCCCTCGCCTTCGGCGCTATGGCAGCCGTCGCGATCGCCGTGGCAGGCGCAACTACAGCAAGCTGGCCTTCGTCCGACCCTGCAACGTATCAACGAATTAAAAAAACAACGACTTACCACCAAGATAGTCGTCCACATTAATATCAGTGCCGAAGTCGGCAACACGTTTGCCCGACAACGGCAACGCTTGGGCCGCCTTCGTGACCTCCGCCACTCCGCTGGCCGGAGGCACCACCTTCGTCGATTTGGAGGCTCCGGCGCCTGCCGTTGCCTCCGGCGCCTTGCTAAATGCAGAGGCGCCCGGCTTCGCCGCCAGCGGCGGTTTGCCTCCGTCGGAGGCCGCTGCCTTTGCAGACCCCCGCTGCCTCTTCGGCCTAGCTTCGTGAAGCCTGACAGCCGCCTGGCGCTTTTGCGCTGCCCCTTGGCGATCCTTGTCCATCACTGCCGACACAACAGTAGCAATATTCCGCCCGTAAGGAAAAACTCTCCATTCACGAACCATGCGAGATGTAAAACAGTCCTCGCCAGCCGCGCGGGGGATAGGAACGTTCCTAGGCCAGCAACCCCCGGTAACCCTCAGCATCCGAGCCGAAGACTCCCGGAGCTCGGGCGAAGACATCCTTCCCCCCGGGGCCGCGCACGTCCTCATCAACTCTCTAGCAAAACTATCAGACACCCCAAGTCCTCCCATAACAGTACCTAATTTTCTCTTTTTGGAGGAGGGGGCGACCGCCGGCGCGGGGTCGCTTCCAGTCTCCACCACCGGCTTCTTTCCACGGCGGTCCGCGTCGTCTTGACCAGGATAGCCGTCGTACGGCAATTGATTTAATTCGAAAACCCTGTTCAAACGGTCATTTGACCCGCGGATATCAAAGCTGCGCTGGCCTTCCGTTCTCGGCACGTAACGTCCCACAAGCCGCACCGCCCCATCCTCCGCATCACGCATAAAGGCGGCCGGGTCGCGGTTTCGCAGATTCAGTGCGAAGGCAGGACTTCGCACAACCCTCCCACCGTGAAAAGGCATCCGGCGAGGGCACACTTCGCCCAACGCCCAACCATGCGCCAAGGGCCACACCCCGTACGCCACGAACTCTTCAACTAAATCGCGCCCACTGCTCTGACTGGCGGCGCACCGAAGCGCTCCTTCGTCCGCATCCTCCTCTGCCACTTCAAAGGGCGGATACGCTGAATAATAATGAGAGCACATTTCGGACACGGGTAGTCCCTCATGGCCTTCGACGGTACCCTCAACAACGTAAAACCAAAATTCATTCCAGTTGCCCCACTTGTTGCGGGCGCATGGAACCAACTCCACTACTTGCATTGTGGTCTTGCCGGTCTTCGGCGTGAATGTGCATGACCCAAACTGAGCAACTTCGTCCCCAATCATCCTCTTCTGCCAGTGCAAACAATAATACTTCGCAAAAACTTCAACCGATGGCTGTCCACCGTACGAAGTCGTTGCCCAGACATACTTCGACAACGCCACCACGGCATTCGGTGTCAGCTGATGTATTTGAACGTTGAATCTATGCAGGACTTCGCCAACAAACCGGTGCGCAGGCAAGCGGAGACCGGCGGCGAAGAACGCCTCGAAGACGACCAACTCACCCTCCGGCTCGGGGACATCCTCCGTCCCCGAAGCACGAGCAACTCCGCCGCCAAAGTAACCCAACCGCTGCATATCTTCAACGCGAGCTGACGTCATCCGCGACACGCCAAAATCAACAGAATCGCCGGCGCGCAACTCCTCCACCATCAAACTGCTCAGCGTCTCCTCAGACGAGGCGGCGGCCGGCGGCGAGGAATCGGCCGGCAGCGTAGCGGCAGCGGAAGAAGAAGAGGACGGCATCGCTACGTACCGTCGGCGGCGGCGGGCGGTTTGCTTCACTCGAGCCAGATCTCCGGCGAACAAGAAACGGCAGGCAGACGAGCAGCAAAACGGCGGGCGGCTAGGGTTTTCACGGAGCGTGGAAGGCGAAGTTCAAAAAGCGCCGACCCGCCCCCTTTTATAGGCAGGGCGCGGCTCTTCGAGAAGCCCGCAATCCAACAGTACGCCGTCCATCAACGGTCACATCAAAAACCCCCGCGGAACCACTTCGAGCGAGGGCAGCGTCTCCGCCATCTAGCGACGTCTTCGGCACCAGGTGACTTTGTCGAACTGGTCCCTCGGAGGGCAAATGTTGGGGCGAAGGCAAAGGCGCCACCCCTCGCTCGAAGCCTTCGCTGATAACCGCTGGTCAGACAGAGACAGAACAGGCAGGGACACCCTTCGCTTGTTCAGCACCAGACGAAGACCGGCAACGAAGTCATCCCACAGTGCGGCCTCGTTTAGCTCAGAGGCCCATGTGTGTCCCGGCCCATTGTAACGGGCCCTGCGTGGCCGCCGCCAGTTACGGGCCTAACCTGTAAAGGCATCCCTGTAATTACAATCTGTAACCCCGCTTTATGGGAATATTCTAGGGATAACCTAGGTAGCTGAGGGCACATGCGTCCTTAGCGCAAGGCGCTGGGCGCTCAGGTACCTATAAATACCCCTGTACAGTGCCCGTGGGAAAGGAGATTGACAGAGCTATTGCCTCCCAGCACGTAACCCTGTTGTCACCACTATTCACCCTTGTTGGCCTCCTTGCGATTGAGAGCAAGTTCCAACAGCGCCACCGGACAGGTCCTGTTCACTGTCCGGTGAGCCGCCACATCACCCAACCATTAGGGTTTGGAGCCGAGTCAACCGTTGGGGCTTTGTCCTCTTGCGGCACCAGACAGTCTGGTGCCCCTCTGACTTTGCTGCTCTGACTTCTGCACGACACTGTTGCTCACTGTAGCTCCTGTCAGAGTCGACCGTTGTGCGAGTTAGCCGTTGCTCCACTGGCACACCGGACAGTCCGGTGAATTATAGCGGAGGGCGCCTTCGAATTCCCGAGAGTGACTGCTTCGGATTTGTACGGGCATGGTGCACTGGACACTGTCCGGTGGCACACCGGATAGTCCAGTGCACCAGACCACAGCACACTCAGATCTTTGCTCTGGCTCAATTTAGTCCCTAACTTGAATCTTTTATTGGTTTGTATTGAACTTTATGCACTTGTAATACATGAGTTCTAGAGCAAACTAGTTAGTCTATATATTTGTGTTGGACATTCAACCATCAAAATTAATTGTAGGAAAAGATTAACCCTATTTCCATTTCAATCTCCCCCTTTTTGGTGATTGATGCCAACACAAACCAAAGCAAATATATAAAGTGCAGAAATGAACTTGTTTGCATATGGTAAGTGCATAGGTTACTTGGAGTTAAACCAATTTATAATCTTACTAGATATGAATGGATTGCTTTCTTTTATTTGACATTTTGGACCACTTTTGCACCACATGTTTTGTTTTTGCAAACTTTTCAAAATTCTTTTGCAAATAGTCAAAGGTATATGAATAAGATTGCGAGAAGCATTTTTTCAAGATCTTGAAATTTCTCCCTCTGTTTCAAATGCTTTTCCTTTTTCCTTTGACTAAACAAAATCTCCCCCTGAATGAAATTCTCCCCTTAGCTTTCAAGAGGGTTTTGAAATGGAAAGTTCATACTAATTTGAAATTGCCTTGAATATCAATTGAAAAACAAATATTTGTGAATACCAATTAAATCTTCATTTCAAAAAATTTTGAAATGGTGGTGTTGCGGTCCTTTTGCTTTGGGCTTAATATTTTCTCCCCCTTGGCATTAATCACCAAAAACGAAGAATGTTGGAGCCCTTTTATATTTTCTCCCCCATTGATAAAAGAAATATAAGTGAAAGATTATACCAATTGGAGAGATGGTGGAATACCGACAAAGGGTAAATAATACCATTGGAGTTGAGTGGAAGTGTTGTCTTTGCCGAATACTCCATTTTCCTTTCAATCTAAGACTAATACAAGAAATACTCATGGAAACACATTAGTCTTAGCCTTGTCATAAAAAATGATAATAAATATGCATTTGTACCAAAGGAAAGAGATATGATTAAAGGTATATAAATGAGCTATGTGTGCAATGTTTCAATCAAAATTCCAAGAATCAAGTATATTTAGCTCATTTCTAAGTTTGCTAAAGGTTTTCACATCTAGTGGCTTGGTAAAGATATCGGCTAATTGGTTTTGGGTATTAACATAAGCAATTTTGATATCTCCCTTTTGTTGGTGATCTCTGAGAAAGTGATACCGAATGTCTATGTGCTTAGTGTGGCTGTGTTCAATGGGATTATCCGCCATGCGAATTGCACTCTCATTATCACATAGGAGAGGGACTTTACTCAATTTGTAGCCATAGTCCCTAAGGGTTTGCCTCATCCAAAGTAATTGCGCACAATAATGGCCTGCGGCAATGTACCCGGCTTCAGCGATGGAAAGAGCTACGGAGTTTTGTTTC
Source organism: Zea luxurians (assembly GCA_029449295.1). Classification (NCBI taxonomy): domain Eukaryota; kingdom Viridiplantae; phylum Streptophyta; class Magnoliopsida; order Poales; family Poaceae; genus Zea; species Zea luxurians. Next base: position 30,855,940 of record JAOPSE010000012.1, on the reverse strand, counting down.
TTTGAAGTCCATGACAATAGGAATCTCCCCAGAAACTGACAAGTCCTTGATGTGCTCTTTCTATCAATTTTACACCCTGCCCAATCGGCATCGGAATATCCTATTAAATCAAAGGTGGATCCCTTGGGGTACCAAAGCCCAAACTTAGGAGTGTAGACTAAGTATCTCATGATTCTCTTCACGGCCCTAAGGTGAACTTCCTTAGGATCGGCCTGGAACCTTGCACACATGCATATACAAAGCATAATATCTGGTCGAGATGCACATAAGTAGAGTAAAGATCCTATCATCGACCGGTATACCTTTTGATCTACGGATTTATCTCCCATGTCGAGGTCGAGATGCCCATTGGTTCCCATGGGTGTCTTGATGGGCTTGCCATCCTTCATTCCAAATTTCTTAAGTATGTCTTGAATATACTTTGTTTGGATGATGAAGGTGCCATCTTGGAGTTGCTTGATTTGAAATCCTAGAAAATACTTCAACTCCCCCATCATAGACATCTCAAATTTTTGAATCATGATCCTACTAAACTCTTCACAAGTAGACTTATTAGTAGACCCAAATATAATGTCATCAACAGATTTGGCATATAAACAAGTTTTTTTCAATAGTTTTAGTAAAGAGTGTCGGATCGGCTTTACCGACTTTGAAGCCATTAGTGATAAGAAAATCTCGCAGGCATTCATACCATGCTCTTGGGGCTTGCTTGGGCCTGTAAAGCGCCTTTGAGAGTTTATAGACATGGTTAGGGTAATCATTGTCTTCAAAGCCAGGAGGTTGCTCAACATAGACCTCTTCCTTGATGGGTCCATTGAGGAAGGCAGTTTTCACTTCCATTTGGTAAAGCTTAAAGCCAGGTAAGTAGCATAGGCAAGTAATATGCGAATTGACTCAAGCCTAGCTACGGGTGCATAAGTTTCATCGAAATCCAAACCTTTGACTTATGAATATCCTTTGGCCACAAGTTGGGCTTTGTTCCTTATCACCACACCATGCTCATCTTGCTTGTTGCGGGATACCCATCTAGTACCTACAACATTTTGATTAGGACGTGGAACCAAATGCCATACCTCATTCCTCATGAAGTTGTTCAGCTCCTCTTGCATAGACACCACCCAATCCGATCTCTTAATGCATTCTCTACCCTGTATGGCTCAATAGAGGAGACAAAAGAGTAATGCTCATAGAAATGTGCAACCCGAGATCTAGTAGTTACCCCCTTATGAATGTCACCAAGGATGGAGTTGACGGGGTGATCTCATTGAATTGCTTGGTGGACTCTTGGGTGAGGCAGTTTTTGACCCTGAGCTTCTTGATCATCTTCCTTGTCTTCATTAACTTCATCTCCCCCTTGATCATTGCCCTCCTCTTGAGGTGGCTCATCTTCTTGATTTTCATCCTCATCATCTTGAACCTGTTCCTCATCTTGGGTTGGTGGAGATGCATGGTTGGAAGATGACGGTTGATCTTGTGCTTGTGGAGGCTCTTCGGGTTCCTTAGGACACACATCCCCAATGGACATGTTCCTTAGCGCGATGCACGGAGCCTCTTCATCATCTAATTCATCAAGATCAACTTGCTCCACTTGGGAGCCATTAGTCTCATCAAACACAATATCACAAGAGACTTCAACTAGTCTAGTGGACTTGTTAAGGACTCTATATGCCCTTGTGTTTGAGTCATAACCTAGTAAAAAGCCTTCTACAGCTTTAGGAGCAAATTTAGTTTTTCTACCTCTTTTAATAAGAATAAAGCATTTGCTCCCAAAGACTCTAAAATATGAAATATTGGGCTTTTTACTAGTGATGAGTTCATATGATGTCTTCTTGAGGATTCAGTGAAGGTAGAGCCGGTTGATGGAGTAGCAAGCAGTGTTGATTGCTTCCGCCCAAAACCGGTCCAGTGTCTTGTATTCATCAAGCATGGTTCTTGCCATGTCCAGTAGTGTTCTATTCTTTCTCTCCACTACACCATTTTGTTGAGGTGTGTAGGGAGAAGATAACTCATGCTTGATGCCCTCTTCCTCAAGAAATCCTTCAATTTGAGAATTCTTGAACTCCATCCTGTTGTCGCTTCTTATCCTTTTGATTCTTAAGCCGAACTCATTTTGAGCCCTTCTTAAGAATCCTTTTAATGTATCTTGGGTCTGAGATTTTTCCTGCAAAAATAATACCCAAGTGAAGCGAGAATAATCATCCATAATTACTAGACAGTACTTACTCCCGCCGATGCTTATGTAAGCTATCGAGCCAAATAAATCCATGTGGAGTAGCTCGAGTGGCCTGTCCATTGCCATTATGTTCTTGTGTGGATGATGAGCGCCAACTTGCTTTCCTGCTTGGCATGCGCTACAAACCCTGTCTTTCTCAAAATGAACATTGGTTAGTCCTAAAATATGCTCTCCCTTTAGAAGCTTGTGAAGATTCTTCATTCCAACATGGGCAAGTCGGCGATGCCAGAGCTAGCCCATATTAGTCTTAGCAATTAAACAAGTGTCGAGTTCAGCTTGGTTATTATTAAAATCAACTAAATATAGCTAACCCTCTAACACTCCCTTAAATTCTATTGAATCATCACTTCTTCTAAAGACAGTAACACCTATATCAGTAAATAGACAGTTATAGCCCATTTTACACAATTAAGAAATGGAAAGCAAATTGTAATCTAAAGAATCTACAAGAAAAACATTGGAAATAGAATGGTCAGGTGATATAGCAATTTTACCCAAGCCTTTGACCAAACCTTGATTTCCATCCTTGAATGTGATAGCTCGTTGGGGATCTTCGTTTTTCTCATAGGAGGAGAACATTCTCTTCTCCCCTGTCATGTGGTTTGTGCATCGGCTATCGATTATCCAACTTAAACCCCTGGATGCATAAACCTGCAAAACAATTTAGGCGTTGTTCTTAGGTACCCAAACAGTCTTGGGTCCTTTCACGTTAGAAACAAGCATCTTGGGTACCAAAACACAAGTCTTAGGACTCTTGTGTTTGCCCCCAATATATTTGGCAACTACTTTGCCTGATTTGTTAGTTAAAACATATGATGCATCAAAAGTCTTAAATGAAATATTATACTCATTTGATGCAGCAGGAATTTTCTTTCTAGGCAATTTAATATGAGTGGTGGGCCTAGAGCTAGAAGCCTCATTCTTATACATAAAAGCATGGTGAGAAACAGTATGAGGTTTCTTAGCATGAATTTTCCTAATTTTGTGCTTAGGATAATTAGCAGGATATAAAATATAGCCTTCATTATCCTAAACCATGGGAGCCTTGCCCTTAACAAAATTAGACAATCTTTTAGGGGCAATAAGCTTGACATTGCTTCCCTATTGAAAACCAATGCCATCCTTAATACCAGGGCGTCTCCCATTATAGAGCATGCTTCTAGCAAATTTAAATTTTTTATTTTCAAGTTCATGCTCATTAATTTTAGCAGTTAATTTAGTTATATGATCATTTTGTTGTTTAATCATAGCAAAGTGATCATTGATAGCTTCAACATTAATATCTCTACATCTAGTGCAAAAAGAAACATGATCAACAGTAGATGTAGAGGGTTTGCATACATTTAATTCTTCTATCTTAGCATTTCATTTAACATTCTCATCTCTAAGACAGGAAATAGAATCATTGCAAACATTTAAATCTTTAATCTTAGAAACTAAACTATCATTTTCAGTTCTAAGACTAGAAATTGTATCATTCAATTCATCAATCTTAGCATTTAGACTAGCATTTTCATTTCTAAGACAGATAATTGAATCATGGCAAATGCTAAGCTCTTTAGTCAAGTTTTTATATTTTTCTACTTCCTGAGCATAAGCATTCTTCACCTTAACATGTTTTTTGTTTTCTTTAATAAGGAAGTCCTCTTGGCTTTCCAAGAGATCATCCTTCTCATTAATGGTTTCAATTAGTTCATTCATTTTTTTTCTTTTGTTCTATGTTAAGGTTGGCAAAAGGAGGCATTAAATCATCTTCACTATCACTAGAGCTACCCTAATCACTAGATGTAGTATACTTGGGGTGGCTCTAGAGTGTACCTTCTTTTTCTTGCCGTCCTTAGCCATGAAACATTTGTGGCCGACGTTGGGGAAGAGGAGTCCCTTGTTGATGGTGATGTTGGCGGCATCCTCATCGGAAGAGGAGTCGGTGGAGCTCGCGTCTGAGTCCCATTCCCGACACACATGGGCATCACCGCCCTTCTTCTTGTAATACCTCTTCTTCTCCTTCTTCTTCCTCTTCTTGTCGTCGCCCCTGTCACTATCACTTGAAATTGGACATTTAACAATAAAACGACCAGACTTACCACACTTGTAGCACACCCTCTTGGAGCGGGGTTTGTAGTCATTTCCCCTCCTTTGCTTGAGGATTTGGCGGAAGCACTTGATGATGAGCGTCATTTCCTCGTTGTCGAGCTTGGAGGTGTCGATTGGAAGTCTACTTGGTGTAGACTCCCTCTTTTCTTCTTCCGTTGCCTTGAATGCGACGGGTTACACCTTGGGTGTTGAGGTGACGCCTTGCTCCAAGTTAACAATATGTTTGGAGTCTTTGATCATAAGTTCTGTTGGGACCATGCTTCGTCGCCGAAGGTCCTTTAAGAAGAAACAGCTTCGGAGAAAGCTGCTTATATAAAATGCCGAAGCTACCACTTGTGAAGCTTCGGAGTTATAACGTGCCCGAAGGTGAAGGATTGAACCGACTTAAAGAGAGAATGACCCTTTAGTCCATAAGGGCCTGAGTCATTATTGTAAACTTTCATAAAGGGCATGAATGTAATTCTGCATAGGCTGCGTCCCTTGCCTATAAATAGATGAACAGTACTCCCGTACTGTTCACGCTGACTGGGCATTTGCTTTTGCGTCACGCTTGTACTTCTACCTTCTCTCAAGCCGAAGGTACATTTGTAATTTGAAATCATTTCCATTTTTCCATGATAATGAAATAGAAATGATTCTGTGATGATGTTTAAATGTCCATATTATATCTCATGCTTTACATGAATCCTTCGTCATTACTTGTTGTATTCATGAAGGTATGTCTATCGTAACCTTCGTCCGACACTCATTATTTCCCGAAGGGGCATAATGTTTCGAAGGATGAAGGACTTTAACACTTAACACTTTTTATGTTGCCTTGTTCTTAACTCTTAGCATTTGAGAACAAGTCCCCAACAAGTTCAAAGCTCACAAACTTGCCAATCACCTCTTCGGGGGACATCTGTTTGTATCTAGGATCTCCACGTATTAATTGAACTTGAGTGGGATTACGAAATAGTAGGGATGGCAACGGGGATTTCCCTGTCGGGGAATGGCTTCCCATCCCCGTCCCTGCGAGGACAAAAATTCCCCGTCCCCGTCCCTGCGAACGCTCACGGGGAGCTTTTTCTCCCATCCCCATCCCCGACGGGGAATATATCCCCGTGGGGAACCCCGCGGGGAATCTATCTTCGCTAGAAGTACAATATTTAAAGATAAATTTAAATTGATTGTATCAAATTAATACAAATTTAACAAACAAGATTGAAAATTACAAAGAGACATCTACTTTAGAGTTTAGTTTTCTATTTTATAACATGCCATGCACTGAGTTCTTACTATAATTTTAACAAGTAAATTAACTAACTTGGATAAAATAGTTTTGTGGGGCGGGTACACGGGGAACGGGGACGGGGGATGGTTCCCCGTTCCCGTCCCCGCGAAGCCGACGGGGATTAAATTTCCCCCATTTAGATCCCCGCAGGACTAAATTAGTCCCATACCCGTCCCCTAATAGAGGAATTCCCCGCGGGGAATCGGGGATCGGGTCCCCATTGCCATCTCTACGAAATACGACAGATCTTAGAATAACCTTGACCATTTCATGGTCATCCCATTTGGTGCTCCCGAGGTTGTGCACTTGGTTCACCATGGTCTTTAGCCGGTTGTACATTGCTTGCGACTCTTCTCCTTTGTTGAGGATGAATCGACCAACTTCGCCCTCGATAGTCTCGCGCTTGGTGATCTTGGTCACCTCATCTCCTTCGTGCGCGGTCTTGAGAACATCCCAGATCTCTTTGGCGTTCTTCAACCCTTGTACCTTGTTATACTCCTCTCGATACAAGGAGGCAAGGAGTATAGACGTGGCTTAGGAGTTGAAGTGCCTAATTTGGGCCGCCTCGTCCGAGTCGTAGTCCTTGTCCCCTACCTTCGGTACCTACGCTCCAAACTCAACAATTTTCTAAATACTTTCGTGGAGTGAGGTTAGATGATGCCTTATTTTATCACTCCACATAGAATAATCTTCACCATCAAAATATGGTGGTTTGCCTAAGGGAACGGAAAGTAGAGGAGCGCGCTTAGAAATACGCGGATAGAGAAGGGGCATCTTTCTATACTTCTTGCGCTCATAGCGCTTAGAAGCGACGGACGAGTTAGAGCTTGATGTGGAGGGCGACGATGAATCGATCTCGTAGTAGACCACTTTCTTCATCATCTTCTTCTTGTCGCCTCTCCGATGGGACTTGATGGAGGAAGAGGATTCCTCCTTGTGCTTGTTGCCAGACTCCTTTGAGAGAGTCCTCCCCGAGCTCGCGGGCTTGTCACCGGTCACGACCTCCCTCTTGGCGTGATCTCTTGATATCACTTCGAGTTGTTAGAATCTAATGAAGCACCGGGCTTTGATACCAATTGAAAGTTGCCTAGAGGAGGGGTGAATAGGCGTAACCTGAAATTTATAACTTAAAACACACACAAGCCGGGGTTAGCGTTAGAATTAAATTCAAGTATGAAAGAGAGGGAAAACAAATCAACCAAGAAATAAGGCAAGTGAACACAGTGATTTGTTTTACCGAGGTTCGGTTCCAAAGAATCTAGTCTCCGTTGAGGTGGTCATAAAGACCGGGTCTCTTTCAACCCTTTCCCTCTCTCAAACGATCACTTAGACTGAGTGAGCCTTCTCCTTAATCAAACGGGTCACTTAGACCCCGTAAGGATCACCACACACTTAGGTGTCTCTCGCTTTGATTACAAGTCAATTGGGAACAAGAATGAGAAAGGAAGAAAGCGATCCAAGCAACAAGAGTGCAAATGAACACGAACACACACTCTCTCAAGTCACTAGGTGGTTGGAATGAATTCTAGACTTGGAGAGGATTTGATCTTTGGAAATGTGTCTTGGAGTGAATGCACTAGCTCTTGTATTGAATGAGAACTTTAGAAAACTTGGATGATTGGAGTTGTGGTAGTTGGGGGGTATTTATAGCCCTCAACCACCAAGGAAGCCGTTGGAGAGGCTGCTGTCGATGGACGCACCGGACAGTCCGGTGCGCCACCAGACAGGTCCTGTTCACTGTCCGGTGAGCCACCACGTCACCCAACCATTAGGGTTCGGAGCCGAGTCGACCGTTGGGGCTTTGTCCTCTTGCGGCACCGGACAGTCCGATGCCCCTCTGACTTTGCTGCTCTGACTTCTGCGTGGCACTGTTGCTCACTGTAGCTCCTGTCAGAGTCGACCATTGCGCGAGTTAGCCGTTGCTCCGCTGGCACACTGGACAGTCCGATGAATTATAGTGGAGGGCGCCTTCGAATTTCCGAGAGTGGCTGCTTCGGATTTGTACGGGCATGGTGCACCAGACACTGTCCGGTGACATACCGGACAGTCCGGTGCGCCAGACCACATCACACTCATATCTTTGCTCCGGCTCAATTTAGTCCCTACCTTGAATCTTTTATTGGTTTGTATTGAACCTTATGCACTTGTAATAAATGAGTTCTATAGCAAACTAGTTAGTCCATATATTTGTGTTGGACATTCAACCACCAAAATTAATTATAAAAAAAGGTTAACCATATTTCCTTTTCAACTAGCTTTGACTGCATCCTACTGTGTGTAGATGTTGACACATCGGTCACTGCTTGCTGCCCAACCTCCAACAGGGAAGGATGCGAACATAAACATCAATGGGTACATACTGCAAGACTTTCTGTTGTGTAGCTGATTTCTTTTCTGGACCCATACTGTCGGCATGACGTGAATCATTTGTCGCTGAGTTGGGACTTGAAGGTTTTGCAACCTTTCCATGAGTAGATGGAGACCTTATTGGTAAAGTGCCGCCCATCCTTGGAGAATTGCAGGCGCAAATTCATTTCCTTCCATAGTAAATGTAATGTGATAACCTTCTCTATCAAAGACAATGTCAGCAGTGAGTGACAATTGATCCTTGATCATTATCCCAACCAAAATTATTATGGCACCTTTTTCCTGTATGTCCACATATCTACCTCGAGAGTGGTTCCAATTACTGATCCCAGTGCCCAAAAGCCAACAGCTTGTTCGCTGCGGCTTGCTGCGGCTGCGGCTGCGGCTGCGGCTGCGGCTTCTACAGTATTTTTCTCTCTATGGATTGCAGCTACAGCAGTCCAAACAGCTGCAACAGTGCCGGCTTGCAGCCAGCCGAACAGGGCCCAAGGTAATGTCTCCAAGCATGAGGAACTTTAGAAACATGCACCCACACTTCATCCAGATGGTATTATGGTGTGATATCTTTAGCATCCTGCCACTTTGATATCGTCAATGTCACTCCATAATTTTTAAGGCGAAAATCGATATCAACTAACCGCTTGAGCTCCTCATCAGATGGACAGTGGCGTAGACAAGGGAGACTAGTGGAGATTGTAGCTATATATATCTATGGCTAAAATAAAAGAATTAGCTTATAATAACTTAAAATTTAGTATATACTTAGTGCATATCTGTATTAATTGTTATGACTGTGTTAATTATTATGACTAGTGACTATTGTATATCGTATATATATATTATATTTATTAACATTATAAGTGTAATTATATATGCATTGGCCCTCTAAATAAAATTCCTGGCTACGCCTCCCAGTTCCACTCTGCTCGGGTAAGTCTTGCTAGTTGTGTCTGCACAACTTCTGCATTTAACTTTCTCCCTGTCACCTTAACGAAAGCAGTGGACGCTGGTTCTGGGGTTCCATGTGACTATTGTAGTTTTTAGAATGTTCTGCAATAGAAATCTACGGAGACAACGGCTTCAGAGCCCGGACAGGCGCCCAGGGTCGCCGGGCCCTGCGTCCGCCACTGTTGCTGAATATTGTTGCCTTGAGATAGTGGATGCACTTCTGCATTACGTCTATCGTATCTCTTTGGAACCGGATGATAATGTTGTTGCTGAAGATGCCCTCCATGGACACGGCCATCTTGAGACCCGTGGAACTGGCCAAAGCCCTGTCCTCCGTCTCCGTGTCCATGTCCCTGCCCAGATCCGCGAGCAGCGAAAAAAAATGTTATTTTAGCCAGAGCGACAAAATAGTAAATTCCCCGCGAGCAGCAGGAGGGACAAAAGATCGATGCTGTTGAAATGGTTGCTGGTAGCTCCTGCTATGAGGTGGACCGGTTCAGCTTTTTAAGAGTTTTTCTTAGAATATGACAGAATCTAGTTGCAGAGAGAATCTAGATTACGCATAGAGAAAAATAAAATAGTCCATATAATTTAGGACATAGAAATTGACAGTTTTCTAACGACTCGATCGAGTCGGTATTTACATTGATTTTGAATAGTTTTGACTAAAAATATTTTTGTAGAAACAAGCTGAAAAACTAGACGTTTGACAGTCTACAGCAGCTTCTGTTGTTAGAATCTTAAAAAAAGTTGAAACAGCGCATCGCGACATAAATCCTGTAGAAAAAACACCTGATAATTCTGATAAAGGTTGGTAAGTCAATTTAACAACAATTGGACTATGTTTTTTTCCTTTCTCCAAAACCAATCAACCAAGCACAACAAAAAATCTCAATCAAACACAACAAAAATCACCAGTCGGACGACGCGCGAGCCATAGCATAAGCCAATAACCCTCGTCCTTTTGTCCTCGTCTCGGCTCAGCGTGACCGCGACCGCGACCCGCGCACGGCGGGCACCCGAGAATCCAGTAGGCACCGTATCGCCCGAGAGCATATGCCCGTCCGCCCCTCGGCTTTCGCTGTCACGGTCTGCTCCTTATCCCCTCCGCAGCTCCCCCCTCCCGCTCTCGCCTCTACGGCTCTGCCCGCCGGCCCGTCCGCCCGCTCCCTCCCTCCCCAAGTCCCCAGTCCGCACTGGCCACTGCCACCACCAAAAACTCATGGCCTCTCGCGCACCCATCCCTCCTGCTCCGCCCCACCTCCGCCTCCACGCTGCGTCCCTCTTCTCGCAGCGCCTCCCACTCCCTCGCGCGCGTGCCCCGCGATGCCGCGGCGGACGGAGCCGCCTCCTCTCAGCGCTGCCGTCGCCGCCCCCCTCGCCAGCCTCGCGTTCGCAGGGCGTCTCCACCGCTCCGATCGAGCGCGAACCACCGGGACTCGCGCCCACGCCCGCGTCTACCCCCGCTCAGCAGCCGCACCAGGATCCGGCGATCGCCGCGGAGGTCGCTCGCCTCTCCGCCGCCCGCGAGAGGCTCCGCGCGGCGCACACGCTCCGCGAGAAACTCCGCGCGCTCGACGCTGAGCCCCGCGTCGCGGCGTTCTTCGGCGAGGAGTCCAGCCGCGGGGTGTTGGGCGTGCTCGAGCCCCGCGAGGTGCTCCTGCTGAAATGCCTCGTCGCGGCAGGACAGGAGCACGTGCTCGGCCATGAGCTCGATTGGTACGGCGGCGACGGCGGCCATCACGAGCACCACCACCGCAACGGGGTCAGTGGTGGGAGTGCCCTGCGGGATGCGCTGTACAGCCTGGCCGGTTTGGTCGGGAAATGGACCTCGGAGGGAGTGGTGGCTGGCAAGGAGAGAAGGGAGGAAATGGAGGTGCTACCTAGACTGCTCAAGTTCCTCGATAACGTCGAGGAGTTCTACGACTGCATTGGTGGCATCATCGGGTGAGGATTCCTTTGCTTGTACGTGGGAGACTTAGTAAACGACGAAGTACACATGTTGCCAAATTCTGATACCTGCCGGAATCAGAAGTTAGCAACTGAAAAGGTGCAAAGTAGTACAAACATTTACGAGCTACGGCATCATATTTAAAACGGGAAAATATCCTATGCAATCACTTATCCTGGTGCAAGCATGCAATCAAGCGATCTGGTGCATCCGATCTAGATCTAATGATAACTGTTATTTTACATTTAACCCCTTCCATATAAAACCGTTGGATCTAGACTGGATGCTCTGGATAGTTTGATTGCACGCTTGCACCAAAATGAGTGATTGCACAGGATATGTCCTCGAACTTGGAAGGTTTGTAGTTTCAAAACATGATGCAACTTACCTTCTTGTATGACTGCGTTTTAAATGAGGACATATCCTGTGCAATCACTCATTTTGGTGCAAGCGTGCAATCAAACTATCCAGAGCATCCAATCTAGATCCAACGGTTTCATATGGAAGGGGTTAAATGTAAAATAACAGTTACCATTAGATCTAGATCGGATGCACCAGATCGCTTGATTGCATGCTTGCACCAGGATAAGTGATTGCATAGGATATTTTCCCTCTAAGTTCCAACACATTTGGTTAACATTAACTAGATGGACCTAACGAAGGATGCAATTGGTAACACCAATAAGTAGTAGTGGGTCGTTTAACTAGTTCAATATTATCTCAGTCCCATTGCTTTGAAATCTGAATGAGTTGAATCAGATGAGTTTCGGGTCGACTCATTGACCCAAAAAAACAAGACGTGCATCCTTAGTCTTAACTTATCCCCTTAAGCCATTTTGTTTTTTTCGTTTGTAATCTGTTATATCTACAACAGTATTAAAAGTATTGATGCTCTTTACTTCCTGTATCTACTTCAGCTATCAAATTATGGCATTGGAGCTCCTTTCAGCCTCTAAGGATCGCGTGCACCGACCTAGCAAAGACAAGTTTGTTGATTTCCATGTTCCCAGTGGACTTAATTTATTGAAGGATAAAGAATATGCATCTCAAGCAGCTCTGTGGGGAATTGAGGTTATTTCATATACGATAATTATCTGAAATTTATGGCAAGGATATCAACACTTGGTTATTGTTCTTATTTCAAGCGCAAATTACGTTGTTGGTTAAAAAGAAGTGCAAATTGCATTGAATAATGTTGCACATTAAATAATGCATCTGTCTTCTGTTGTAAGGTACAAACTGAAATACGATCTTTTCTAGGGTTTGCCAGAATTAGGTGAAATTTACCCAATTGGTGGTGCGGGTGATCGTCTTGGTTTAGTGGACTCAGATACTGGTGAGTCCCTTCCTGCTGCGTTGCTCCCTTACTGTGGGAGATCCCTGTTGGAAGGGCTGATACGGGATCTGCAGGTAATTTGTTGTGCAGATGAAATTTCTCTTTGCATTTAGTTTCGATTTTTACCAACTTATGGTGTCTACATACAATAGTAAATTGATGTTTCTTTGCATATAGTTTCTTCTACTGTAACACTTGTTGTTACACACTTTGATCATGTCCTTTTAAGAAAAGGATATCATTGTAGCAGGTAGTTTAATCAATTGTTTTTTTTTGGTTGTGTAAGTGCAATTCTATTTTTGGACTAGTTATGTTTGTAAGACTGTCCACATCAGATCGTGTAAATAGGAGATTTGCACTGTAGATTACACTGTTTGTGGAGTGAAGTTTGAAATAGGGGATGTGATATGATAGCTGCTGGAGACAGCCTAATGGCTTAAAATAGGTATAAAGCTCTATAGCCAGTTATTGTATAATAATGTGAAGCGCTACTTTGTTTGACAGGCTAGAGAGTTTCTCCACTTCAAGATCTTTGGAGGTCAATGTATAACCCCAGTTGCAATCATGACTAGTTCTGTGAAGGATAATCATGAACATATAATTGCGATATGCGAAAGACTTGATTGGTTTGGTAGAGGTCGTGACAATTTCCGGTTGTTTGAACAGGTATATAATCAGGGACTTATATAATATATAGCCATCCGTTAGTGTTCGTTTGCAGTCTGCAGAATCGGAATTTAATCTTTCTGCCCACAAGCTTTATGAAGCTCTAACTAAATTTCTTCAATGATATCTGTAGCCTTTGGTACCTGTAGTAAATGCCGAAGATGGTAAATGGTTAATCAGCAAATCACTTTTCCCTGTTGGTAAACCTGGTGGTCATGGTGCTATTTGGAAACTTGCATATGATAGAGGTGTACTCCAATGGTTACAAAATTGTGGCAGGAAAGGTGCAACTGTACGCCAAGTCAGGTTGCCTGCAATGATTTTTTTTTCTTCTGGGGGTGTCAATCAATAAAACATTTTGACAGGATGTAACTGTGGATTTTGTTTGTCATTTTCAGCAATGTGGTTGCTGCAACTGATTTGACCATGATGGCATTGGCAGGAATAGGCCTTCGATGCAACAAGGTAAAACAAAGGCATTAAGTACTATCCTATTCTGAGGTGGCTCCCATGTGTTGCTGATACAAGTCATTATATAATGCTTATTTTTGCACCATCAAATTGGTATTCTGTTGTTTGAAACTCTTTGAGTTGACAACTTGACATCATGCTTCAGAAATTAGGTTTTGCATCTTGTGAGCGAAGACCTGGGGCTACTGAAGGAGTGAATGTCCTTATTGAGAAACAAAATCTTGAGGGGCTATGGTCATATGGCATCACTTGTATCGAGTACACTGAGTTTGAAAAGTATGGCATCCCAGAACCTACACTAACCAACAGGTAATATTTCTTTGGCTCATTCTCAACTGCATAAAAACCATGCACTCTTCAAATTGGAATGCAAATATGCACATACTTTTTTTTGGGCGGGGGGCATGGGTTTGTTGCTTCTCCAAAACACTACTTAAAGTTCACCAAAAAAGTTGAGTACTTGAGTTCACAAATCTATTTTATTTACTATATTTTGTTGACTAAAATTCACCTAGATGACAATCATTTGTTGGTATCACATGATGATGATCATAGTTGTAGAAGATTTGGGAAATACCTCACACGCAATCGGGGATGACTTTCATATATATAATCAAGTACAACTTGGAGTAAAAGTAACATGATATACACGCAATCAGGAGTGGCTTTCATATATATAGTCAAGTACAACTTGGAGTAAAAGTAACATGATATACATGCAATCAGGGGTGGCTTTCATATATAGTCAAGTACAACTTGGAGTAAAAGTAGATATACATGTGTTAGACTACTATACATATCTCTGATACCCGCCCACAGTCACAGCGTGAGGGAACTAGATGTAGAGATTGAACCTAAAGTCATTGAACAATTGTACATGCAGTTCCTTAGTCATAATATCCGTGAACTGATGAGCTGAAGGGACATGGAGTAACCCAAGTGAAGGACCAAAATTGACGACTAGAGGAGGATGAATGAGAGCCAATAAAAAACTTTGACTTGCCTTTTCAAATATCCACCCAATCCCAAAACACCAAAACTCGCAAACGAGATGCTCTTGAGCCAACAAGTGGCTGGATGTTCTCGGTGATGACCGACAAACATGACGGAGCACTCAAACCGACCAAAACCAAGTGAACGAGTGAAACTTTCCAAAATTTAAAAAATTGAGTTTTTTCCCCTGAACATGTAGGAGAGTTGCGTATCATTATATTAAAAGGAGAAAGAAACAACGTCTAAAATAGACTGAGGTACAAGAGACGCCTTACGACGGTCTAAACGAAGCTTTGTGGTGGGCAAGAGAGCCATCAAGGTCGAAGTTATGCTTATGCATGAATATCTACTTGCCCATCACAATGTTGGCACTAGGGGACCAAGGTACGAGATGCCAGGTGTTATGACCGGTCTCCTACGTGTGCTAGAAAATGGGCCACACAGGTGTTGGGTTCAAATTAGACCCGGCATGAACAGTACACACAATACTATAGCGTGTGCAGTACCCGCGGGTACTGTAGCATGGACGCACGGTCCTCTAGCGCATGAGTCCAGTTTAGGAAGGAGTTAAAATAGGTATTGCTTAGAAGCTAAGATTGAGTTGGTTTAGGAAATATGATTAGTTTGTTAGAAAAGGAGAGCCCAGATCTGTAAGGATTCCTCCTCTAGTTTGCTTGGGAACCAAGTCCTCTAGAGACTATGAATATAGGAGTAATATAACCGTTTTAAGGATGGTAAACATCTTGTCTGGCCTCAAGGGCTTTCCCTACACGTTCTCTCTCTCTCGTTCGCTGTCGTGCCGCTGCTCTGCACCCACGCCACCTTCCCGAAGGTGGAAATCCTGACTCAGACCCCTAATCTCATATTCCTATGCACTTCGCAACCGTTAATCTGTTATAGGATCAAGGATCCTACCACTAGATGCTATTGTCGATGAGCGCCTAGTACTCGTACTCCATGGCAGCATTCTAGTTGAGGTCAGCCGACGCGTTGCAGTATTTGCTAGGGAGCGAAGATGTCGACATGGCAGAGCGACCCTTGTAGTTAGTAGTTACACAACACAAGTATGTAATCGAATCACCGCCTGTTGGAGGAGGGGGGTTGTCGACGTCGTGCCTTGCATAGGCTGTGGATGCGGCGAGCGAAGGCAACAACTCAACAGCATGAAGAGGCCGACCAGATGTCCTAGTTGGTGTTGTGGCGGTGGAGTACAAGTAACATGTATAGATATACATGTGTTAAACTATATTTATCTTTTTTTTCTCGAATACGCAGGAGAGCTGTGTATCATTATATTAAGTAGAAAAAGGGGGTGAGGTGTTAAAGAACCTCATACAACTCTACACACCACACAAAAAAGAAAATGACTAGGAGCACTTGTACAAGGGAACGACTGGGCCCTACACCAAGCAGACTGGAGACCAAATCACCGATTAGTATGCTGAGGTAAAAGGATATCAGATAAACCGCCGAGCCCCAACCCTACACCAAAGATGAGACTCATCCATGACCCAATTGATGATCTTGCTAGCCCTAGGCTGCTCTCCGTTGAAGACACATCGATTGCGATGAATCCAAATGGCCCAAGCCCCTAATATGATAAGGGAGTTCAGCCCCTTGCGCAGCTTCTTATTGGAAGGGCCAATAAGGGTCAGGCTAACTTCCTCCCACCAATCGTCAAAGGAAGTAGAATTGAGACTAGGAGTGAGGTGCTGCAAACCGACAAATTTCAGGATATTAAACCAGACTTCCCTTGAGAATACGCAGGAAACTAGCAGATGATTCATAGTTTCTTCCTCCTGGTCACATAACAGACAACTTTGAGGGTGAGGCAGGCCTTTCCTTGCCAGCCGGTCAGCGGTCCAGCAACGCCCGTGCGCCACAAGCCACATGAAGAATTTACATTTTCCATGAGCCCAACTTTTCCAAATCCTCCCCCATGGCCTAAAAGTTGTTGAGCCAATGAAGAAACCATCATAAGCCGACTTGGCGGTATATTTTTCTGAGCTGGAGAGCAGCCATATATGCTTATCCTCCTGTTCCGGGTGCAAAGTCCAGCTTGCAGCAAGGTCCCAGACTCTAAAAAAATCAGTCAACACATTAACAGTAATAGCCCCTCTTATGTCCTGTACCCAGCTTCCAGTAGTGAGGGCATCATGAACACTCCTCTTCTTAGCCCTTGAAGAGACCAACCTGACAAGATGAGGTGCCAACTGATGCAGGCTTTGGCCATTTAACCATTTATCTGTCCAAAACAGAGTATTCCTGCCATTGCCCACTACAGAAGAAACTGCCGCAGAAAAGAAGGCAAGAACTGAAGGGTGCACATGAATTTTGAAGGCTGTCCAGGACCGGTCAGGGTCAGTTTTTTTAACCAGAGCCAACGCAGTCTGAGGGCCCAACATATATGCTGTAGGTGGGAGATGCCCAAGCCTCCAAGCTCTTTTGGCCTAGTAACTTTGTTCCAGGCCACCAAACAGTGGTCACCCATAGCTTCTTTTCTTCCTCTCCAAAGGAAATTTCTCCGAATTTTGTCTATAGCCTTTAAAGCCCAAGAAGGAAGGTCTAATGCCATAGCTAAATAAACCATCATCGAAGATAAAACTGACTGAACAAGAATCAGCCTTCCAGCTAAATAAACTATATATATCTCTTATATAATATTTTTATTAGTGTGTTTAAACCTTGTAAAACTTTGTAAGGTTGTGTGCATCCTAATTATACAGAGGCTGGGAGTGTTTCAGGATCCTTGTATGATCGTATCAACTCAATATAATAAACTTGAAATTAATAAAGCTTCCTTATCGAAAAAATAATAGTTTTAGAACATTTGTGATCTGTGCTTCTTACCTCTTTCAAAGAATACCTGCTTCAGTTCAGACAATTTGATTGGATGCGGTGTTTAAGATCTATATTTTTCTCTATAGATCACAATTCAATATTGGCAATATCTTGTTAACTATTTTATCATATATGTTTCTGTGAATTTAGTTCGCAGGTTAGCTTTCCAGCAAATACGAACATTCTCTATGTTGATCTACAAGCGGTACAGGAAGTTGGATCTCGCAAAAATGCTAGTTGCTTACCAGGGATGGTGCTGAATTTGAAAAAGGCAGTATCGTACCCCAACCATCTTGGCTTTGAGTGTAGGTACTTCCTTTCCAGTAATTCACCTTTAACTTCCAATCTTTTTTATATGCCCAACGGCAACCCTTGGGTTTTTGGTAGTGGATGCTTAGGGTTAGGCTTATCAGTTATCACACGATGATTTCAGAAGCCAGCACATGGCTATTCATTAACATGTTGCAGTATCAGTAATTTATGTATAAAAGACTTGTCTTATCAGTTTGGCCTAAACTCATTGTGTGTTGCTTTTTGGTTGATGTAAATTGGCAAGCAAACCTGCAAGTAACTGCACTGAGGTGGCTATGACTTATTTCTAGTGAATAATAGATAATAGACAGGCCCCTAAACATGAAAGGTGTTCAAACTGGACCCTGTTCTTATTTGCTATGAGATAATACTATAATAGAAGTATATATCACATATCCACATTGTACAATCCTAAATCACCTGGCAAGGTGAGGCAAGCGCAGCGAAGCAACATGAGTGGAAGAAGAGAACCAAACACGCCCAAAAGTTTACAACACTACAACCAGAATCATGTTTTGGAATAGTTCAGTCTGTTAGATCTACCATGACAGGCCATGGTAGATCTAACAGACTGAACTATTCCAAGTCTGTTAGATCTACCATGACAGGTCATGGTAGATCTAACAGACTGAACTATTCCAAAACATGAGGGGCGCAAGGAGGTCAAAATCATGGCACTGGTAGATCAATCATGTTTTACAACACTACAACAAAATTAGAAGAGATTTCTTATGGAGGGGGCGCAAGGAGGTCAGAGAAGGGTACTGTCTGGTTGCCTGGGGCAGAGTTTGTAGACCCCTCTAGCTGAGCGGTCTTGGCATTTCTAGTCTTAAGGAACTTATTTGGGCCCTGCGCATGCGGTGGCTTTGGCTCCAAAAGACCGAGCCTAACCGACCTTGGTGCAGCCTACCTATCCAAGTACCGGACAAAACAAGGGCTTTCTTCTCGATGGTGTTGACTTCAAAGGTCGGTAATGGGGCTAATACTTTGTTTTGGTCTGATAAATGGATTCATGGGCAGAAAATTGCAGATATGGTTCCTAGATTATTTGATGTTATTTCGAAAAGAATCACTAACAAAAGAACGGTTCAGGAGGCGTTGACAGATAGAAGATGGATCTCAGATATTACAGGAACTCTTTTTGTGGGGGTCTTAGTGGATTATCTTCATCTCTGGAATTTAATTTCAAATTTGGAGCTGCTACCAGATGTGGAAGATAAACATATACTCATTATTGCCGCAAATGGGGCTTATTCTGCTAAGGCTGCATATGAAGGGTTGTTCACTGGGTCTGTTCGTTTCGGTCACTATGAAAGAGTTTGGAAAACTTGGGCCCCCTCCAAATGCCACTTCTTCCTTTGGCTGACGGCGCTAAATAGGTGCTGGACAGCTGATAGGTTGGCAAAGAGAGGACTAGACCATCCGGAGAGGTGTCCTTTATGTGATCAGGAGTCTAAAACTTTGGATCACATTCTGGTTTCTTGTGTTTTCGCGAGGGAATTTTGGTTCCTGCTGATGCGCCAATTCAGATTGCATAGTCTTGCTCCTATTCCTGGTACTGAGTCTTTTATGGGATGGTCGGAGAAGATTGACAAAAGTTATGGAGATATGGCTATGAGGGGTCTCAATTCTCTTATTGCCTTAGACGCCTGGATTATTTGGAATCATCGGAATAGAATTGTCTTTGATGGATTATCTCCTAGTGTTTCCGTAGCTCTTTGTCAGGCAAGGGAGGAACAACAGTTGTGGGAAATGGCAGGAGCTAAGGGTCTCTCCTTTCTTGCTGCCACCAACGGTGTCCCATAGCTGCTCGTTGTAGGGTTGTATTTGTTTTTTCTAGGATCATGGATTGTTTCCTTTTTCTTTGTTTTAAACCTCCTTAGGAGGGTATTTGTGTACTGGGTCTATTTTGGACCTTCTTTTTCTTCTACTTTTTTTCTCGAATACGCAAGAGAATTGCGTATTTTTTATATTAATAGAAGAAGCAAAAACACAAAAGTTATAGCCAAGAGGCCACACAAGAATTACAGGGGATAACAGGAGGAGAGAAACAAAGACAGACATAACAGCCCCAAACACACAATCACACCAGAAGCACAATATCACTTAGGTAGCAACATCTGGCAGCGACAGACCATTGGCACCAGCCAGCTTCCAAAGCATAATATCATGCCCAACCATGGCTAAGGCAGCAGAAAGATTTGGACTCATCCCATTGAAAACACAATCATTCCGATGCTTCCAAAGACACCACGCCCCCAAGATCACTATGGAATTAAGGCTAGCCTGAGAAGAACCCCCCACGGGAGTGGAGATGCCTTTCCACCATGCCATAAAGTCCTCTTCACCCGGTTGCGGTGCCACACCAGCAAGCCCAATCCTCTGGAGAAGGATAAACCAGAATTGCCGAGCGAAAACGCAAGACAGCAGCAGATGGTTGATCGTCTCCTCCTCCTGGTCACAAAGGACACAAGCGTCGGGATGGTCGAGGTTGCGCCTAGCCAACCGGTCGGCCGTCCAGCAACGGTTGTGGGCAACCAGCCATAAGAAGAATCGACACTTTGGAGGCGCCCAACTTTTCCAAATAAGATCGCAATGCTCAAAAGTGATTGAGCCCATGAAGATCATCTCATAAGCAGACTTTGCTGAATATTGGCCCGAGCCTGAGAATCTCCAGATATGCTTATCAGGGGTATCAGGCAACAGCAGCACCTCTGAAACAGCTTCCGCTAATTTAATGAACTCAGCGATGACCACAGCAGTGACCGTACCACGAAGATCGTGAACCCAAGCCATATCAGTTAAACCATCAGCGACCGTTCTCTTGTTAGCTACTCCCTTAGGAACCATAGCACATAGGTGGGGGGCCAGATCAACCAGGCGCTGCCCTAACAGCCATCTGTCACACCAAAACAAGGTGTTGCTGCCATCTCCAACTTCAGAGACTAAGGCAAGATCGAAGAGAGACTTCACCTGATCTGAAAACTGGAGTTGAAAAGAAGCCCAAGCCTTGTCCGGACTAGTCTTTTGAAGCCAAAGCCATCTAACACGAAGAGCCCAATTCAAAGACTGTAAATTAGAGATGCCGAGGCCGCCCAGCTCCTTAGGTCTAGTGACTTTAGGCCAAGCAATCAGACAATGACCTCCATTAGTTTCGCTTCTGCCACGCCAAAGAAAATTCCTCCTGATTTTATCCATGGCCTTGAGGGCCCAAGAAGGGAGATCTAGAGCCATAGCATGATAGACAACAGTAGCTGTCAACACAAATTGAACCTGGACCGCTCTTCCTGCCTTAGTCATAAGATCAGCCTTCCAACCCGGGAGAGAGTTCGCCAAGCGGTCAATGAAGGGCTGTAATTGCGCTTTATTGAGCCTTTTTAAGGACAGCGGCAGCCCCAAATATTTAAAAGGGAATTCCTCCAGCTTGCAAGGCAGATGATCCTGAACAGTGGCTACCTCCGACTGTGAGCACCTGATAGGGATAATACTACTTTTCTGAATATTTGTTTGAAGACCGGAAGCTTCACCAAACAGCCTGAGTATATCCCCCACCAGAACAAGGTCATCCGCAGCAGGTTTGATGAAAAGCGCAACATCATCCGCGTAAAGAGAGACTCTATGCAGAAATGATCGAGTTGACAGGGGCTGCAACAGCCCAGCCTCAACAGCTCGCCCCACCATGAGGTTTAGAACGTCCATCACCAAAATGAATAACATAGGGGAGAGGGGGTCTCCCTGCCGCAGCCCTCTTCTGTGTGGAATGAAGTCCCCTGGAATACCATTAAGGAGAATCTGAGAGGAGGATGTGGCAAGCAGCCCACTCACAATGTCACACCATCCAGCACCAAACCCCAGACTCCGCAAGACTTCCAACAAGAAGGGCCATGATACTGAATCAAACGCCTTTGATATGTCCAGTTTCAGCATAATTGTTGGCTGATTCTGAGAATGAAGGAAGCGGGCTGTTTGTTGGACCAACATGAAGTTGTCTTGAATAAATCTTCCCTTGATGAAAGCACTTTGGTTCTTGGACACCATACTATCAAGCTGACCTCCCAACCGGTTTGCAAGGATCTTCGTAATTAGTTTGGCAAAACTATGAATGAGGCTTATAGGCCTAAACTCCTTGGCATTAGACGGGTTCTCAACCTTAGGAAGGAGGATAACGAAGGCTGAATTAAGAGCCCGAAAATTCCGAAAGTCCTTCCTCCAAACTGCTGCAACAGCCGCCATGATGTCCTTCTTAATGATTGGCCAACACACCTTATAAAATCTTCCTGTGAAGCCATCGGGCCCCGGCGCTTTGTCAGAGGGCATTAGCTTGATGGTATCCCAAACTTCTTCTTCCGAACATGAGCTGACAAGGTGATCCAGAAGATGGTGTTGGATCCCAAGGGCCTCAAGATCAATAGAAGACACCCTGTCACTGCTGCTACCAATCAGCTCCGTAAAATAATTGAGCAGGACCTCCGCTTTATCATCATGACTAGTAACCAGCCCATCACCATTAGACAACTTGGCGATGAAGTTCTTCTTCTTCCTATAACGAGCACAAGCATGGAAAAACTTGGTGTTGGCATCACCATGTCTCAACCAAGCCACCCTAGAGCGGAGTCTAGCAACTGTACGAATGAGCGACGCCAATGCCAAAGAATGCTTCTTGAGTCTGTTTAACAGCCAAATCTCCAACTCAGAAAGCTGCCTGAACTCCCTCGCAAGCTCGAACTGGTAGATAATCTCTCTTGCCAACGCACGCTGCTTACTAAAATTTCCCACTTTGCGGTCACTCCAACTTTGCAGGCCTCTAGCAGTGGCTTTCAATTTAAGAGCTAGGGACTCCAGGGGGCAAGCAGTCGCTTCCACCGAATCCCAAGCTGAAGAAACAGTCTCCTGAAAACCATAAAACTTGGGCCAGAAAGACTCAAAATGGAATCTTTTTTGCCATGGAACACATCTTTCAGACCTAAAACAAGAGGACAATGGTCTGAATCATCGGAGGCTGCACTTTGCAATAAGCAACCAGGGAATTGCTGCTCCCAGTCCACAGAGCAAAACACCCTATCCAGCTTGACAAGAACCGGAGAAGAACTGGTTGATGAACTAACCCAAGTGTACTTCCTGTCGCGGAGAGGAACTTCCTTAAGAGTCAAATCATCAATAAAGCGCCTGAACCTGCCCATCATAGCACGGTTTATGTTTGAATTACTCTTGTCATCCTCTTTGTAAATGAGGTTGAAATCACCCCCACCACCCAGGGACCAGCACACTGAGCACGGACATCACGAAGTTCCTGCAAGAAGGCCACCTTATTGTCATTCCCCTGAGGCCCATAGACACAAGTCAGCCACCAGGGCTCGCAAGGTGCTGGATTCTGAAGTGAAGGCGTCGATTCAAGCAAGGAAGCTCGATTTCAACTACAAGGTGCTCGGTTTTTACCACAAGTTGCTTTATAAGCACTGCAAGTTCATTAATCTGGTGGGAAGCCGTTGATTCAGCGGGATCGTCACTCCAGTGGATGCAGAGGAGCTTTTTCAGAGAGGAACAATACCAGCAAAACCAACCTTGTCTGCGTGTGGCCGTGTGGGAGCCAATTTGGCTCACTAGCATGGGCATGAAAATTCTTGCTGAGCTGAGCTAGATTGTGGGCCAAAACCAGTTCTGGAGACTGCCAAACACATTGATAGATCTGGAATCCTACCGCGGCTGTGTAAGTTGTATGGATAGGAGATCGATGGTCGCGGCGTGTACCCCTGGTGATGCGCAGGGGCCATAGTCGTGCACAAGGAGTAAGCAAGCGAGAAAGAGATATGGAAGATCGTCCTTGAGGCCAAGCAAAATAATTGTCTTGCTTACATTAAAATAGTTACACTGCCCCTATATTAGTCCCTAAAGGACTTGGCTCTAAACAAACTAGAGGAGAAATCCTTATAGATTTGGACTTTCCTAACAAACCAATCATATTTCCTAAACCTACTCAATCTTAGCTCCTAAGCAATCTCTATTTTAACTATTTACTAAATTGGGCTCATGTGCTATAGTAGCTGCGAGTATTATACATGCTATACCACCGCAGGTACTGTTCTCGCCGGGTTGGGCTTAGGAGTTAGGACACCTTACGGTTTCAGTCCCTGGTCCCTTCGCGCCACAGTGCACCTCGCGCTGGGGCACCTCTTGCCTCAACCCCCCGGGCACATCTCGAATCGACCCCAGGTCTCCTCGTGGATCGGCCTCATGGCTTCTCTTGTCCCGGTCCCCGGGGATGCCTATGCATCGGCCCCAGATCGGCACACATAGGTGATTCAAGTCATAACACGCATAGCCTTGGCATGCTCTTTATTTACTACTCCCTCCGTCCAAAATATAATTCGTTTTAGACTAAACATGCATTCATTAATTAATCTATGAATGTAGTTTATATGTTATTGGACTAGAAACCCTAACCCTAAATGGGTTGGGTGATGTATTTATAATAAATTTGTTGGGCCTAAGCCCATTACACAAGACCCATTACAATCACAAACACAGTTACTCCCCCCTCCTCGCAATCGAAACTCTAGCCACGACAGATGCTGAGACTGGATCGAAATTCCTCAAACACCGACGTAGGGAGGCCTTTGGTGAAGATATCGATGAACTGAGAAGTGGTCGGGACATGAAGAACTCGTACATCCTCGACGGCGACACGCTCACGAATGAAGTGTAGGATGAGCTCGACATGCTTCGTGCGTTGATGCTGGATGGGGTTGGTGGAGAGGTACATGACGCTGACGTTGTCACAAGGGTGCTCCGTGTCAGCGGACTGTGTAGCTCCTGGAGCAGCTGACGAAGCCACGTCGCCTCAGCGACGCCGTTAGCCATAGCGCGGTACTTGGCCTTGGCGTTGGAGCGGGAGACGACTGGCTGGCGCTTCGAAGACCAGGAGACGAGGTTGTCGCCAAGAAACACGGTGAAACTGGATGTGGGCTGACGTATGTCTGGACAACCAGCTCAATCGGTGACCCTAACCCTAAATGGGTTGGGTGATGTATTTATAATAGACTTGTTGGATCTAAACCTATTATACAAGACCCCATTACAATCACAAACACAGTTACTCTAACATATGTATGTCTATATTCATTATCATTCATTTGAATGTGGATAAAAAAAATAGGCTAGAAAGAACTATATTTTAGGACGGAGGGAGTATTGTATTGTGTTGAGTATTGACAGTCTTGTAACTTGTATGTGGACATAAATTGGCAGATACATAAAAGTGACATTTAATTATTATAGTTATATTAGTTATTCCTTTTAAGCCATTCGTCATTATATTCTAGGTGCTTATTCTTTTCAACTATTATTTTTCCTTTTTGACAGTGCTGCTGGAGGCAGGCTAGAGTGCACAATGCAAAACATTGCAGATGATTTTATGAACACTTTTAACTACAGATGCAGCAAAGGAATAGAAAGTATGTAGGTAGTTAACATTTGTTAACTGATTTATTATTTTTTCTGTGCAACTATTTATTATCTTCGTTATGTTGAGTTTTACCTATTTCATATTTAACAGGTGAGCTTAACACTTTCATTGTATATAATGAAAGGAAAAGAGTCACTTCATCAGCTAAAAGGAAGCTGAAATCAGAAGACAGATCATTGCACCAGGTTAATATTTTTACCGTGTCCCAATGCATAGATTCACATGCCAATCAGTGCAGAACTGCAGATTAACAATAGCATATGCAATGTTAAATTTTCTGTGGACGATTTTGTGTTGATGTACCCTTTGTAAAGCAGTGGATCGCACAAACTTGCTTTTTTCATACAAACTGTAAAAGTAAATTTGTATCTTGTGTTGTTAGTTACTTTGTGTTCCTGAGTTTTGTGTTCGGTAGGTCACTAATCAGCAATGTGTAGCACCAAGTATGCTGCCTGATATGCTGATGTTGACTTGAAAGTTTGGTGGCTCTAATGGGCCTGCCAGGTCTTATTTTCGTTAATAGAGTGGCATTAGTAATGCACCTACAGCTGGATAGCTCAGCCCATTCTCTTACAGAGATAAAACTGCATACTCGCTTAATTTCTTTTGGGGACAAGGTGTGCTGATAATATCAATGATAATGTTGATGTAACATCTTTTCTAAAACTATTACATCTGTATGTAGTATGTTGTTAAGTCTTATGTTATAGAACCGCGGAAGGGCCTCTAGCTGAACTGGTTAGATGGTCTAAGTAGCACTCCTCAGGTCTTGAGTTCGAACCACAGTTGAAGCAAATTTCAGGCCGAGCTTTAAAAAGTCATTCATCGGTTCCCCTGGTTATGTGCACACAAGATGGACTAACTTATGGGGGGCAGATCCTCGTATAGTAGGGGCTAAAAGAGCCTCAGCTCAAAGCACGAGAAAAGATCTAGCCTATAGGGGCGGACCCTCATGCTGCACAGGAGGCCAGCTTTCGTTACCTTTCTCGGTTTCTCGGTTGGGACTCCGATTGAGTTTTTTCTTAATATAATACTGTGAAGGCGATCTTTCTCCTACCGGCCGAGTTTTTTTTTATGCTACAGAACTTGCAGCTGTAACTTAGCTGAAATTATTTCTGACCCATGTTTCAAAATATGCACTTTGGTTGATCTACAGACTCCGGAGGGTTCACTCCTTGATATTATGCGTAATGCTCATGACCTCCTTTCCAGTTGCGGCATAGATATTCCCATGGTAATTGTACTTCTATACCTTGTCTGTCTATGGATTTATTTCACATTTGGCATGAGTTAGCCTTCTATGTGGTATTACCTATTGGCGTTTTGCTGGACTATCTTTTCTCGTAATTTATTTTAAGTATTTTTAGTCATGAAGCGTTGTCCTTTTAATTTATTTAAAACATTTTCAAACATCAGGTTCAAGACAACAGTGAATATATGCATTCTGGACCGCCGTTTCTCATATTTCTTCATCCTGCTTTAGGCCCATTTTGGGATATCATACGACAAAAGGTATGCTATTGTATACATTGGGTAAACATGATATATGTATCTTTCTTCTCTCCGTTATTAGATAATTTATTCTACCTGAGATATGTGAGCTGTAAGCCTGTAACTGGCTAAGCAAAATTCAGAAGGGCAGAGTTATTTTCCTTTATGGTCCACTTTGCCTGTGTAGTTTTGAGCAACAAGATTAACAAGGCAGTTGCTTACCATCCCTCATGAACATTGAGCATAACAAAACCTATTATTTGACAGTTCTTGACACATGTCATGGTATACTATTTGATCTGCATTTAGCTCACATATACCAAGGATTCTGTCAAAACTGAACATTCAATTGTTTGGGAAAGTACGCATCATATACCACAATAGCTGAACACAAACTAGACACCTTCGCTGTTGCCTAATGTGACATAATGGCATGTTCCTCATATGTTATATGCATAAAATGTGACGTTGAGCTTGAGCATGTTGTGCATGAAAGCTATTAACTGCTGTGAATGTTTTTAGATGGGTCACTTGCAGCACAAGAAACTTGGAATTGAATGAAAGACTAATTGTTTGTGTCATGTCAAAAAGAAAAAAAGGAAATGTGGTAGAATTACTATTACAAACGTTCTGTGAGATGGGAAGTTGGTCCTGCTCCATACTGCCCTGTGTAGTGTGGAAGATCGAGTTATGCTCAGTTTCTAGTAATTGGTTTCTTAAATTCTAAACAGTCTATATGTTTCGTTCTATTCTTTGAGTACTAATTGCTTGGCGTGATGGGTCTTTTGTCTCTGTGGCTTCGGTTGTGAAGAATTTCTCTGTCTCAGTCCAGTTTCAGGATGAGTCTGGTTCTTCCTGGTGGTTCACAGGTGTGTATGGACCTCACCAGGATATTTTTAAGCAGGAGTTTATCCATGAATTGAGAACGGTTCGTGATGAATGTGTGGGGCCATGGTTTTTGTGTGGGGATTTTAATATGATCCTCCGGGAGGAAGATAAGAATAATTCCAACATTAATAGGCTATTGATGGGTCGCTTCAAGGGGTTTGTCAATTCTGTGGAGCTAAAAGAGATTCCTTTGATTGGTAGAAGATTCACTTGGTCAAATCAGAGGGAGGTGCCTACTCTTGTGAAATTAGATCATGTTTTCTGCACTACGGAGTGGGAGGATTTTTTTCCAGATTGTTCTCTTCACAGTAATGCTACTGCTATCTCGGATCACTGTCCCCTAACTCTTAGATTTAGAGAGGGGGGCGTGGGGAGGAGAAGATTTCACTTTGAGAGTTTTTGGCCAAAAATCCCGGGGTTTTTGGAGGTGGTGGCTGCTTCGTGGAGTCTACCTCTGCAGATTTTTTGTCCATTTGAGAAGATATCTTTGAAGTTTAAAAGATTAGCTAAGTGTTTGCAATCCTGGGGTCACAAAGAGGTGGGGAATGTCAATGCCCGGTTGGGTCTTGCCCGTGAGGTTTTGCATAGGCTGGAGATGGCGCAAGATATCAGATCCTTATCCAGGGAGGAGCTTTGGCTTTGGGGACTGCTGAAACAACATTGTCTGGTATTGGCGTCCTTGCAAAGAACTATTGCACGTTTGCGGTCCAGAATTCAATTTTTAAAAGAAGGTGATGCCAATACTCATTTCTTTCACCGACAGGCTGTCTACCGTAAAAAAAGGAAGTTCATTTCAAATCTAGAGGAGGATGGAAGGGTGTACACAAATCATGAGGATATTCAAGGAGTTCTGGACGGTTTCTTTACCAACCTTCTAGGCACTGTTTTTCCAAGGTCTGTTACTATTGATTTATTGGGTTGTCATAGGCCTGCAGCGGATCTCAGTGAACTGGATAGCCCTTTCTCGGAGAAGGAGGTGAGGGATGCGATTGCTGACCTGCCTTCTGACAAGGCTCCCGGGCCCGATGGGTTTACAGGGAGGTTTTACAAGACCTGCTGGAGCATTATTAAGGATGATCTGCTGGCTGCTCTGAATTTTCTGCACCAAGGAAATGCTCATAATCTTGGACTATTGAATTCAGCCTATATTATTCTTCTCCCTAAGAGGTCCGATGCTATGACTGCAAGCGATTATAGGCCCATTAGTCTCATCCACAGTTTTGCTAAGTTGGTCACCAAGCTGCTGGCCAACAGGTTGGGCCCTCATCTTCATGAGTTGGTGGCAGCCAACCAAAGCGCTTTTGTGAGAGGGAGATCAATTCATGATAATTTCATGCTGGTTCAGCAGTCTATTAAGTCGCTGCACAAGAGGAAGATTGCGGGCCTATTCTTAAAATTAGATATTTCAAGGGCATTCGATTCCGTGTCATGGGCCTTCATTATTGAAATTCTTGTCCATCTTGGTTTTGGTCCAATCTGGCGGAATCTTATTTCCTCCCTAATGTTCACGTCTTCTACGCAAGTACTTCTTAATGGCTCGCCTGGTGCTCGTATTGCTCATCGGCGAGGCCTTCGTCAGGGTGATCCCCTTTCTCCTATGCTGTTTGTGATGGTCATGGATGTTCTTAACAGTCTGTTCAGGGCAGCTGAAAGCAGGGGGCTGTTACAAGGATTGGAGGCAGCTGGGATTCAGAATAGGCTCTCGATCTACGCTGATGATGTGGTGCTTTTTGTTAAACCTTTGGTGGATGATCTGAATTGTGTTAAATTGATTTTGGATTGCTTTGGTGAAGCAACGGGGCTGGTAACAAATCTGCGTAAAAGTTTTGCTATTCCAATTAGATGTGGAGGGCTGGAGAGTCAGGCTGGCTGCAATATCTTGCAATGCAGTTCGGGATCCTTTCCGTGCAGCTATTTGGGGCTGCCTATTTCGGATAAAAAACTGAGGAAAAGGGATTTTATGGTGTGGGTTAATAAGATTGCTGACCGGCTTCCCAACTGGAAGGCTCGTTTGCTGAGTCTGGCTGGTAGGACAGCGTTAGTGAGGCATGTGCTTTCGGCAATTCCTGTTTATATCCTTATGGCCATGAGTGTTCCCAAATGGGTGATCAAGTCCATTGATAAACTCAGGAGAGGTTTTCTATGGAAAGGAAGGAAGAATGTTAATGGTGGAAGCTGTCTTGTTCCTTGGGAGATAGTAACCAGGCCTCTAAAGTATGGCGGTCTTGGAGTTTCTAATTTACAATTCAAAAGTTGGGCTTTACAGGTGAAATGGTTATGGCTGCAAAGAACTGATCCGTCCAGACCTTGGCAGGGAATGAATCTTCCTATACAGCAGCAAGTGAGGCAGTTTTTCAATCTTTCGGTCTTTCATGTGGTCGGAGATGGAACTAGCACTCTCTTTTGGTTTGATAAATGGTTGGATGGGAAGGCTATCTTTGATATTGCACCAGAGGTTGTCTGTTTGGTGGACAGTAGAGTCAGCTCGACCCGGACGGTTGCTCAAGCTTTGGACAACTGGCGTTGGGTTAGGGATATTGGGAGTCATCTTTCTATGCTTGGGCTGCAGCAGTATTTAAAATTATGGGATGAGATTGGACAGGTGACTCTTTCACAAGAGGCGGACAGGCTTGTTTGGAGGCACACGACTTCTGGGCAGTTTTCCTCAAAATCTTGCTATAATGCCTTCTTCCTGGGGTCCATTTTATTTGAGCCTTGGAAACGATTGTGGAAGACTTGGGCCCCCCCTAAATGCAAATTTTTTCTTTGGCTGGCTATTAGGAATAAATGCTGGACTGCGGACAGACTTCAGAGGAGAGGGTTACAGTACCCGGCGAGTTGCCCCCTATGTGATCAGGAGCAGGAAACTATCCAGCATATCCTTTGCAGCTGCAGTTTTTCTAGGGATTTTTGGCATCTCATTTTGTCGTCCATCGGGTTTGGTAACTTCACTCCTATTGCTGCTGAACAGTCCTTTGTTGCGTGGTGGGAGAGGGTCGCTAAAAGAGTCCAGAGGTGCAAGAGGAGGGGTTTCAATAGTGTCATTATCCTTGGAGCTTGGTGCTTGTGGCTCTCTCGTAATAGGGCTGTTTTTGATGGAGTGAGCCCTTCCATTAATTTGTCAAAGAGGTTGTTTCTAGATGAGTTGATTAGTTGGAGTAAGGCGGGAGCGAAGCATTTAGACAGTTTGGGAATTATTATCGCTTTAAATAGGGTCTAGTAGGGCCCGTCAGGCTTCCCCTTGTGGGGGAGGCTTGAGGGTTTGGTCTTGGTGTTGTAATTCGGTCCACTTTGGACCTTTCCTTTCTTAATATAATGATGCGCAGCTCTCCTGCGCTTTCGAGAAAAAAATTCTTTGCCTTGTCCACTTTTGGTGGTCACCAAAATTTCTCCATGCAGTTCGTAGGTGGTTCTGTTTCTAAAGGTTCAGAGTTGCAAATAGAGGTGGCTGAGTTTCTATGGAAAGATGTTGAGGTAACAATCAAGACGATAATTTTGCATGCACTTTGTCTGTTTCTGCAAACTAAGTTTATTATGTTAAATTCTTATAAGCTGGATGGAAGCTTTATTATTCTAGCTGACAACGTCATGGGTTCAACCAAGAATAGCAAAAATGGTGAACAGATACTGCACTATGGTTCCAGGTTGTAACTCACTCTTAAACACATGGTTGCTATAAATATTTATCCAGTGTGGAACTCTAATGCCATGTTTGTTGAAAGGTGTGGGAGATGCAGACTGCAAAGTGTTAAAATTGTTAATGAAGGGATCAATTGGACTTCTCCCAATAATGTATATTGGAAGCATGATGTAGAGAGATCAGAATCTGTAAAGATTATTCTTCATGGAAACGCAGAATTTGAGGCAAAAGATGTAGTCTTGAAGGTGCAATTATTAATAAACAGCGTTTTTTTAATCTGTTGTTCTTTGTCTTATTTTTCTCTTCTTACCTTATTAGGGTAACCATGTATTTGAAGTTCCTGATGGTCATAGAATGTGCATCATTCAGGACAGAGCAGGTTTGTTAATTAGCAGTGGCATATGATTCTTTCTGTGTTCTTTTTTATTCATTTACTAGTTGATGAGTGGGGGTGAACATTTTAGATTTTACTTTGCAAGTTGTGAAATTTGTTGGCCTCCAGCCCCCCAGTAGATATAGCCATATAGGTCAATTATCCATTCTAATTACAAATTCATGTTCTGAAGTGTGAATCGTTTTATTCCTGCTACTATGTGCAATGGATATAACTTGGTCAAATTTCGTTCTCAATAAGGACTGATTTGGTGACCAGGGAATTGGAGTGGATCCATGGGGGAGGAATCTCCTTGCTATTCAATTTTGAATAGCGAGGGGATTTCTCCCTCATGGATCCTCTTGAATAGGAGGGGATTTCTATCTCATGGATCCCCTGCAATTTCTTGGTCACCAAACGAGCCCTAAGAGTAGTAATAATTAGATTTCAGAAAAGATTATGCACATATGCATAACAATAAAATATTTTTGGTTGAAAGTTCACTTCTGTCTTAACTCTCCCACCCCACTATTATGTCATGGACCCAACGCTCCTGATGAATGAATTCCTTCTTGTCCAATAGGATTTGTTGTTAAATTGGATCTTATACGTGACGAATTGATGGACAGTGGAACCTGGCATTGGAAGTATGCAGTTGATGGTGTCCATGTAAAGTTGAACATGGTAGAACTATAAGGGGTATCAACTATAGATTCTTGATTCATTGATTTGTGGCCAGCTTAATTTTATTGAGGACACACTTGACGTTGGTTGACTTTAGTCTAGATTGTAGGTCATGACATGTTGTAAAGATAAGGGAGCTTTGTTTTCGTACAGTAGGTCTGAACTATTCCCTTCATTGAAGAGGTGATGTACTAGAATATGTATTTTTCAAATATATGGAGAATGCTTGTTCTCCGAAGTTATCAAAGAACATTGGTCTTGTTTGCTTCCAATGTTGTATTTGTGTTAGTTTGTGGGTGTCAGACTGTCAGTGGCACCCAGTAGTAAGGTTTCAGGTATGTCAGAATCGCTTCTGTTACTAAAATGCTAATTTGTAAATTATAGTGTTACCTTTTGGATTTGGATGTTTCAACCATTTTGGTGCTTTTCAGTTTATTTTTATTTTTTTGCTGCAGCATCGTAATCGATTTGGAACATGGTGATGAAACCTGAAACTGGCTACTTCACAGGTAAGGAGAACTATGTACTGTACCAAATAATTGGGTCTGAGGCAACTGAATAGTGTTAGCACTTAGCAAAGTTAGGGAACTCAACATGGTGTTTACAGTTGAGCATCAACACAGGTTTGTGTATTGTCTGCATGTCAGTGTTGTTTTGTACTCCCTCAGTTCTAAAATATAGTTTTTTCTAGTTCATTTTTTTCCATCTGCATTCATTCGAATGGTAATAAATATAGACATACATACAAACTACATTCATATGTTACTTAATATATGTTACTTAATAAATATATGATTAATCTAAAACAAAGTATGTTTTGGATGGAGGGAGTACTGAATAGCGCAGTCACTTTCAGATTCTCCTCGAATCGCTGTTCAAAGATGTTGACTTATATTTGACAAACTAAATTGATTTGCCAAAATGTATTCTTTGAATGAATGACATCTCTATAGTCATATTAGACATTCTATTACCAATGGCTGAGATATCAATTTGCAATTGTGCATTTTGTAACGTGCAAACAGGATTGTCTTACGCCATGTTTCAATCCCACTAGATAAACTTTAGCAGCTATTTTTAGCTACTTTTAGCTATTTAGGCTCTGTTTCAATCTCAAGTGATAAACTTTAGCAACTTTTTTAGCTACTTTTAGCTATTTGGTGATCTAAACAGGAGAACTAATGGTGGTGTGATAAAATTTAGCACCTATTATCTCATAAGCTGCTTAAGGTGTGCTAAAAGGAGCTAAACGTGGGCCAGAGAACCCTATTTTTCACTCATACCTTCTAACCCCATTCTCTCTCTCCGCATTAGGGGCATGGGTGTCTTTTTATTCCAATATGCTAAACTTTATTAAAATAGTTCAAACACCCTAAGGAGCTAAACTTTAGCACTTCAATTTATATGGCTAAAGTTTAGCATGAAGCTAAAATTTATCCCGTGAGATTGAAACAGGGCCTTAGTGATCTAAACAGCAGAGCTAATGGTGGTGTGATAAAATTTAGCACCTATTATTTCATAAGCTGCTCAAGGGATGCTAAAATTAGCTAAACGTGGGCCAGGGAATTCCATTTTCCACCCATACCCTCCAATCTCGTTCCCTCTCTCTTCGCATTAGGGGCATAGGTGTCTTTTTATTTTAATGTGTTAAACTTTATTAGAGTAGTCTAAACACCCCAAGGAGCTAAAATTTAGCACTTTAATTTATATGGTTAAAGTTTAGCAGGAAACTAAAATTTATCCTGTGGGATTGAAACAGGGCCTTAGACTATCTCCAACCGAGTAGCCAATATAATACGCATACATAAATTGCTTGGCCTTGTAGCGCTTGGGAAATGCTTTCAACGGACTATGCAAACTAAATACGCATCTACGACACTCAACCTCTCGACACCTAAAACCGAGTCATCTCCACCCAGGACTCAAACTCTGGCAAACCAACTGTCGAGAGGGGACCATTGTAGCAGCATAGTCTTCCCCATCGTCATTTGCGGAAACATACTCCAGAGACTAACTTATAGAGACAAAGACCACATAACACGACAACAAACTAAGGAACTAGATAGCTCCACCTATGCCCAGGCCTTGAAGCCTTTTTGCTCCCACCAGACACCAAAGGCTGTGTTCATCCATTATGTATTCATGATCGAGTTAATTAAAGGAGGGACAACGTCAAAGACTGAGTTCCTATGCTTCCAGATACACTAAGCTCCTAAAATAATTATAGAATGAATATAGACATACATCAAACTTAATCGATTGTCTATGAGTTACGTACACCGAGTCTCACTTAAGCAATGTCCATCTTTCTTATGATATCCATTATCTATAGATAATTCAGTCTTTGGACCATCACACTTGTTCACTTATGTTGAACCCTGTTAGCTTTGCATTAAGCACCTGTTCAACACTCAGCACACTTGTTAGTCTTTTAATTGGGTTGTCATCCAAACACCAAAACCCACGAGAGAGCATTCAGCACGCCTTCGAATCCGATGAACATATTAGGTCACTGAAATATGCTACATGAAAAATAGCGGACTACACGAGGTATCTTGCAATGTCAGCAAACACCTTTGAAAACCCCAATGGCGATAAACTGTGAAGTAGGTCGGTTTAGATACTACGAAAGAGGAAATCTGCGAGCGACGACACCAGCCGGATATTCACTACGGGAGGAACGGCAGACCGAAAAATCTCACCCGCGATGGAACTGCCGACCGACTCCACAGCTGGATGTGGATGAGGGGCTTAGGGCGAGATGCCCTATATGGCGCGAGAAGATTCCCTCGCGCTGGAGAAAAGCTTCGCTCGCCTCCCAGCTGCCTGCCTAGACGGAGAGAAGAAATGGCGAGCGCAGAGAAAGCGGAGAAAATGGCAAGCGCGGGACGGTTGTTTAGTAAGACATCCACCGAGATTGGAAGTGGGGTATTTGTTTCCTAACTAACGAGGTATTTGTTTCCTAACTGACATTAGTTGTGGGTGGGTGAGATTAGAAGTAGGGTACTTGTTTCCTAACTTACGTTAGCTGTGGGTGGGTCTGAATTGTAAGCTGGTGGTCGAACCAACTAATTTAGATCAGGGTTTCCGTTTGTTAATGTGAGCCCAGGCTATATATATATATATATATATATATATATATATATATATATATATATATATATATATATATATATATATATATATATATATAGGGAAGAGGTAATGGAAGCCCTGGGCTTCCGTTAGTGGGGGAAGCCCCAGCCAGGACGCCAACCAGATCGTGGTCGGCCCACTGTACGCAAGCATGCGTCAGCCATGCATATGATAGCCACGATTCCCGGATGAGACGTGACAGGTGATATATGCACGCATAAATATATGTAGAAATGTGCATAAATCATGCATAGAAGGAATCTTTTGGACCATGAATCACGGGAACGAATATTACCATGTGTACACCGTTTACGACTGCATAACGCTGTGTAACATAATAGCGTAAACCATGCAACATTTAAATATCCACCGGTTTGAGATAAGGAAAGACGTGCTCCACGTTCGCGTAAATAAAGGCACAGTTACGGGAGGAAACAAATTCTCATTTACAGCCGCTCGTCCATGTTCGTATCTGTGATATTGGCGACGGTTAACAACTGCATAACGATGCATAAATAAACCGTTTACGACTGCATAACGATGTGTAACATGATAGCATAAACCATGCATTATATAAATCTTGACCGGTTTGATATAAAGAAAGACGTGCTGCATAATCGCGTAAATAAAGGGACAGTTACGGTTTGAGGAGCATTAGTAGAAGGAAATAAATTTTAATTTATAGCCGCAGTTCGCGGGTTCTGCTCGGGCGGATTCCAGCGTAAAACGTGAGCTAAAACAGCGTAAATGAGTACGAATTTTAGCGTAAATCATACAACATTTAAATAATGCCCTCCTGATGATTACAGTAGTACCGTTTTAATAATTTACCTGCACATATATATTTTTATTCTCTATTGTTTCAACGTGTATTCACACTGTATATATACGTATGTAGCATAGTATACAACAATCGTTAACTAAATTGTGATGGCGACTGATATGAGAGATCGATTCTCTAGATCGCCGGACTATGGATGTTGAGCAACGAAACCCTATTCCGAACAATGCTCCTGAACACCACCTCGCTGCCGCTCTCGCACTCGTCGATGCATCGCTCAAGCTCCTCGTGCTTCTCCTGCGCGACATCGGCCGTCGTCGGCGTCTCCGGCTTCTTGGCGAAGGCAGCAGCCACGAAGGCCGTCGGGGCCTTCTTGTTCGAGCACGACGACACGGCGGCAGACACGGACGCGACGGCCGAGAACACGGCGGCGGAGGCGGCGGCGCTGGCGGCCGCGACGTCCATGAGCGCGGCGGCCATCTCGGCCTCCTCGGCGGTTCCGCTCCCGTCGAGCCCAGCCCCAGCAGGCAGGCGCGCGCCGGACCTGGCGGTGAGGCGGGCGAGCTCCCTGTGGAGCGCCACCGTCGCTCGATCATGGTGGAGCGCCACCGTCGGTCGCCTGCCTCGAGGCGACACCGCTGCTGGCCCCCAGGATCACCGCCGCTCGCACACCCGAGGGAACCGCCGCCACCGCTAAAACCTAATCCCTGGCGGCGTGGGGTGTTTTTATAGTGTCAGCGTGGGACTGAATAAATGAACGCGTGGGCCGGATCGTGGGCCTGATGCACGTAATATGCGCAGACTATATTTGCATAAACTGATACACACATCAGCATAACTCGTATTATAATTTAGCGTAAGCACAGTTAGGTACAATAAGCCAAAAAGGGTCTGGTGCGGTCTGCGCACCTGGTCAGGGCTTCCTGTAGTTAAATAGAGCCCAGGGCTCTAAATACTATATATATATATATATATATATATATATATATATATATATATAGTATAACGGGAGCTCTGGGCTTCCCAGGCCGACCATCCCTGCAATGTGGTTCAACCCAGCGCGCCGCCTCAACCAGGCTGTCGGGTGCGCCACCCGCCCCACGTCCGTGCGTGCAAAAAAAGAATGCATGCATGAGTCAAACATGTTCCCTTGCATGCGCGTAAATTTAGAAAAGATATTTGTGACCGTTTCTATTTTTAAATGCTTTATTTCCTCCATAAATTTAGGATCGCTACAACAGCCATGCAGCTAGACTCGTAAGGACCATTTTATGATATATACTAATACTAAATATGCTACAATGTGTAGATAATTATGCAATTCGGTATACTGCATAAAAATCTGTTACCAGCTGCATGCGCACAAATTTATGATGGAAAGAATGTGCAATGAAAGGAAATGAATTGCACGCATAGAAACAAAAAATCGTATTTAATGTTTTATTTAGTTCATAAATATAGGATCCCTTTAACAGTCATGCAGCTAAACACATTAGAACTAGTTTATGATATATACTGATACAAATTATACTACACGGTGTAGGTATTTATGCAATTCGTTACATTGCGTAAAAAATCTGGCATGTTGTTCACTGGTGGACGCATCTCCGGATGGAGCGTAAAAACCTTAAGTTTTAAGCGTAAAATCCCTCAATTATAAGCGTAAATACCGAGTCAATGTGAGAGGTTGATAGCTCTAGTAGGTTGTTATTACGATCCTATTTTTATGATAGATCCGAAAAATATGGCAGTCGCATGCATGCAGTTTCTATTTTTATACAGATCCAAAAATTATGGCAAAATCATGGGAGTTTCCATTGCATGCGCGCAAATTACGAATAGCATAAATCAAGGAATTACCTATCCAATGTGTATGCAAAAAATATGCATGCAGTAAACTGATATACGAACTCCGTGTTCAATCATAAAATCGTACAGTTTTTAGCGTAAATAATACATGTGGTAGGCATAAAACACAATAATCGAAAAGAAAACATGAATCGAAGGAGGTAGTGGACGGAGGACGTCGTCGATGACACAAGCACAAATGTAGGTCGTCACTCAGGCCGCCCAAACTGCACCGGATCGTAGGATGTCACGCGCGATCATCGCTGCGTGCATCTCGCGCCTTCCTGACGCCGCTCGCTCGAACCTCACGCCTCATGCGTCACCGTCGCTACTCGCACGTCGACGGGCGCTTGCTCGCCGGCCTTAGAAGTGCCGCCTCTTTGGGGCCTTAGGGACGCCCCGCTTGCCCGCACAAGGGCCCCACTATCGCTCGCCCTCTGGATCGGGGAGCCGCTGCCACCGACCTGGGAACCACCACCACTACTCTGGATCGAGAAACCTCCGCCACCGTGCGTCGAGGTCATGGAGCTATGGCCACCGGCTGGGGGTCCACCGCCGCCCACGCTCTAGGGCAACCGTCGTCGTCGCACGCGGCGTCGCTAATGAATCGGGGTGGAGCGTAAAAAACTAAACCCTAGCACTCCGGGTCCTTTTTTATAGACGTCCGGACCTGGTCCGGCTCGACTGGATTGCACCGTCCGACCTAGGCTTCCTCTAGTTATTGGAAGCCCAAGGCTCTTAATATATAAACTATATATATATATAGTATGAGTATTTGGAGCCCTGGGCTCTGTTTAACTACAGGAAGCCCCGACCACCCGTCCGGTTGACCAGGCGCACCATCCGGTCCACCCACTATAATGTTTACGCTTAGTTATATACAGTTTTACGCTCATGTACCATCGTATAAAACCAACTGCTCTACCTGGTCTTCCGCGATGGGTGAGACTAGAGTTTCAGTGGCGGCGGTTGCATGACACGAGCGAGCGCGGCGGACAAACGTCCCCATAGACGAGATCCATGGTGGAGCGCTGAAAGAGCGTCTCCTCCGTGCCGGAGGCCGAGAACGCACGGCCGACGGGGCGGTGGCCGGCGGCAAAGCCCAAGGCGTCGGACCCGCTCGCCCGCAGCCTTGACTGCAGCCTCGACCGCACGGACTCCATCCTCGCCGCCGTCCACCTCCTCTGCCGCTCTATGGCCTTCGACTCCACGACATCTCTCTCGCTGTCCGACCCGGTCGCTACAGCCGCTCCTAACCTGTACGCGTCCTCTGACACCGACAGCGTCTCGGGTGCCAGTGATCTGCCGCACCGGGGCATCAGCGTGTCGATGAGGTTCTGCCAGAAAACCAACAGCCGCCTGTGCCGGCTTCCAGAGCCCAGACTACCACTACTGTCGTCTAGCAGAAGGTCGTTTTCAGACAGCCCAATGTCACCCAGGCTGCCAGGTCGGTCCCCATCTCCATGTCGTGGAAGCAGGGGCGGCGAGAGTCCATCGAGAGGGCGTAGTTGGGAGGCATCGCCAAATGGGCATATGGTGCAGGCTCCAGCAAACGTGCCATCTATCATCAATTTTGCAACAGAGGTGAGAAGGGAAAAAGGGGGAAAACAGAATCGAGGAGGCACAATCGGTAAATCAAACCTTGATGTTGATACTATGTTTATCCATTTTTTTCAATTTATGTATTGTACGTAAGGGTAGTAGAGTGATAATGGATCATGATCTAAATATTTCTTTAAAATAAAATAGGATCCTTAATAAATTTTAGTTCAAAATAAATAGGAATAGAGTCCGATCCTAATATGATTTGATCCATCAATTTTATAGTGTAAAATTTAGAGTCCATTACCACCCCTTTACGTCTTGTGTTCTATTAATAGTTAAACTCAGAGGGAGAAAAATTAATAATAGTTAAACTAGAGAGGAATCAAGTAATAGTTAGGACGGAGTGTTCAATTCATCTAATGTAATACTTGCAGGGACTGATTGTGGCCTCATGTGAAGAGACTCTCCAGCCATTTAAGAAGCGATATGCACATGAGCATGAACATGTCAAAGATCTTTTAGGTTCTGTTAAGGTGAAATGCTAAAAGCCAAAAGGGATACAAATAGGTTTCAATTGTGGATTTTCATGGTTCATACAGCGTTTCCCATTTTTCAGGCTACCGGACCAACTGCACTAATAGGATCGTTGGTGTAGGTCAAAGTTTCACTAAAGAGGTGATTGAGGCTATGTCTTCGATTAATGAGGTGACACTTGACATCACTTCCTTGCATCGATAGTTTGTTTTGTATCATTTCATCAAGTATCTAGAATTAACTCCAATGAAACGCAGAGACCCATTGTCCTTGCTCTATCGAACCCGACGTCACAGTATGAATGTACTGCTGAACAATCATATACATGAAGTCAGGTAGTAGCTTTTCATGCATAGTGTTTCATTCATCTTCCCACATGCCAAAATATTTCGGATGCCGCAATCTGAAGGATACATATGTAACCAGGGGCGTGCCATATTTGGCAGTGGAAGCTCATTTGATCTGGTGAAATATAATAATGAGAAGTTGTTTGTGCCTGCCCAGGTATGAAAAAATGGTCCTTAATTTATTGACAGTAATAGTTTCAACTACTTGTTGTAACTATAAACAGGCAAACAATGCCTACATTTTCCCTGGGTTTGGTCTAGGGGTGGTGATCTTAGGAGCCATTCGGGTGTCAGACGATATGGTTCTTGCTGCTGGTAAACACAATCTGCAAGATTTCAGGAAGGAGGATCATTCATTTCTGTTCGACAGCTGTCACTGATTGATTCTGCGTCTATTTGTTTGCGGATTGGACAGCTGAAGCACTATCGAAACAGGTAACCACCCCGGAGCATATTGAGAAAGGCCTGATCTACCCGCCCTTCTCCATCATCAGGAAGATTTCAGCTAACATAGTTGTCCGTGTCGCCGCAAAAGCTTATGTTTTACTTTAATTTACGACATGTTTCAACTAACATAGCTTATGTTTCAGCTAATCGATATGTTTTACTTTAATTTACGACATTTCTTGATGTGTTTTGCGACAACCTCATGCGGGGCCACATTTGCCATTATGAAATAGATCGACGATTTACGCTAAAATTCATATCCATTTATGTTGTGCTATTTTGGTTATGTTTTACGTATAAATCCACCCGAGCCAGAACTTGCGCAAGATCGTATGCGTGCGATTTTCACACAGTAATTTAGGCCTCATTCGTCGTTACGAAACAGATCGATGATTTATGCTATTTTGGTTCACATTTTATGCTAAAATCTACCCAAGTCAGAACCCGTGTACAATTAGACGCGCGAGATTTTCACGCCATAATTTTCGGGCCCCATTCGCCGTTACGAAATAGATACATGATTTACGCTAAAATTCATAATCATTTATGTTGTTTTGCTTCATGTTTTACGCTAAAATATGTCCGAGTCAGAACCCAATCACGATGGGACGCGCGGGATTTTTACGCCATAATTTTCGGGCCACATTCGCCGTTTCGAAACAGATCTACGATTTACGCTAAAATTCGTAATCATTTACGCTGTTTTTGTTCATGTTTTACGCTAAAATCTGTCCAAATAAGAACTCGTGCCCGATGGAACGCACGCTGGTACGAGACGTGACTATACCTGGCTGGGGCTTCCTGGTACCAATGGAAGCCCTGGTCTTCCATTACCTCGTCTCTCTCTCTCTCTCTCTCTCTCTATATATATATATATATATATATATATATATATATAGTTTATCTATTAAGAGCCCTAGGCTCTATATAACTGTGGAGAGCCCCAGCCATCAATTCTGTAAACCCACGTCCGATCACGTTTTATGCAAGCGAACTGAAATAGCGTAAACCCTTTTTAGCGTAAACAGAGTAAACAGCCGTGGGCCCTCGTTGCAGAAATAGCGGCTTAGGCCCACTTTCCACGTGGTCAGCCACATCTTCCTTAGTCAGCATGTGTTTACACTATTCCATTCGTCCGTTTATACACAATAGAGAATTAGCGTAAATACTTCAGCCGACCCACGTTCCCGAATTTCAGGAATTGGCCCACTACCCCACTTCCCACTCGGTCAAACATTTCTATACCCTAACCCCCGCGCAGTCAACCTTCCTGGCCGACTCGCCGTGATTATTCAGGCGACGCCAGGGCGATTCCCCTTGCTGCCCTCCCGCTAGGGCGATTCGCCGTCCTCCGCCGCCACTCGCCCTCAACCCTAATCGGCGCTGCCGTTGTCAGTGTCTTGGAGCCGCCCGCCGCTGACAATCCTCCGCGCACGCGTCACATTGTTCTTCTGCACGCTCGGCGACCGTTGTCCTGCTTCCCAAGGTGCTCGAGTTCTCTGTAATTTTTATGCATAGTCTGCTATTTCCTAATCTCCCCATTCATATGCTTCATTTTCTTATGCATTGTGTGCCGTATTCCAGGTGCCTAACTCCATCAACCTCTGGCGGATTTTTTGGCAGTCAATAACAAAGAACTCACAGGTGATATGTTTACGCTAATTTATTTTTTTGTTTACTGCATAAATGTTTTTTGTTTGTCAATAACAATGAACTCACAAATAACTCCATATATGAATGCTTATTCCAGTACTATATAAATATTTATTTTTGTTTTGTTTCTTTTTCTTTGTCCAAACCCAGCAGTTCTAGTTCAAATTTATTGCTTCACATCTAGCAGTTTAAACCCATCAGATCCAGATACAATTGGTATATTTTCTTTATCATCATTTGTGACAGCATAAATTGTATTGTAAAAATCTAGTGCTCTCTTTGGAACATCAATTTTCAAAGAAAAAAATAATACCAAACATTGATAATAACAGTGTGGGAATTATAATAATATTTGCCCAAAAGCTTTGGCTCTGCTGGTAATTTTTGTAATCTCTACCTTTTTTATAACCTTGTTAATGTGATGGATGTAAATATCTATGACCTGAAACTGAAAGCTGCATTCGGCCTTTTATTCAAGGTTACAATAAGCGCTAGGCGTTAGGCGGGCGTTAGGACACTGTTTAGCTCCTAGAGAGCTTAGGCGTAGATTAATCGTGCTTAAGTGTTTGTAGGAATATACAATATAATATATATATTTGCGCAGAAAAAATAGTTTTAGCTAGGAATTAGGGGTACTTACCTGGAATAATGAATAAAAGTATAGAACAGAAGATATGGAGGAGCAGAGCATAAGCAAAGGAGGGAGAGGGAGAGCACGCCTGGATAGCTAGGGAAAAGGAGCAGAGAGCGATGACCCCGGCGGCCTGGACGACTTGACCAGAAGGGTAAGAGGTCACCGATGGTGGCGGCCCTGGACGGCTGGGGAAGAGGACCAGTCTATTGGCGGCCCTGTTTTCCTCCTCTCCCATGCAACAGCAGCTTCAGCTCCCAACCTGTTTCACTCTCTCCCGGTCTACAATAGTTCCCGCCTCTTTCCCTCCTATTCACTTTATATTCCTGCGCAGCAGCTTCCGTGCTCATCTTTTCCCCGTGCGCCGAACC
This sequence comes from Zea luxurians, assembly GCA_029449295.1. Lineage (NCBI taxonomy): Eukaryota > Viridiplantae > Streptophyta > Magnoliopsida > Poales > Poaceae > Zea > Zea luxurians. Next base: position 30,812,625 of record JAOPSE010000012.1, on the reverse strand, counting down.
CCGCTTCTACACGCCTCGTTTCCGCCTCAGCGTGCATAGCGCAAATCATGCACCGCCTACACGCGCCCACCGCGTAAACCACCGCCCAGGTCCTAAGCGCAGCGCTAACATGCCGCTTAGCGTCTAATTGTGATTAGGCGGACGCTTAATTGCGCTTTTTTGAACATTGCTTTTATTTGAACCCACCAAACCAATCTTGGAAACTGCATTGCAGTGTTCACGGCGCAGCTCATTTATATTTTCATATTATTCATATATAAAATGTAACCAGGATACTAGAGAAATGATGATCAGCCCAAGGTACTTAGATCATTTTTAGCAGTTAGCAAGTTATTTTAGTCAATTCAAACAGGTTAGCATGACAAACACCTCATATGCATATGATTCGGGTAGATCATTTTTTTTGGCAATTGTGGATCTGTGTGCATGTCAGGTATTCGAAGATAAATGTTTTCAAATTTTTGAAATGTGTGTCTCTCAGGACCTTAGCAAAGCTATATAGCAAGTGGCTTCAGTCAAACATAATAAGTAGGAAACCCATAACAACACGCATGTTGCCAAGTTGGTTGTAGTAAGGGATAGCATGTTTTCTTTATGTCGTCTCAGCAGGCACGCTAAGATTTATTCATGCTAAATTTCTGATTTAGTTACGCTAAATTGGTTTTTTGTTTACTGCATAATGTATTTTTTTTGTCGGGATATGAATGTTTATTCTAGTACCGTATAAATGTTTATTTTGTTGCTTGGTCACTATTACTACAACATAACTGTTTATTTGCTGGTTAAATACTGTTTTAGATGAACATACTGTTGGTATGCATAGATGTATTTGGCAATTTGTATTATGGAATGATATGTATTTTTTGATGTTTTGTTCACTTACCATCTATGTTGGTAGGCCCATATAACACAATTGATGTGAATTATACATAGCTTTATGAAGCAGTGGTTGATATTTTGATGTGCAAACAAGTGTGCTGCTTGTGACTTCGTGCTACTATATATTATTTAGATAAACTGAAATTCAATTCACTTTTTATATACTTACTGGATCATATTTTTCACATAAATATGGTAATCAATCATGTCCAAATTGCAACAATAAATATTTGAACTTCTGTTTGCATATTTTGATTTAGTCATATATACATATTTATGTTGATGCTTATTAACTACTAATATTGCATAAATATACATTTTTCTTGAGTAAATATTGTTTCTATTATTAGTCTGTTGGTTTGCATATATGTATATGGCAATTTTTATAATGCAATGATATAATTTTTTTGATGTTTGACTGTGTTGACATTTATTTCGTTAGGGTCATATAACACAATTAATGACATTTTTTCAATTAGTTCGTATAATCATTGGTGTATATGTTGTTCTAACTCAATGAAGCGCATATGTTTTACATTGTTCTTTTGCAAGCTGCTGCTTCAATAATGCGGAAGGTTGATCGACCCCCAACCAATCCGAAGCGTTTAATCATTGAGTCAAGTCAAGAATGTTTCAGTGTTGACATTCCACGCTCGACTGACATGGCAGACCCTACAAATACGCCGTCTGATGGTGATCCTCCGCAGCATAGAAAGACGGGTGTTGCAGCTGCTGCTAAAAACATTGCTATGCCTAATGTGGATGATGATGATGACTTTGAGCCACCCAAAAAGAAGTGCAATATCTCAATGGATGCCCCAAATAAGACGCAGGTGAGTTTACAACATTGCAGAAATTAATTGTTTCCAATATTTTAATCATGCATCAAATCTCAATACATATCTTATGTGCTGAAAGTTATAGCTTTCTACATTACCTTAGCTCATTAATACAAAACAGTCATAGTACAAGGAACTTTGTATAAATAAGAAAGCATAAATTGTGATATTTAAGTATTCACATATTTATCCATCTATCTACCTTTTCATTTCAGAAGCTCAACATCAGATGCAACCCAGGAGATGTTCTTGCGTCCATTCAGATATTGAATGAAAGGCAACGTCAAGCTATAGTCAGAAAAGGATTTTCTAGTATTCTTGACATGACAATTGATGCAATTGGATGTCGAACACTTCTCTGTTGGCTCATGCAGAAGCTAGACCCCAGGGACATGACTCTTCGTATTGGTCCAGACAAAGAACTCAAAATCACCAAGCAGACTGTCCATCAGATATTGGGTCTTCCAAATTTGGGTGGTGGAAAGCCCCTTAATATTGATGAAGCGAACGCTGCGGCAACACTTCGGGCCTCATTGAATATTAGCAAGGATGAGTTTGTTATTTCAAAGCTCCAAGACAGATTGAGGCTAGGCCAGGATGATGATCTTTCTATCAGATGTTTTTTTCTCATTCTCTTCAACCGGCTGCTATTCCCAACAGCTAGCTGGTCTATTTCTTTCAACGAGGTTCTACTTACAGAAGAAATGGAGCGATTCCCTCAAATTGATTGGTGCCATCTAATTTTTAGTGACTTATGTGAGGCTGCCCAGAGATGGCACAACAAGAGCATTAACAATGTGTCGGCGACGATATATGGTTGTTCCATCATTGTTCTTGTAAGTTTCAAAATTAATTTGTCAAATCTTTTATTAGATTATTCATGTGCAATTTGAAAATACATAGACATATTATGTGTTTACGTTCATTTGTATATGACTCTCATGAAATATTTATATTATGTAGCTGTATTATTTGGATCATTTGCATCATGCTGCTGCTCCAAACAACAAAAATGGCACTCCGCGCATGAAGTATTTTAATAAGAATATTATAAGGGCGTTGTCAATGGCCGATAAGCGGAAGCCTCGCCAGGGTGGTGAACCATTTGGTGTTTTCCCTGTGAGTCTTCATTTCTTCTATCATAATTTTCCTGTTCTTTATAACAATGTTATTTACAACTAGTTACAAACCAATAATTTTAGTAGTCATATAACGATATCAATTCATGCTATGCGTCAATCCATATACATAATTATTAATTTTGATTCTGTTTCATCAGTTTTGTAGCCTCTTAGTTAGCCTGTACCTTTGAACCCAAAATGTGCATTATGTCTTTACACTCAAACCTGACATAGTACAAGTTATAAAAGATTAAGCATCACTTTCTAAAAAAAACTCTATGGTTGGGTTACCAAGTTGATCCAAAGTAATAATTTTTGGGAGCACCATTTATGATTAACTTTGCCTTAGATATTATATAATTACCCTCTACTACTAATGCATGGATTTGCTTGACTCATCTTACTGGCTGTTATTGCGCATTCTTGCATTTTCTTTGTAAAGTAAATATTCTGATCAAACTCGAGCCATGAACAGTACTGCAAATGGGTGTGGTGAGGGACTATTTGTCTGTTTGATTGGGATCTGCCAGGCATTGATCATGACCCCAGGCAGATGAAATTGTGCGCCTGGGAGCACTGCCTGTGCCTGGCAGGTTTCGTAGGGATCCCAAGCAAACAGCCACTGAAAGTATATATTCATGTCGAAATGTTTGCTTGCGTTCACTATAATATGCCTGACAGGTTTCCTAGGGATCCCAAGCAAACAACCACTGAAAGTATATATTCATGTCAAAATGTTTGCTTGCGTTTACTATAATATGGCTCCCTATCAAATCTAAATTACATTTAGAATGTCCTGATAAATAAGAGGTGTCAGGATTGCTATCCTTATATATGGAAGCTGAAACTTGCAGTATGCATGGCTGGATGGTTTGAAATATAGTTTGTGGTCTTCTTTTCTTTCTTAGTTGGAATACACATCTTGATTTTAGTAGTCATATAACGATATCAATTCATGCCATGCGTCAATCCATATACATAATTATTAATTTTGATTCTGTTTCATCAGTTTCGTAGCAGCAGTGAGACATGTTACGTCTCAAAATCGCCAACTACTTGCCAGATTGAGGTTAGGTCATATACCCACTATGATCTTTGTTTGTCTGTTGCTTTACCATACTTATCATATCATTATTATCTTTTTTTACTTCAGTTTCCTATGAGGCCATAAACTTTTGATGAAGACCCAAATCAACATGATCGACTTCCCAATATAATCATCCAACTCTCTCTTATGCAAGACTTGATGGCAAATAAGATTCAGATGCTTCCTGTACATCAACGCCAGAAGTTCCAAGCTACGTTGATTGATTATGACTTAGAGGTTGGCAAAATATTTGCCTCTATCAAGCAATGTTTGAATACTATTGGTACAAAGCAGTCCAATCTAGGTGCTACATTTGGAGAATTGATTGATGAGGTTCTTCGGGCCGATGAATCTGTTACACCAAATACTGTTAGTATTTAAGCTTTACTTATATATCTTTTCTGTCTTGATATCTTGCATTTCATGTTTACATATTATGATTAACGTATACTTCATATTTTTTGTGCAGCAAGGTCAGACAGTGGTAGGTGGCACAGTTGACAATGATTCTGGACCAGTATTTGACAAGACTCCTATTGGGAGTGTTTCTGCACCAGGCCTCTTCTTATCTGAATTAGAATGTGCTCGCGCTCTTCGGGCATACTTGTGTTCTAGGTTCATTGAATTGGACAGGTACATAATTTTCAATTTGTTTGACTTGGCATAATTTTTAATTCTTTTTAATTCTAATTGAACAACATCGTGGCAATGGTATTGATACTATTATGTAATTTTATATCTCATTTATACAAATAACATTTGTTTCTATTGTTGTATGCTCAATCTTTTCTTATGTAGAAATATAATTGACTTTGGTGAACATCGCGCCAATTGTTGTGACATACAACAATCTTTTGCTGATGGCGCATGTCTCGACAATGTGTTTAAGCAATGTTTCATTGAGTGTGTCCGTGAGGACTGGTCTAAACATATTCCTCCACTCAATGCTCACCAGCTCATTCTAGATGTTAATGTTGGGGTATGACTTCTACATTTATACCTCTTTTTTAAATGCATAGCTTATATGGAAATTACATAATACTTCTCTATCCTATTAGGCTATATTGAACTTTGAGGAGCAGGAGCAACATAGTAAGTCTCCTCGTCCATTTGACCCTTCAGTTTTGGAGAGTTACCTATTGAAGACACTGCCTTCATTCAAGCAGCTGGATGACTACAAATCAGTTAATTTTTGTTCCTTCACCCTTCACACTCTCACCTCATTTTGCTGCATTTAAATTTTAATCCAATCATCCATATCAACCTTAGTGTATTCAACATTTGTTATTTCCATTTTGTTTGCATGTAGATAATGGTACCCATGCTACGATCTGGACATTGGACATTGTATGTTGTTAATCTTCAGATTGGACGCATACATGTGTTAGATTCCAACCCTTATGGACCAGAGATGGGTGGGACTATCTGGAAAAATTACCATTGTATACCTATGGATTTGGGTGATAGGAAGGTTTCATGGGCCAGGTTAATGATGACTAGGCTCAATCTAGCTATTCAAAATGCTCGACAAAGATCAGCTCTCTCTGCTTTTTTGAAGTACCCTATTGAACTCATGAATAACTGCCCAACAATGAAATTGGGGTCTAATGATTGTGGATTCTTTGTCATGAGATGTATGCAGAACTACGACTACATGGTTGGAGCTATGAATGCAGTCATTGATCCGGTACATAATACATAGATAGTATTTTTGTTGTTATGACATAATGTATGTATAGTTATGTATAACTCACCTTTTCCTTATATTTGTTTGCAGGATAATTCAGAGGACATTCGCTCTCTTATACTGCTGAAAGGGAATTAGGCTTACACCTAGTCCCTAATTAATTTTGGTGGTTGAATTGCCCAACACAAATAATTGGACTAACTAGTTTGCTCTAGTGTATAAGTTATACAGGTGCCAAAGGTTCACACTTAGCCAACAAAAAGACCAAATATTGGGTTCGACAGAAGAGCACAGGGCCGACCGAATGCACCTCTGGTCTGGCGCACCGGACTGTCCGGTGTACACCGGACAATGTCCGGTGCGCCACCGGTGCACCAGAGGACTCCGACTTCAAACTCTTCGCCTTCGGGAATTCTCGGAAGCCGGCGCGCTATATTTCACCGGACTGTCCGGTGTGCACCGGACATGTTCGGTGCTCCAAGGAAATGCGGTCTCCGGAACTCGCCAGCCTCGGGTTCGCGCGGCAGCCGCTCCGCTAAAATTCACCGGACTGTCCGGTGTGCACCGGACTGTCCGGTGTGCCAGCGGAGCAACGGCTATTTCGGCGCCAACGGCTACCTGCGGTGCATTTAATGCGCGCGCAGCGCGCGCAGTCGTCAGGATCGCCCATACCGGTGCACCGGACATCAAACAGTACATGTCCGGTGTGCACCGGACACCCAGGAGGGCCCAGAAGTCAGAAGCTCCAACGGTCAGAATCCAACGGCAGTGATGACGTGGCAGGGGCACCGGACTGTCCGGTGTGCACCGGACTGTCCGGTGCGCCATCGAACAGACGCCTCCAGCCAACGGTCAAGTTTGGTGGTTGGGGCTATAAATACCCCAACCACCCCACCATTCATTGCATCCAAGTTTTCCAACTTCCAACCACTTACAAGAGCTAGGCATTCAATTCTAGACACACCAAAGAGATCAAATCCTCTCCAATTCCACTCAAGCCTTTAGTGCTAGTGAGAGAGATTTGCCGTGTTCTTTTGAGCTCTTGCGCTTGGATCGCTTTCTTTCTTTCTCACTTGTTCTTGAGATCAACACTCAATTGTAACCAAGGCAAGAGGCACCAATTGTGTGGTGGCCCTTGCGGGGAAGTTTTGTTCCCGGTTGATTGAGAAGAAGAAAAGCTCACTCGGTCCGTGGGACCGTTTGAGAGAGGGAAGGGTTGAAAGAGACCCGGCCTTTGTGGCCTCCTCAACGGGGAGTAGGTTTGCGAGAACCGAACCTCGGTAAAACAAATCCGCGTGTCACACTCTTCATTTGCTTGCGATTTGTTTTGCGCCCTCTCTCGCGGACTCGTTTATACTTCTAACGCTAACTCGGCTTGTAGTTGTGTTTATATTTGTAAATTTCAGTTTCGCCCTATTCACCCCCCCTCTAGGCGACTTTCAATTGGTATCAGAGCCCGGTGCTTCATTAGAGCCTAACCGCTCGAAGTGATGTCGGGAGATCACACCAAGAGGGAGATGGAGACCGGCGATAACAAGCCCACTACAAGCCAAGGGAGCACTTCATCGGAAGAGTCCCGCACCAAGAGAAGGGAGAAGAAGAAGAACTCCTCCAAGCGGAAGGAGAAAAGGTCTTCCTCTTCTCACCACAAGGAGAAGGAGGAAAAATCTTCTTCTCACAAGCCGCATCGGAGTGGGGACAAGCACAAGAGGATGAGGAAGGTGGTCTACTACGAGACCGACACTTCATCGACATCCACCTCCGGCTCCGACGCGGCGTCCGTCACTTCTAAACGCCAAGAGCGTAAGAAGTATAGTAAGATCCCCCTACGCTACCCTCGCACTCCTAAACATACACCTTTACTTTCCGTCCCATTAGGCAAACCACCAACTTTTAATGGTGAAGATTATGCTATGTGGAGCAATTTAATGCGATTTCATCTAACCTCTCTCCACAAAAGTATATGGGATGTTGTTAAGTATGGTGTACAGGTACCATCCGTAGGGGATGAGGACTATGACACGGACGAAGTGGCCCAAATCGAGCACTTCAACTCCCAAGCCGCAACCATTCTCCTTGCCTCTCTAAGCAAGGAGGAATACAACAAAGTGCAAGGGTTGAAGAACGCAAAGGAGATTTGGGACCTACTCAAGACGGCGCACGAGGGTGATGAACTCACCAAGATCACCAAGCGGGAAACGATCGAGGGGGAGCTCGGTCGCTTCCGTCTTCGCCAAGGGGAGGAGCCACAAGATATGTACAACCGGCTCAAGACCTTGGTGAACCAAGTGCGCAACCTCGGGAGCAAAAAGTGGGATGACCACGAGGTGATTAAGGTTATTTTAAGAGCACTTATTTTCCTTAACCCCACTCAAGTACAATTAATTCGTGGCAATCCTAGATATCCACTAATGACCCCCGAGGAAGTTATCGGGAATTTTGTAAGCTTTGAATGCATGATTAAGGGCTCAAAGAAGATCAACGAGCTTGACGAGCCTTCCACATCCGAGGCGCAACCCGTGGCCTTCAAGGCAACGGAGGAGAAGAAGGAGGAGTCTACACCAAGTAGACAACCGATTGACGCCTCCAAGCTCGACAATGAGGAGATGGCCCTAATCATCAAAAGCTTTCGACAAATCCTCAAGCAACGGAAGGGGAAGGACTACAAATCCCGTTCCAAGAAGGTTTGCTACAAGTGTGGTAAGCCCGGTCACTTTATTGCTAAATGTCCATTATCAAGTGATAGTGACAGGGGCGACGACAAGAAGGGAAGAAGAAAGGAGAAGAAAAGGTACTACAAGAAGAAGGGCGGCGATGCCCATGTTTGTCGGGAGTGGGACTCCGACGAAAGCTCAAGCGATTCCTCCGACGACGAGGACGCCGCCAACATCGCCGTCACCAAGGGCCTCCTCTTCCCCAACGTCGGCCACAAGTGTCTCATGGCCAAGGACGGCAAAAAGAAGGTAAAATCAAGGTCCTCCACTAAATATGAAACATCTAGTGATGAGGATGATGATAAAAATGAGGAGGATAATTTGCGTATTCTTTTTGCCAACCTTAACATGGAACAAAAGGAAAAATTAAATGAGCTAATTAGTGCCATCCATGAAAAGGATGATCTCTTGGACTCCCAAGAGGACTTCCTAATCAAGGAAAACAAGAAACATGTTAAGGTTAAAAATGCTTATGCTCTAGAGGTAGAAAAATATAATAAATTATCTAGTGAGCTAAGCACATGCCATGACACTATTGCCAACCTTAGAAATGAAAATGTTAAATTAACTGCTAAGGTTGATTCTCATGTTTGCATTGATCCTAGAGATGATAATGTTGATTTGCTTGCTAGGATTGATGAGTTGAATGTTTCTATCACTAGCCTTAGAAATGAGAATGAGAAACTAATTGCTAAGGCTAAGGATTTTGATGTTTGCAATGCTACTATTTCCGACCTTAGAACTAAAAATGATATGTTGCATGCTAAGGTTGTTGAACTAAAATCTTGCAAACCCTCTACATCTAATGTTGAGCATATTTCCATTTGTACTAGATGTAGAGATATTAATGTTGATGCTATCCATGATCACCTAGCCTTAATTAAAAAACAAAATGATCACATAGCACAACTTAATGCTAAGATTAGTGAGCATGACTTAGAAAATGAAAAATTTAAATTGGCTAGAAGCATGCTCTATAATGGGAGACGCCCTGGCATTAAGGATGGCATTGGCTTCCAAAAGGGAGACAATGTCAAAATTAATGCCCCTCCAAAGAACTTATCTAACTTTGTTAAGGGCAAGGCTCCCATGCCTCAGGATAACGAGGGTTACATTTTGTACCCTGCCGGCTATCCTGAGAGCAAGATTAGGAAAATTCATTCTAGGAAGTCTCACTCTGGCCCTAATCATGCTTTCATGTATAAGGGTGAGACATCTAGTTCTAGGCAACCAACCCGTGCCAAGTTGCCTAGAAAGAAAATTCCTAATGCATCAAATGATCATGCCATCTCATTCAAAACTTTTGATGCATCTTATGTTTTAACTAACAAATCAGGCAAGGTAGTTGCCAAAATTATTAGGGGCAAACACAAGGGCTCCAAGACTTGTGTTTGGGTACCCAAAGTTCTTGTTTCTAATGCTAAAGGACCCAAAACTGTTTGGGTACCTAAAATCAAGAACTAAATTTGTTTTGTAGGTTTATGCATCCGGGGGCTCAAGTTGGATACTCGATAGCGGGTGCACAAACCACATGACAGGGGAGAAAAGGATGTTCTCCTCATATGAGAAAAACCAAGATCCCCAACGAGCTATCACATTCGGGGATGGAAATCAAGGTTTGGTCAAAGGATTGGGTAAAATTGCTATATCTCCTGACCATACTATTTCCAATGTTTTTCTTGTAGATTCCTTAGATTACAATTTGCTTTCCGTATCCCAATTATGTAAAATGGGCTACAACTGTCTATTTACTGATATTGGTGTTACTGTCTTTAGAAGAAGTGATGATTCAATAGCATTTAAGGGAGTGTTAGAGGGTCAGCTATACTTGGTTGATTTTGATAGAGCTGAACTCGACACTTGCTTGATTGCTAAGACTAACTTGGGTTGGCTTTGGCACCGCCGACTAGCCCACGTTGGAATGAAGAATCTTCACAAGCTTCTAAAGGGAGAACACATTTTAGGACTAACCAATGTTCATTTTCAGAAAGACAGGATTTGTAGCGCATGCCAAGCCGGGAAGCAAGTTGGTGTCCATCATCCACACAAAAACATCATGACTACCGACAGGCCACTGGAGCTCCTACACATGGATTTATTCGGCCCGATCGCTTACATAAGCATCGGCGGTAGTAAGTATTGTCTTGTAATTGTGGATGATTATTCTCGCTTCACTTGGGTATTCTTTTTGCAGGAAAAATCACAAACCCAAGAGACCTTAAAAGGATTCTTGAGACGAGCTCAAAATGAGTTCGGCTTAAGGATCAAGAAAATTAGAAGCGACAACGGGACGGAGTTCAAGAACTCTCAAATTGAAGGCTTTCTTGAGGAGGAGGGCATCAAGCATGAGTTCTCTTCTCCCTACACTCCACAATAAAATGGTGTAGTGGAGAGGAAGAATCGAACTCTATTGGACATGGCAAGAACCATGCTTGATGAATACAAGACACCGGATCGGTTTTGGGCCGAGGCGGTCAACACTGCCTGCTACGCCATCAACCGGCTATATCTTCACCGAATCCTCAAGAAGACATCATATGAACTCCTAACCGGTAAAAAGCCCAATATTTCATATTTTAGAGTTTTTGGTAGCAAATGTTTTATACTTGTTAAAAGAGGTAGAAAATCTAAATTTGCTCCTAAAACTATAGAAGGCTTTTTACTAGGATATGACTCAAACACAAGGGCATATAGAGTCTTTAACAAGTCCTCAGGACTTGTTGAAGTTTCTTGTGACGTTGTGTTTGATGAGACTAACGGCTCTCAAGTAGAGCAAGTTGATCTTGATGAAATAGGTGAAGAACAGGCTCCATGCATAGCGCTAAGGAACATGTCCATTGGGGATGTGTATCCTAAGGAATCCGAAGAGCCTTCACAAGCACAAGATCAACCAACCTCCTCCAAGCAAGCATCTCCACCGACTCAAATTGAGGATGAGGCTCAAGATGTTGAACAAGAAGATCAAGAAGATGAGCCACCTCAAAATGACGACAACAATCAAGGGGGAGATTCAAATGATGAAGACAAGGAGGATGAACCACCAAAGCCGCCACACCCAAGAGTCCACCAAGCAATACAACGAGATCACCCCGTCGACACCATCCTCGGCGACATTCATAAGGGGGTAACTACTCGGTCTCGTGTTGCACATTTTTGTGAACATTACTCTTTTGTTTCCTCTATTGAGCCACACAGGGTAGAGGAAGCACTTCAAGATTCGGATTGGGTGATGGCGATGCAAGAGGAGCTCAACAATTTCACAAGGAATGAGGTATGGCATTTAGTTCCACGTACTAATCAAAATGTTGTAGGAACCAAGTGGGTCTTCCGCAACAAGCAAGACGAGCATGGTGTGGTGACTAGGAACAAAGCTCGACTCGTGGCCAAGGGGTATTCACAAGTCGAAGGGTTTGGATTTTGGTGAAACCTATGCACCCGTAGCTAGGCTTGAGTCAATTCGTATATTATTAGCCTATGCTACTTACCATGGCTTCAAGCTTTATCAAATGGACGTGAAGAGTGCCTTCCTCAATGGACCAATCAAGGAGGAAGTCTATGTTGAGCAACCTCCCGGCTTTGAAGACAGTGAGTACCCTAACCATGTTTATAGGCTCTCTAAGGCGCTTTATGGGCTCAAGCAAGCCCCAAGAGCATGGTATGAATGCCTTAGAGATTTCCTTATTGCAAATGGTTTCAAAGTCGACAAGACCGATCCTACTCTATTCACTAAGACTCTTGACAATGATTTGTTTGTATGCCAAATTTATGTTGATGATATCATATTTGGGTCTACTAACAAATCTACATGTGAACAATTTAGTAGGATCATGACACAAAAATTCGAGATGTCGATGATGGGGGAGTTGAAGTATTTTCTAGGATTCCAAGTCAAGCAACTCCAAGAAGGCACCTTCATTAGCCAAACGAAGTATACTCAAGACATTCTAAGCAAGTTTGGAATGAAGGATGCCAAGCCCATCAAGACACCCATGGGAACAAATGGGCATCTCGACCTCGACACGGGAGGTAAGTCCGTGGATCAAAAGGTATACCGGTCGATGATTGGTTCATTGCTTTATTTATGTGCATCTCGACCGGACATTATGCTTTCCGTTTGCATGTGTGCAAGATTCCAAGCCGACCCTAAGGAATCACACCTTACGGCCGTGAAACGAATCTTGAGATATTTGGCTTATACTCCTAAGTTTGGGCTTTGGTACCCTCGGGGATCCACTTTTGATTTGATTGGGTATTCGGATGCCGATTGGGCGGGGTGTAGGATTAATAGGAAGAGCACATCGGGGACTTGCCAGTTCTTGGGAAGATCCTTGGTGTCTTGGGCTTCAAAGAAGCAAAATTCAGTTGCTCTTTCTACCGCCGAAGCCGAGTATATTGCCGCAGGCCATTGTTGCGCGCAATTGCTTTGGATGAGGCAAACCCTGCGGGACTACGGTTATAAATTAACCAAAGTCCCTTTGCTATGTGACAATGAGAGTGCAATCAAAATGGCCGACAATCCCGTCGAGCATAGCCGCACTAAACACATAGCCATTCGGTATCATTTTCTTCGGGATCACCAACAAAAGGGGGATATCGAGATTTCATACATTAACACTAAAGATCAATTAGCCGATATCTTTACCAAGCCACTTGATGAACAATCTTTTACCCGACTTAGGCATGAGCTTAATATTCTTGATTCTAGGAATTTCTTTTGCTAGTCTTGCACACATAGCTCATGAATATACCTTTGATCATGTCTCTTTTATATATGCTATGACTAATGTGTTTTCAAGTGTATTTCAAACCAAGTCATAGGTATATTGAAAGGGAATTGGAGTCTTCGGCGAAGACAAGGCTTCCACTCCACTCTACTACTCATTCTTCGCCGTCGCTCCGCATCATCTCTCCAACTTTGGTATAATCTTCACTCGTTCATTTCATGACCAAAGGGGGAGAAAGTACTTCATTGGGCTCTAATGATTCCGTTTTTTGGCGATTCATGCCAAAGGGGGAGAAAATATGAGCCCAAAGCAAAAGGACCGCACCACCACTCTAATTTTAAAAATTAATGGTTTTCAATTGGAAAATTTCAAATTAGTATCTCTTTATGTTCTAAAGGGGGAGCAAGCAGTATTTTTCAAAACTCGGTATCTTAAAACCCTCTTGAACACTAAGAGGAGAATTTATTTGAGGGGGAGTTTTGTTTAGTCAAAGGAAAAGCATTTGGAACAAAGGAAGAAAATTTCAAAACTTGAAAATGCTTTGCAAAATCTTATTCATTTACCTTTGACTATCTTGCAAAAGGACTTTGAAAAGAATTTACAAAAGAGTTTGCAAAAACAAAACTTGTGGTGCAAATGTGGTCCAAAATGTTAAAAATAAAGAAACAATCCATGCATATCTAGTAAGTATTTATATTGGCTCAATTCCAAGCAACCTTTGCACTTACATTACGCAAACTAGTTCAATTATACACTCTTATATTTGCTTTGGTTTGTGTTGGCATCAATCACCAAAAAGGGGGAGATTGAAAGGGAATTAGGCTTACACCTAGTCCCTAATTAATTTTGGTGGTTGAATTGCCCAACACAAATAATTGGACTAACTAGTTTGCTCTAGTGTATAAGTTATACAGGTGCCAAAGGTTCACACTTAGCCAACAAAAAGACCAAATATTGGGTTCGACAGAAGAGCACAGGGCCGACCGAAGGCACCTCTGGTCTGGCGCACCGGACTGTCCGGTGTACACCGGACAATGTCCAGTGCGCCACCGGTGCACCAGAGGACTCCGACTTCAAACTCTTCGCCTTCGGGAATTCTCGGAAGCCGGCGCGCTATATTTCACCGGACTGTCCGGTGTGCACCGGACATGTCCGGTGCTCCAAGGAAATGCGGTCTCCGGAACTCGCCAGCCTCGGGTTCGCGCGGCAGCCGCTCCGCTAAAATTCACCGGACTGTCCGGTGTGCACCGGACTGTCCGGTGTGCCAGCGGAGCAATGGCTATTTCGGCGCCAACGGCTACCTGCGGTGCATTTAATGCGCGCGCAGCGCGCGCAGTCGTCAGGATCGCCCATACCGGTGCACCGGACATCAAACAGTACATGTCCGGTGTGCACCGGACACCCAGGAGGGCCCAGAAGTCAGAAGCTCCAACGGTCAGAATCCAACGGCAGTGATGACGTGGCAGGGGCACCGGACTGTCCGGTGTGCACCGGACTGTCCGGTGCGCCATCGAACAGACGCCTCTAGCCAACGGTCAAGTTTGGTGGTTGGGGCTATAAATACCCCAACCACCCCACCATTCATTGCATCCAAGTTTTCCAACTTCCAACCACTTACAAGAGCTAGGCATTCAATTCTAGACACACCAAAGAGATCAAATCCTCTCCAATTCCACTCAAGCCTTTAGTGCTAGTGAGAGAGATTTGCCGTGTTCTTTTGAGCTCTTGCGCTTGGATCGCTTTCTTTCTTTCTCACTTGTTCTTGAGATCAACACTCAATTGTAACCAAGGCAAGAGGCACCAATTGTGTGGTGGCCCTTGCGGGGAAGTTTTGTTCCCGGTTGATTGAGAAGAAGAAAAGCTCACTCGGTCCGTGGGACCGTTTGAGAGAGGGAAGGGTTGAAAGAGACCCGGCCTTTGTGGCCTCCTCAACGGGGAGTAGGTTTGCGAGAACCGAACCTCGGTAAAACAAATCCGCGTGTCACACTCTTCATTTGCTTGCGATTTGTTTTGCGCCCTCTCTCGCGGACTCGTTTATACTTCTAACGCTAACTCGGCTTGTAGTTGTGTTTATATTTGTAAATTTCAGTTTCGCCCTATTCACCCCCCCTCTAGGCGACTTTCAACTGCATTACCTAATATTCCATCGACTAAACAGAAACAGCTCCGTGGTTTCCCATCTAGATAGATTCAAGTTCTCTCACTTGTAGCCTAGTATAGTTTACTCTCTTAATAGTAGTATGAACATGATGGTCTGATGGCTTTTGGTGGCTTCAAGGTATCTCAGTACTAGCTTAGTTTAGGGTAGTGTCACTGAATAGTGTTGATGTACATATTGGTCTGTTGGCTTATGTTAGGATTCAGATAATACTTATGTCCATATGCAGCTCTTAGCAAACTCTTATATATGTCGTACCAGATATGTTTTAGATGGATATATTTATATATGATAGTTATGCACTTTATGATTTGTCTTATGGGTTTTATATCTTCTTCAGTGATGTTCTTCTATGCATCGGATGTTTTATTCCTTTATCTACTGTATGCGCCTGATTATCCAGTGCCAATGCGCTGCCTTTCTAAGTTCATTTATGTACAATATTTTCACTTATTCTCTGTATTGATTATGCAAAAAACTGATATTGTTTATGCATATAACTGAACAGGTTTACGTTTTTTTATATACTTATTTACTGTATGCACCTGTTGATCCAATGTCATTGTGATGCCTATCTTTGTTCAGTTATGTACAATATTTTCAGTTTTTCCTTGTATTGATTATACAAAAATCCGATACTGTTTATACATATAATAGAACATGTTTACGTCCTTTAATGTACTTATTTACTGAATGCGCCTGTTTATCCAGTGTCAATGTGCTGCCTATCTTTGTTCAGTTATGCACAAAGCTGATACTGTTTATGCATATAACTGAACATGTTTATGCTTATTCATTCATTTTTTCGTTTGGCGCCAGCCCATACATATTGACTTCATTTCGCCGGATGTTTGATTTTTTCAACATAAATATTGTACGAGATGCAGAGCCAAACAAACCCATCAGTAGCATAGCTCATAAGAAATAATTACGTCGCATTAATAGATATAATCCATACAGTGAGCTTTTAATGTAAATATTCATATTCATCAAATAGTATCATGATCATAACATTTCAATATCATCCATTATTTATGTATAAATGTTTTACAATCATGCCAAATTATCGTCATCCGAACCATGTTCTTCACAATCGGTATGTTTATGTTTTTTTGATGTGGATGTCTCATTCCACTGCGGGGCCATTGTTGAATTTTTGTTTCTAGACCCAGGCGGTCGTCCTCTTTTTCTATCAGCAAGGCTAGCCAATTTTACCCTATTTTCCTCTATAGACAAGCAGGTTCGACTGTTGTGTCCATCAGCAATGCCACATTTTTGGCACTTTCGAGTCTTCTTCTTTTCTCCTTTCGCACCCAGTTTCAGAACTCTTTGTTCACTAGTTTTTATCGTCCTTCCCTTTGGCCTTGCATTATTTGGGCGCAATAAGCTTATGCCATCTACATCATATTCCAGTCTCTACATGCCATAAAAAGAAGTATTTATAGGTACAAATGTTATTCTGTCAGATTATAAATATTTAATAACATTAAATATACAGAATATTTGCAATTTAATAAATTTAGAATTCATACCTTTCTAACATCCCCATATTGTGTTCCTTCACAATCATCATTTCCAACAAGCGTCATTTGCAGTTCAGATTGATGATGTTCATCAATATTTAAGCCTCCATCCTACTCATTAGTGCATTATAGTCAATATTACAAATAATGTATAAATCATTCCATTTATTTGCATTATACATAAATTACATTGTTTTTTGCAATAATATTACCTGTTGTCGTGAATGTACTGCCACATGCTCCTCGTTATCACATTGCGATACATGTTCACCTTCAGTGTTTCCAACAACATCCTCTTCGCCCTGCAACGTTTAATTTTTACAATTAGCAATAATTAAGTTCTGAATAAAATGTTCAACAATTTTATATAAAAGAACACCCACATGGTTGCCTCCTCCAGTACTTGCACCACCAGCATCTTCACATCCTATATCTGGCTCTAAACGCCCAAGCATCTCCAATAGTTCATCCATTGTGTCCAAGGCCTTATCACTCCCTGCCTTTGACATACTAGCTTGGTTTACTACCTTCATTGCCTTTTTAAGCAACATTTTTTGCCTATATGATTTTGTTTCTCCATCTTTTCCACTCATTTTCTTGTCATCTCTTGAAAATACCACATCTTGCCTAGCTGAGTATGTGTAACGTTGTAGAATGTATTCCTTAGGTATCCTTTCTAGCTGAATGTGCATGAATGTTCGGATTAGATGCACACAAAATAGTCCTGCATTTAAACAAGGGTGCAACATTTCACATTCACCTTTAATTATTAGAGTATAAATAATATGACGTTATATCTTAACTCTTGCTTACCTGTGTGTTCCCACTGTTTGCATTCACATTTCAACATTCCTGCCTCTACATCCGCCTTCACTTTGAATTGGTGTTGCCCCCACATGATTCTTTTCGATCTTGATGTATGCTGCACCAACCAATCATTTGTGCCTCCATCTGGATCAAGTGTTATCCTATATGCAGTAGCGTATTTCATTGACTCCTCGAACCTATTCATCACAGCCCTTGTGTATGCCCTTACAACCCTAATTTCAAACATATATAGTGTTGTGGTTTCTTTTTGACCCTGCATATAAAACAATTAGTTACGTCTTGCGAGCCTACTAAATAGCATAATGCATAAATAATATTACATACCATACATCCTAGTGTTTCCTTTCCTTCTTGCATCTTCCTGCTATGCAGTAGTTTCAACATTTGCTTCGCAAACTCATGAAGTGGGGTGTTTGAATCGACATGAGCGCTCTTCACGAGTTTGTTCATGCTCTCGCTACGTTGCGTAGACACCATAAGCCCACAATAGTCATGTTTGAAAAAAACAGGAATCCATTCCTTACGCATTGCATATAATTTTCTAAGTGTTCCATCTTCATGCAGGTTGAATTCATCAATCAACATTTTCCATGCAGCCTCAAACTCTATTTCAGTCAATGGATGATGTACTATAGACTGGAATTTTGTCTTAAAATCCGCTTCAGCATATCGTGCATACAACTCATTTAGAAATGGCATGTACCTATTTTGCACATGCCATAGACACAACTTGTGGACTGTGTTTGGGAAGACCCGACGTAATGCCACTAGCATTGCAGGGTCTTGATCTGTAAATATACATTGTCTGACATTATTAGATGCATATTTTTATGTAAACATTTTATGGTACATAACAAAACAAGACTCACATGCATTGTAAATATGCACAAGATATTGAATTTATATTGCATGTACTTTGAGTTTATAGTTATTATATATACATAAATCATACCTGTCAACATGACTCTTGGTCCTTCAGTCCCCATGCATGTCTTGAATGCATTAAATACCCACTCGAATGTTTCAACAGTTTCATCTCCCAATAATGAGAACCCAAACACTGTGCATTGTAGGTGTTGGTTTGCACCAACAAACATTCCTAGGGGTTTTCCATACAAATTAGTCTTATGAGTTGTATCAAAGGTAACTGCATCCCCAAAATCAACATACTCTCCTTGCTGACTAGCATGAGACCAAAAAGTACTCAATATTTTTCCTTCGCTGTCTAACTGGAAATCAGAGAAAAATTGTGGATTATCCCTTTTGCATAATGAAAAAAAAGCCAAAAGCTTAGACACATCATTGGCATTCTTTTCTCGTTGCTTTGCCTGTTTCCTGTATAGTTCAACAAAAAATTGTAATTATTACTCATTAACTTGACATGGATTTAAAAATTTATATAATAAATTCATAAAGAAAATGATTCTTACAAATTAGCAATGTCCTTTGCTGTAATTGGTACGTTTTCAGGACCACCATGCATCTCAGACACGAAGTCCATGATACAGTGTTGCGGGATTCTGCTTTGCTGCATTGAACTGAGAAACTCCATGTACTCAGGATCATGAGTCTTGTTGCATTGTAAGTGTTTCTTTACAGTATCCTTCTTAATGAAATCATGATTATGTTCTAAGTGGACCAGATCGATTCTTACGGCTACAATATTTTCTTTTGAGTCATCATATATTTTTTTTAGTTTCAAACCAGCCTTGCATTGTGTTCTCCTCGAAGATGTATTACAGATTCTAGGATTACTAGCTAACCTTTCTGTATTTCTACCCTCCATTGAACAATTTAGCCACTTACAGTTCTTTCTCTCCCTATACTTTTTAAGTGGAAAACCAACCTCATATGCGTAACGACTGTAAAAATTGTATGCCTCATCGACATTTCCAAATGTCATACCGATCCTAGGCACCATGATTGGATCAATACTTTCAGGCTGTGAATTAACATAATCATAAATACATTTAATTTTATATTAGTTACACTCTTAATGTTATTTAAATTGTATAATATACATAACCAAAGATAAATAACTTACATGACTTCAGAGGATATTAGGTGTATCTTGTTCATGATCACTAATGGTCCTCATAGGCACCATTTGATTGGCTGCTACCATTGTTTCAATTACTGTTGTATTGCCATCATTGACCCCTGGCGCTCGTAATTCTGCAGGTGGTGTTACTATATTTATCCGTGGACTCGCACCACAGTTTGGAGATATAATTCTTGACGTGGGCGCTGCTGGTAGACCACCGCATGTGTCTGCAAGCCGGCCATCATATTTGTCTACTTATTTTATGAACTAAAGTAATTATACAATTGCAAATGTACCTGGTGCAGCTCTGTGCAATGACGCAGAACTATCATCGCCTGCTTCTTCTTCTCTGCCGTCAGCCATTGTAAACAATGCAATTCAATCAGCCGCTAGTTCCTTTTTATATGCCCTGAGCTAACCAATCCCGAGTACATTGTTTACGCTATTTTGTTCGGTCAATTATGATCTAAAAAGTTTGTTCCTGCATGCCAGGAGATATTGTCGGACTGGTGATAACAACTCGAGAGAATTTATCTCGGTTTGTTGAAACAGATTTATATTTACTCAAGTATATGTATCCAGTTACGCAATTGTATGTACATATTTATGCCTCACTTTTCTGCTTACGTGCATGCTGGGCGATATTTTCGGAAGGCTTCAGTTATGGTTCGCGATTTTATCGCGTATACATGTTTACGCTAAAATACACACGGGTTTACGTTCTGTTGGCTTATGATTTACGCTGTGGTTCGACCAGACCAGTAAACCACCGAACAAACCTGCGTTCTTCCCGGTTCCGTCTAATTGGCTGGGGCTTCCAATAGTTAAAGGAAAGTCCAGGCCGACCACCCCTGCAACGTGGTTCAACCCAGCGCGCTGACTCAACCAGGCTGTCGGGTGCACCACCTGTCCCACGTCTGTGCTCGCAAAAAAGAAATGCATGCATGAGTTAAACACGTTCCCTTGCATGCGCGTAAATTTAGGAAAAATATGTGTGACAGTTTTTATTTGTAAATGCTTTAGTTCCTCCATAAATTTAGGATCGCTGTAACAGCCATATAGCTAGACTCGTAAGGACCATTTTTGATATACACTGATACTAAATATGCTACACTGTATAGATAATTATATAATTCGGTATGCTGTATAAAAATCTGTTACCAGCTGCATGCGCACGAATTTATGATAGAAAGAATGTGTAATGAAAGAACATGAATTGCACGCATATAAACAAAAAATCGTATTTAATATTTTATTTTTTTCATAAATATAGGATCCCTCCAACAGCCATGCAGCTAAACACATTAGAACTAGTTTATGATATATACTGATACAAACTATACGACATGGTGTAGGTATTTATGCAATTCGTTACACTGCGTAAAAAATCTGGCATGTTGTTTACTGGTGGACGCATCTCCAGTTGGAGCGTAAAAACCTTAAATTTTGAGCATAAAACCTTCAATTATAAGCGTAAATACCGAGCCAATGTAAGAAGTTGAAAGCTCTAGTAGGTTGTTATTATGATCCTATTTTTATGACAGATCCGAAAAACATGGCAGCTGCATGTATACGATTTCTATTTTTATACAGATCCAAAAATTATGGCAAAATACATGCATGAATCAAACGTGTTCCCTTGCATGCGAGTAAATTTGGGAAAAATATGTGTGGCAGTTTCTATTTTAAATGCTTTATTTCCTCCGTATAATTTAGGATCGCTGCAACAGCCATGCAGCTAGGCTTGTAATGATCATTTTATGATATATACTGATACTAAATATGCTACACTGTGTAGATAATTATGCAATTCGGTATACTGCGTAAAAATCTGTTACCAGCTGCATGCGCACGAATTTATGATGGAAAGAATATGTAATGAAAGGAAATAAATTGCATGCATAGAAACAAATAATCGCATTTAATGTTTTATTTCTTTCATAAATATAGGATCTCTCTAACAGTCATGCAGCTAAACGCATTAGAACTAGTTTATGATATATACTGATACAAATTATACTACACAGTGTATGTATTTATGCAATTCGTTACACTGCGTAAAAAATCTGGCATGTTGTTCACTGGTGGACGCATCTCCGGTGGAGCGTAAAAACCTTAAGTTTTGAGCATAAAATCCCTCAATCATGAGCATAAACACTGATTCAATGTGAGAGGTTGATAGCTCTAGTAGATTGTTATTACGATCCTATTTTTATGATAGATCCGAAACCATGGCAGCCGCATGCATGCGGTTTCTATTTTTATATAGATCCAAAAATTATGGCAAAAATGTGGGAGTTTCCATTGCATGCGCGCAAATTACGAACAACATAAATCAAGGAATTGTCTTTCAATGTGCATGCAAAAAATATGTGTGCAGTAAATTGATATACGAACTCCGTGTTTAAGCATAAAATCGTACAGTTTTTAGCGTAAATAATACATGTGGTAGGCATAAAACACAATAATTGAAAAGAAAACACGAATCAAAGGAGGTAGTGGCCGGAGGACATCGTCGATGACACAAGCACAAATATAGGTCGTCACTCGGTCCGCCCAAACTGCGTCGGATCGAAGGATGTCACGCGCAATCATCGATGCGCGCATCTCGCGCCTTCTGTGACGCAGCTCGCTCGAACCTCATGCCTCATGCATCGCCGTCGCTACTTGCACGTCGACGGGCACCGCTTGCTCGCCGGCCTTGGAAGTGCCGCCTCCTCTGGGCCTCGGGGACGCCGCCGCTTGCCCGCACAAGGGCCTCGCTATCGCTCGCCATCTGGATCGGGGAGCCACCGCCACCGACCTAGGAACCGTCGCCACTACTCCGGATCGAGGAATTTTCGCCACCGCGCGTCGAGGTCATGGAGCTGCGGCCACCGGCTAGGGATCCACCGCCACGCATGCTCTGGGGCGACGGCCTCTGGGGCAACCGCCGTCGTCGCACGCGGCGTCGCTAATGAATCAGAGTGGAGCGTAAAAAACTGAACCTTAACACTCCAGGTCTTGTTTTATAAACGTCCGGACCTAGTCCGGCTCGACCGAATTGCACCGTCCGACCTAGACTTTCTCTAGTTATTGGAAGCCTAGGGCTCTTAATATATAAACTATATATATACCCTAAACAACCTACCTCTCACACGGGAGTTAAGTATGAGAGGCGGGAAACATACTCCTGAGACTAACTTATAGAGATAAAGACCACATGACATGACAACAGCTTAAGGAACTAGATAGCTCCACCTATGGCCAGGCCTTAAGCCTTTTTCTCATCCATTATGGTATTCATGATCGAGTTAATTGAAGGAGAGACAACGTCAAAGACACGAGTTCCTATGCTTTCAGATAGGCTAAGCTCCTAAAATGGTTATAGGATTATAGAATGAATATAGACATACATCAAACTATATTTATATGTTATTTAATGAATGTATAACTTATATAATGATAAAC
Source organism: Zea luxurians (assembly GCA_029449295.1). Classification (NCBI taxonomy): domain Eukaryota; kingdom Viridiplantae; phylum Streptophyta; class Magnoliopsida; order Poales; family Poaceae; genus Zea; species Zea luxurians. The sequence continues at coordinate 30,789,571 of JAOPSE010000012.1, read as the reverse complement.
TATATTTATAGTTGTTTAATAAATGTATAACTAGTATAACGAATGTATAATTAGTATAAAACAAATTATATTATAGGATAGAGTTTAAACGAATTATATTTTAGAATGGAGTCTAAAAGAAATTTCTATATATTAAAGCCGGGAACAAATCTGGCTCCCGGTTCGTCCACGTCATCCCTTTGTTTGACAGCCGCATGATCGACATCGTACGTTCATGAATCGGTTTCCTGTCACACACAGGCTCTCTATGATACAGGAAGTCGGGAACCTTCCGGATGGGCTCCTTCCTTAGCCATCGTAGCTTGCCTCGCGGCACTGGCGGCGGCTCCGCCCGGCCAGCGCAACCGCGGTCCCAGTCTTCTAGACGAAGCGAACGTGCCCCTGTTGGTCGAAGCCACGCCGACGACGTCCCCTGCCGCCGCCCAACTGAGCGGTACAGGTACACCGTACACCAATCCATCCGATCTCTGGGCCTAATACCTTGGAACAAGCAAAGGGGCTGGAACCCTAAGGCGGCAGTGCTCCACTCCATCAAGCAATGCACGACGTCAATGGAAGACTCCGCCGACCAGGAGGTTTGCGCCGTTCTCGGCATTGGGGACAACCACTAGTAGAAAAGAGCTCAAAGCCTGCGGCACCCATAAATTGTCACTGGCGGTTTCAGTTACCGCGCGCCAGTAAAAAAACCAGGTGGGCTCGGCTTGGGAACCGCCAGTGAAAACCTATTTCCACTGGCGGTTATCTTAACACAACCGCCAGTGGAAATAGGATATTTCCACTGGCGGTTGGTGTAACCGAACCGCCAGTGAAAATCTAGTTTCCACTGGCGGTTGGTGTAACAGAACCGCCAGTGGAAATATCCTATTTCCACTGGCGGTTGTGTTAAGAGAACCGCCAGTGGAAATAGGTTTCCACTGGCAGTTTTTCAAGCCAACCGCCAGTGAACTATCTGTTATAAATACCACTCTTCCTCCCCCGACAGGAGCTGTAGCTCGCAGCCAACTTCCATTGGAGGCGATTTTGGAGGTCCAGATTTCACAAAATACAAGGGGAGAGGTTTTGGTCTTCATTTTTTGGAAGAAGGTGGATAAGAAAGGTTGGTTTATGTTTCTTTGTTAATTTTTGTTCATTCTTGCTCAATTTTAGCCACATTTTGGATCTAGGGTTTTACATGTGAGAGAGAAGAGTATAGCTAGGTTATTTTCTCTATTACCTCAAATGAGGTTGCTTAAGATGGTTAGATTTTGTCTATTCCCTCTCCTTTTTCATGTTTAGTTCTCAAATAAGTTTATCCATGACACATGTTTAGTTGCTTAATGAATGGTGAATGTGTTGTATGGAGAGGAAGGATGATAGGTTTGGTAATTAAGATTGTTTTTATTAATTGTTATGAAAGGTTGGTTTAATTATGTTTCAATTGCCAATTATTGTTCATTTTTGCTCAATTTTAACTACATTTTGAAACTAGGCTTTCACCATGTGTTAGAGATACGTTTGGGTATTAAGATTTTTTGTTTATTAGTTGCTAGGAAAGTTTGGCTTATGTTTCTTTTGCCAAATTTTGTTCATTTTTCCTCCATTTTAGCCACATTTTAGATCTAGGGTTTCACCATGTGTTAGAGATAAAGTAGTTAGGTTGCCTAATTGATCCAACCACCTATGCTTCATCCTTCCCGACAAAAACTGTGTAGCTCGCGCGTAGCCCAACTTTTATTGGAAGGCCAGATTTCACAAAATACAAGGGGAGGTTTTGATCTTTATTTTTTGGAAGAAGGTCGCTAAGAAAGGTTGTTCATGTTTCTTTTGCCAATTTTCTTTATCCATGATATATTTAGTTGTTAGGAAATATTGGTATATGTTTCTCTTGCCAATTTGTGTGTCTTGTGTGTTTTATGTTACTTTTTTTACAGGTGATGATGGAGAGGATATCCTGGATGTATAACTTATCATGGCTAGATCCATCATACATATCTGAGGTCCATAAGTTTATTGTTGTCGCTACGAACCATACTTGGAGAACAAAGACAAAGCACATATATTGTCCATGCATGGACTGCAAAAATGCTGTTGTATTTGATGACACAGAACAAATCATATCTCATCTGGTATGCCGAGGATTTGTGAAGGATTACATAATTTGGACAAAGCATGGAGAGGGTAGCTCTTCGCCTTATACAGCTGGAAACCCTGCGAACATTGACGATAGCTTTCAGTTCGTTCACGAGACACAACAACCTCTTCCACAGAGCGAACATGTAGTGCCAAATGTTACTGATCATGGTTACGCCGGAGGAAATGAACGTGAAAGAACCCATGTTCTGCCAAATGTTATGGACGAGGAAGATGCAGAGTTGTTAGAGGCAATGTTGCGTCGTCATACAGATCCATCGATGTTCTTCATGAAAGGTATGGAGTCCCTGAAGAAGGCAGCAGAAGAGCCTTTGTACGACGAGTCTAAGGGCTGTACTAAAGAGTTCACGATGCTCCGGTCTGTGTTAAAGCTGTTGATGTTAAAAGCTAGATATGGTCTGTCTGATGCTGGCTTCGATGCGTTCTTGAGTATTGTCGCAGACATGCTTCCAAAGGAGAACAAAGTGCCTGCTAACACGTACTATGCAAAGAAACTAATCAGTCCACTCACTATGGGCGTGGAGAAGATCCACGCGTGTAGAAATCACTGTATCCTTTATCGAGGTGATGATTATAAAGACTTGGAGAGCTGTCCAAAGTGTGGTGCAAGTAGGTACAAGACGAATAAAGACTATCGAGAGGAAGAGTGTGTTGCATCTGTGTCTAAAGGGAAGAAGCGAAAGAAAGCCAAAAAGAAGACTTCAAAATCCACCAGCAAAGAAAAAGAAGAAGTAGACTATTATACGCTCAAAACGATTCCTGCTTTGGTGATGTGGTACCTCCCCGTCGTCGATCGATTGAGGTGTTTGTTCGCTAACCCTGAGGATGCCAAACTTATGAGCTGGCATGCTTCTGATGAGCACAAAAACGATGGGAAGCTTCGACATCCAGCCGATGGGAAGTAGTGGCAAGATTTCAATGAGAACCACTGAGACTTTGTCGATGAGCCAAGAAATGTTAGGTTCACACTGAGTACTGATGGAATGAATCCATTTGCTGAAAGGAGCAGCAAGCATAGCACATGGCCAGTGATCCTCACCATATACAACCTTCCTTCATGGTTGATGCAGAAACGGAAGTACATTTTGCTAACCATGCTTATTTCTGGACCTACACAACCTGGAGTTGATATGGATGTATTTTTAGAGCCCTTAATGGAGGATATGAAAATATTGTGGGTAACGGGTGTTCAAATGTTGGATGAGTATCGTAAAGATTCATTCACGCTGAGAGTAATTATTTTTGTTACGATCAACGATTACCCTGCACTCTTCACATTATCAGGCCAGTTTAAGGGAAAGGTTGGCTGCACAGTATGCATTGATGAAACTGCTTACGTGTCCCTTACTGCATCTAAGAAGATAGTGTACATGAGGAACAAACGCTTTTTATTGGAAGGACACAGGTACCGCATGCGAAAGATGGATAAGTACTTTGACAATAATGGTGAACTACATTCTACTGCTCCATCGGGTAACAATAAAGGTCATAGAGTTTTTGAAATAGTCAGGAATATCAAGTTTGTTTTCGGGAAGAAGACAAAAGACGGAAAAATAAGGAAGGATGCCAAACCAGCTCCGGGGGCTATATTCAAGAAAAAGTCTATTTTCTTCGAGTACTTGCCTTACTGGAAAGAGTTAGATGTGCAGCATGGGATCGATGGTATGCACGTTCAGAAGAACGTGTTTGAAAGCATAATTGGCACCTTGCTAGACATAAAGGGCAAAACAAAAGAAGGGCTCAATTCACGCATGGACTTGGTAAATTTAGGCATAAAAAAGGAACTACATCCTGTTCTTCAAGAAAATGGGAAGTATCATCTCCCAGCAGCAAGCTACAATCTCAATGTAGATGAGAAACATGCGATGTGTGTTTGGCTTAAGAATTTGAAAGTCCCATCCGGATTCTGCTCTAGCATACGAAGTATTGTGTCAATGAAAGACCTGATAGTCACCAACTACAACTCACATGATTGTCATGTCATGCTAACTACATTCCTACCTATTGCCATCAGGGCTATAATCCTTTGTTTTTAAAGATGGCAATCACACGGTTGTGCTACTTTTTCAACAGAATTTCACAAAAGGTAATTGACCGTGATGAGTTGGCATCTCTTCAGGAATTCACAGTGGAGACAATATCACAGTTTGAGATGTGTTTCCCTCCATCGTTCTTTGATATTATGGTGCACCTTGTGGTGCACTTGGTGCCACAAATAGAGGCATTGGGTCCTATGTACTTGCATAAAATGTGGACGTACGAGCGTTTCATGTCAATACTGAATGGCTATGTATCAACCCGTGCTCGTCCCTAGGCATCCATGATAGAGGGGTACTGTACCGAAGAGGCCATTGAGTCCGGAGTTCCATTCTGCAATAGTATCCTAAAAGACCAGGTTGCAATAGGTCTGCCTCCGTCACGACACGAGGGTAGATTGTATGGAAGCGAGAGGATGGGACGGAAATCTTTCATCCCACTAGATTACAATACAGTACTTGAGGCACATCACAGCATCCTACATCAGCTAGCGATAATAGAGCCATTTATCCAACAACACATCAATGAGCTTCACGAGCAAAATCTTGGGCATACGGCTGATTGGGTAATGAAGCAACATAAGCAACGGTTCAACACATGGCTAATGGTGAAGGACATTCCACGTGGAGAAACAATAGAAGAAAAAACCATCAAGGGGTTGGCATCTGGACCATCACGCCAGGTCACAACATGGCAAACCTATGACATTAGTGGATTCACGTTTTGTACCAAGTCCAAGGACAAAAAGAGCATGTCACAAAACAGTGGTGTTCGATGCGAGGCCATAGATGATGAAACTGGTGAGATTATTACATATTTTGGCTTTATTGAGGACATATGGGAACTAGACTATGGTACATTTCAGATCTCGGTTTTCCGATGTCAATGGGTTGAAGACAAACATGTCACGGTAGACAACTATGGGGTCAGAGTTCTTGATCTAAGTAAGGTAGGTTACAAAGATGACCCATGGATCCTTGCTAATCGTGCTGCACAGGTCTTCTATGCTGAACAGATTATTTCTAACAATGAGAAGAAAAGCACCGACAAACCGAAGCATGTAGTTTTTCCTGGAAAACAACAAGCTATAGGAGTTGATGGTGTATCTTATTTAGAGGATTTTAACCAGTTCAACGACATGTCTCTTTTCATAGACCATCCAACCAAGATAAGGAACGTTGAGCAAAGCATCCCACGCAATTCGATGCCCTGGGTACGCCACGATGGACAAGGCAGAACAATAGCTCCCTAGATTATATAGTTGTCATGTAATTGATTATTGTTAGGACATGTCATGTAATTGATTATTGTTAGCGACAAACCGAAGCATGTAATTTTACATGACTTTCTAGTGACTTTCTAGAGAGCAGAGGGAGAGGGAGAGGGAGAGGGAGAGAGAGCTATTATTGCCAATGCGCTCGGAGCAGGTCCAGCACTTACCGTCCGTGCGGATGCAGCACTTTGCACATCCAGAATGCCCGTTCTTCAGCGCGTCCTTCTCCACGGATAGTGTCACAGTCGCCTCTTCCTCATCCTCCAACCCCGCCTCTTCCTCATCCTCCACCGCCACCTTGGCTTTCTTTGGAGTGCCACCGTCAGAGGAAGCCATGGTCTTTTTCCCGGTCATGGTGTATCACCTAGAACGCGAGGTAAAATAAAAGCAGGGAGGACTCTTCAACTAATATATATATATCAGGCATTAAGAAACAAGCATCTTCAAAGAACATGCTGTGAAAGAACTTGGAAAGATGTTTACCAGATCTGATACTTGTGAAAGAACTTCACACCAATGGTGACGAGAGACGCGAAGCCAGGAGACGACGCAGTATTTAAACACTGCAAGAACGAGCATTCTAGTGACTTTCTAGAGAGGAGAGAGAGATAGGAGAAAGAGAGAAGAGAGTAAGGAGAGAGAGGAGAGAGAGAGGAGAGAGAGAGGAGAGAGAGAGAGGAGAGAGAGAGGAGAGAGAGGGAGAGATAGAGGAGGGAGAGAGAGGGAAGAGAGAGGAGGGAGAGGGGAGAGAGAGGAGCTAGGGAGAGGAGAGAGAGAGGAGAGAGAGGAGGGAGAGAGAGAAGTAATATATAAATATATATTATGTATACTAAATATATATATTTATATATTTAATATGTATAAAAATTTATATACTTAATGTATGATATACAATAAAAAATAATATACTAAAAATATTACTACTGGCGGTTCACAACGAAAACCGCCAGAATAAATGGCGTCCACAGTCTGTGGAAGGCATTTCTACTGGCGGTTCTCGATGACAACCGCCAGTAGAAATGGCCTCCACAGTCTGTGGAAGGCATTTCTACTGGCGGTTCTCGATGACAACCGCCAGTAGAAATGATTTCTACTGGCGGTGGTCATTGTCAACCGCTAGTAGAAATATCTCCTATATAAAGGAGCGCGCGCGGGGCCGAAAATTTCGCTAGGTCTTTGGCGCCCTGTCTTTTACACTTCCCGCCGTCAGGCTGCCGAAATTTCGCCCTGGCGATCTTCTCCGCCGTGCGCCGCCGTCGTCCCCGCGCCGTAGGTAAGTTCTCCTCTCTCTCTCTCTCCCTTCTTCGACTATGATCGCTCGGGCACGCCGCCGCCGCCGTGCACGCGCCACCGCCGCGCACGCGCCGCCGTCGCGCGTGTAAACCCTAGTCCTAGGAAGAGTGAGAGAGTGAGAGGGAAGAGAGAGGAGGGAGAGGGAAGAGAGGGAGAGGGTTTAGGGTTTAGGGTGTAAACCCTGTGCGCGTCTCTGCGGAGAGTGAGAGAGAGGGAGAGGAGAGGAGAGAGGGAGAGGGAAGAGAGAGGAGAGGAGAGAGGGAAAGGGAAGAGAGAGGAAAGAGAGTGGAGGGAGGGAGAGAGAGAGAAGAGAGAGGAGGGAGAGGGAGTGTATATATAGGAAAGAGAGTGGAGGGAGAGAGAGAGAGAGGAGAGAGAGGGAAAGGGAAGAGAGAGGAAAGAAAGGGAGAGGGAGGGAGGGAAGAGAGAGGAAAGAGAGGGAGAGAGAGAGAGAGGAGAGAGCAGTGGAAAGCATGTTTTTTTGCTTCCACTCTTTAGTATAAAATGTAGACTAGATTCACTTCACTTCTACCACGGAGCAATTCAGTTTTTATTCGTTTAGCTTTATAGAGTTATGTGAGCTCTACCAGATGTCCCTGGCAAATAGTTATCTGATTGTCTCAAACAACATATTCCATTGTAGTACTATTAGCTAGTGAAATTAGAAGACGACGTACGGCACACTTGCGTTGCTTCGATTAAGAGCAACTCATCAGAACCCCACTTGACCAGAGCGAGTTCTCATCACCTGTCCTTGGTCTCTCTCACACAAAGAGTATGAATCAAGCTTCATTAGCAAAGCAAAAAAAATCAAAGCTTCATTAACAACGCCATTTCCTACGACTCTCCATCTCTCTCTCTACGTCCTATACGACTCCTCCTATACGTTCTATACGACTCTCCATCTCTCTCTACGTCCTATACGACTCCTCTCTCCCTCTCTATACGTTCTATACGACTCTCCATCTCTCTCTCTCTACGTCCTATACGACTCCTCCTCTCTTCCTCTCTCCCTCTCTATACGTTCTATACGACTCTCCATCTCTCTCTCTCTCTCTACGTCCTATACGACTCCTCCTCTCTCCCTCTCTATACGTTCTATACGACTCTCCATCTCTCTCTACGTTCTATACGACTCTCCCTCTCTCCCTCTCTATACGTTCTATACGACTCTCCATCTCTCTCTCTCTCTCTATACGTTCTATACGTTAGGGCTTAGAGTTAGTGTTAGTGGTTAAGGGTTAGGGTATTTGTTAATATGAATTTAATCATTGCTTATGTTAATATGTGTTAATATGTATTTGTATATATATAGCTCAATGAGTTCTCCAACCAAGGACCAAGGATTAGGGCCTGACCACATGGACAAGAGTGTTGCTCAAAAAGAATCCAGCAGTGAAGGATATGAAACGCCTAGCGACCCTTTTCCTACTGCTAGGATAGATAGGGCCGTTGCGCGTGAGTTGCAACGTGACCCTACTTATGATCCACAAGACCATGAGGTAAATTACACATCCTTAATTTCGTGTGTGTACCTAATTAATTAGCTGATTTCACAATGTCTATTACACATGCATGATTTCTTGTGCATTTTATTACATAAATAGGAGGTCTTTCTCAATTTCGCGCGATGCTCGAAAAAGCTGCGGCACGATACCAAGACGCACCGGAACCGACCCAAGATGCACCGGAACCGACCCAAGGCGCACCAGAACCTACCCAAGACGCACCGGAATCGACCGAGACAACCACCGAGAGGTCAAGGAAAAGGAAGCAGAGCGATCGGAACAGAGGTGACAGGGGGCTAAACAAGTTTCCTGACAAGACATATAAAATCGCAGACGTGAGCCCGAATGGTCAGCCCCTAGCTCCAGAAGAGGCACTGCCTAAGTTCCGGAATGCACTTGGGTTCTTAGTTAGAGATAATCTTGACATCACAATCTGACAGTGGAGAGATGTATCAGATGATGTCAAGAATCAAATGTGGAATAAGCTAATAACGAGGTTCGTTTTGCCTGGGGGTTCAGAAGAACTCGTGAAAAAATACACGATGAAGCAGTTTGCAATCAATTTCCGAAACTGGAGGTCTGAGATGAACACAAAGTTTGCAAAGAAAGGCCTAGACCCGACGAAAAAATATAAAATCTCAGCAGGTCAGTGGGCAGTATTTCTAGAGCAGAGGAGCAGCCCTGATTTCATATCGCTAAGTGAGGCAAATTCGGAACTATCTAAGAAGAACAAATATCGCCACCACCTTGGCACAGGTGGTTACAAGCGTCAGGTTCCTAAATGGAGACAAGAAGATGTCAAGAAGAAGGCTGCAGGGTTGTCGACGCTGTCCGAGCAACTTGGTGAAAGGACAGCTAATTGGATCCGTGCTAGAAAACCAAGGGAAACTGAGTCTGGTGTATCTTTTGATGATCCCAATGTTGAAGAAGCGGCAAAAAACATATATGCAATTGCAGCTAAGCAGAGCCAAGGAACATTTAAGCCGCAAAGGGAGAGAGACATTCTAACGGCTGGTCTCGGTAACCCTGAGCATCCTGGTCGTGTACGAGGAATCTCATCTGAGGAAGGATGGAAGGAAGGATTCGGACCACAATGGGAAGGTCTGTACAAGAAACGTGATCGATACAAGGAAGAGATGGCGAATTATTTTAAGGAGGCCAAGAAAGAGTTCAAAGGCCTGATGTCTGAAATGCTATCGAATCCTCCTACAGAATTGATGCAGCAAATGGCGATGGCGAGTGCGATGTCTGTTCAACAGATGACCACTCCACAGATGCAAATAATTCCAGCAGCTCAAACACCGGCTTCCACCGAGGGTACGACCATCCCAAGCTCTGTCGCGTCAACGGGAAATAAGGTCCGCTATCCAGTTGATGACATCACAAGGCCTGTGGCATGCACACTAGTTATAAGATATGGTATTAACAATCAGCGTACAAAGAAAGTAGCCACAGGCCTTGCGATCCCAGGACGCAAGTTCCATGGAAACGACATTCCAGAAGAATATTGCAGGGTAGAAGTGACGACAGTCGTCCAAGGATACGAGGACGACATGCTAGACATCCCTGGGCCCGAAGGTATCGAGACACTTGGACAAGCTATCAAGAATTTTATCCTTTGGCCTCGAAGGGATGTCGAATTGGTTGATTGGTCGAATTCGTCGCAGGCCCAACCGTCTCCGCCTTCTCAAATTGTTGTTCCTATTGTACATCCATCATCACCTCCTCAAACTTCACATGCTGCTCCTCATCCTCTTTCTGACCCTCCTTCTCCTCATCCTCATGGTGGCCCACCATCTCCGCCACATACATCGCCCTTCAGGGATCCACCTTCTCCACAGCCATCTCCATGACCATCAAAGAAATCTAAAGTTTCTATACCAAAATTAGTGTCCCCGTTCGAGAAGAAAAAGAAGAGTAAATCCACTGCTGGCACAGCTCGTTTTTTGAAAGGGATTGGACGGAGCCTCACGTCAGACACTGTTGATTTGGCCGATCTCGAGGAGTCCGCAAAAAAGGCTGAGGCAATGGCCGCAAAGATAAAGAAGCCAACTAAGGCAGATTATAAAAACGTGCCTAAAAAATATGTGCTGGGCAGACCACTACTCACTTTTGAGAAACTAAGGAAGGTCCCGGCTAATATTGAAAGGTTGCATGATTGGTACATGCGGGCATCTTCAGTTGGCATCGACACCATCAGTGTTAATATACTAGCCCATGCTTTTATTGGTTCAAATCAAAAAGACGTTGTTGCATTCGAGGACATGTGGTTAATGATGAACCTTCAGAGACTCGACGTGCAACTTGTAACCATATTTGCATTGTAAGTGTCACTCATACTCCACATATATGTGTTATTATTAGTGAGTTGTATAAATTTTAATATCTGACATGCACGTGTGCGTTGCAGAATGCAACATGATCAGCAGGAGATCCTTTATGGTACCAATCCCAATGCTAGTGCCAGTAAAAGGGTTGGGTATCTCAACCCAATAAAGATATGCGAGGATAACCACACTTTTAGAATCGGAAAAGGCAACGAAGCATTACAGGGACTAACGGACGAAGAAATTGAGGTGCGTATCCAGGATCTGAAGAAGGATTTTGAAGCAAGATACGCCACCTACATAGGACACGCAATGCTTCAATTTCAAGACAGGGAATCCATAGTGGCCCCGTACAACTTTAAGTAAGTGTGATTTTGCATAAATAAAATCAATAATTTCAATACACATGTATCACAAGTTTGATTCGTACAGGGACCACTGGATATGCTTCTTCATTTATCCTAAGGTTGGAAAGGTGCTGGTGCTCGACTCCTTGCACACCGAGCCTTCGGCCTATTCAAAATTCCTCGGCATCTTAGAGCTGTAATCCTTTTCTATGCATGCATACTTATATCGATGAGAATTGTAGAATAACATGGTGATTCTATTTGAGATCACAGGGCATTTAGGTTTTATAAGCTACAAGGTGGAAAGTACGACACGTCCAAAAAAGGCGTGCCACTAGACATCCATTATAACTGGTCGGTAAGTATGTGAATTTATGAATACATATCATACATGTACGTACATAGGACAATGTTGCAACTAAATAACCAATCTCCCGTTATGTAGTGCCACAAGCAACCACCCGGATCGGTCCTATGTGGGTTCTACGTGTGCGAGTTCATGAGAATGAACGGACGATACATCACGAACCCTGACAAGGTATTATTAGTAATAGTCACGTATGTATTTATATCATTAAAGATGCAAATGTGTTATTATTGAGTATAAATAGATGATGTTTATAAACTTCCTTTACAGCAATTTCAACAAGGAAGCCCGGAGAACTTGACTGAAGGTGCATTGTATGGCATAGTTGAGGACCTGTGCACATTCATATTGAAAGAGGTCATTCCCGCAGAAGGGAAATATCACGATGCTTCCGGAACATTAGCTTTGCCAGAGTTTAGAATACTAACAGAAATTAGTAGACTATCTCTTAGCCGAGATAGTTATTAGATCTTAAGTGAAAACTTTGATGTATATAATGTGTGATGCATACATGGTTGTAAACAAGACTTTGATGTATATAAATGTATGATAGAATTTAATTCCATGTTGCTTTTAATATCAATACTACATGTTTATCAATATCAATATATATATATATGTTTGTGTGTGTAAATATATAAATTTCAGTACGAAAATTTAAAAAAAGGCGAGAAACCTTTCCACTGGCGGCTAAATAAAACAAACCGCTAGTGGAAATGCTATTTTCACTGGCGGTTTCTTAAGAGAACCGCCAGTGGAAATGGCGATTTCCACTGGCCCCTAGCACTGGCGGCACTGAAAAACGCCAGTGAAAATAGTTTTAGGACCGTCACTATAGAACTTTTGTGTACTAGTGAACATCAAGGGCCTCTTGGCCACGCTGTCATGCGTCGACGCCATCATCTCCTATGATTCGTCCCCTCGCTCAACCTGCATCCTATCATACCCTATCCCGTGCCGAGTCCCTGATTCACGGTGGTTGTGTGGTAGTCGGTAACACTAAATATGAACCTGGGCGACATCAAGTGCGAGGTGTTCTGCAACCAGGTGCTCCGCACACGGAGAACTTCTTGGCCCTCTGCGCTAGCGGCTACTACGACGACACTGTGTTCCACCGCAACATCAAGGGCTTCATGGTATAAGGCGGTGACCCCATCGGCTCCGGCAATGCAGGGCACTCCATCTGGGCACCAAGTTCGTCGGCGAGTTCAGGGAGTCTCTCAAGGTTGGTTGGTTGCTTGGTTCCTTTTTAGATTGCTTGCTTGCTTGCTTTGTGTGTCGTTTGATATTTATCCTTTGATAAGAACACGAACGAACCCTCGCTTGCTGATTACTGCTGAATTATTATTGAATTGGTTGGTAGGTAGCACACTATGCAGGGGCCAACAGCGGACCCAACGCCAACGGCAGCCGGTTCTTCATCACCTACGCCAAGCAACCGTTCTGAAAAATATTGAACAAAGTCACTCAAAAAATGTGCATGCCTGGAACAACAACTTCAGATTAACGACAACCACGATTTTCCAATTGTGTGGTTTTGATGGAGTCATGTATGGGTAACCAGGAGGCCATCTAAATAAATCCGTATGCACTTCAATCATGTGCTAATATTGATTGTGCAGTACATACATATTAATATAGTGATCCATGATGTCTCAACATTTTTAGATGGTAAAATCGGTGCCTCTAAGTGTGAGAGTAAACTTAGCTTATAATATTATTACTATCGTACTATGGTATCATGATTTATGGTTGTTCTGTCTAGAATATCTGATATAGATATAAGTTTTTTTCTCTTGAAAACGCAAGAGAACATTATATTAAGAATTAAAAAAATATAAAAAAAGCTTGAGAACTACGCCTCATGATTCATGGCATTTTTCTCGGTCGTTGTTGCTTACTTGCTTCAAGGATAACAGGTATATTTACTACAACTACCCAGCATGTTTGGTAATATCGATTTTTTAAGTTGTTAGGTAATATCGATTTTTTAAGTTGTTGCATCTTCATATCTCATTTTAAGTTGTTGTCTCATCACATATACTACTTTATAACATGATTACTAAGTTGAGTGCATAATTATTTTGTGACCACTAAAATCAATATTTTGTACGTTCAGTACATGTATATATCCATTTAGCAATCTAATAGCTAGACTGGTCATGAGTCTACATTTGTAGACCGAACTGTTCCACTTCAACGATTTTTTGTTTACGTAAGTCTAAAGCAATACTCTTTTAACACCATAAACATAGCGATCAAATTAACACACGCGCCTGTAAGTTACTAGTTATATTTTAGGATGGATGATCCTTTATGTGCAAACTATCCAGTGTGGGCCTTCTATATTTAGAAGCGCTTTGAGAGACAGTGGAGTCAGCCTTTTATGTGCAGAGGGAGGCCATGGTTCACTATTGGTGTGTTTGTTGGTGGAGTCACTTTATGCTTCATGAGGTGATGTATCATAGATAGATTCATTCTATCAATTTTGGTAAAATCAATCTACTCCTCGTTTATATACTAATTATTAGCTTATGAGAAATAGGATGATAATGGATCAACCCATTATATTCCACAAACCAAATAAAAAAGTCCACAAACCAAATAAAAAAGTGAGGAGTGAGAAAAAAATGGTCACTTCATTCCTCAAACATGTCAATCAACCAGGTTTACTATTTCATCTTAAATAAGCTCCACCAGTAACTGATGATAGGAGCTGCTGCAGGCAAATTAATAATGCTGCCATAGCCAAATTCACAACTGCTAACATATGAAAGACCATTTTGTTCAGGACGGCCATGTTCTTTTACATACGTAAGCACGTAATTAAAGTTGCCCACATGACGTACTCTTCGTCACACAATAAGCTAAGCACATGTGAAGTTCCCTTTTATTCGATCAAAATTACATGGTAGCCACACAAATACAAAGCACGCCAACGAAGATATCTCTGAGTGTGTTAGTTGTTGGCGACGACTCCCTGGAACACAGCGATCAGCTCGGCTTCTTCCAGCACGTGCCCGTCGATGGCCTCCATGAGTTTATCCCTGGTCACCTGCATGCAATTAATTAATTCGACCGCAAATCGATAACTACTCCCAACAAATTAAATCTCAGCATCAAACATTCTTATATTACACGTATCGTATATATATATGCGCAACGCGAACGTACCTTGTTGCCGAGGTGCACCTCGTCGTCGAGCGCGTAGAGCTTGAACTGGATGCGGTGGCCGTGGGAGGGCGGCACGGGCCCGCGCCAGCCGGGCTGCTTCCAGTCGTTGACCCCCTCCTGCAGGCCGCCGAGTTCGCGCCCCGGCCCCGGTCCCGCGGCGCCGGAGAACCCCTCGGGGAGGCCCCTGGTGGCGGGCGGGATGTTGGCCACCACCCAGTGCGTCCACGGCACGACGGGGTCGGCGTCGATGTCCTGCACCAGCAGCGCTAGCGACCGCGCGCCCTCGGGCACGCCGTACCACTCCAGCGGCGGCGACATGTCCTTCTTGGCGCCCTGCCCCTCCGCCGTGTACTGCCGCGGCAGCCGCCCGTCGTGCGCCGCGATCGGGTGCGACACCAGCCTCATGCCGCCCTCCTGCGCCGCCATGGTGGTGACCGCGCGATGCCTGCCGGATGATGCGTCGTCTCTTTTAGTTTCGTCCCGAGTGTTGGATCTACGTACTAGTTCTAGTCACAGTTCCGTCGAGCTTTGTGTTGTGTTGTGTCAACTGAGAGCCTTCTCTTAAATAAAAGGGGCAGCGGCGGCGCTCCGGGGACGCGTGTCCCGGAGGCGAGGGGGACGTGGAGTCGTGTCGTGCTTTCCGGATGGGGGCGCCGGCCATGAGAACGTTCCAGAAACCTACAGCTCAAGCGTCGATAATAATTTGCGTGTCGCTGTGGCATCTGTCTTCCTAGAGTCCAGGTGCGAAAAATTAAATTCCATTTTATCCTCTTCTCGACGATTAAAATAAATTAAATTCTGTCGTTGGCTACTTTGGGTGGTTTCTCAGTGAACTACAGACTTGTCACCACATCCTTTCGGCCATTCTAATATATGTTAATTCTACCGCAGAGATGTGTACTAGGTTTTAGTTTCGAATTGCATTACATACATAATTCTGCTGGCTCAAAAAAATGTAAATTTTCCGTGTGGAAAATGACGGGCCGGGCCAGCAGGTAGGCCAACTTATTCTGAGCTCGGCCTTGTAGGCCGATGGGTCTGCCACGTTTGAGTGCTTCGGATGGATAATGGGCCTGTGACGCCGGCAGCCGCCGGCTTCTACTTGAGGCAATTATTAGGAGTGTTTGAAACGGCTCCAGGTTTTAGCTCTACTGTGAAATAATAAATAAATAAATAAATAATAAATAAAATAAATTATCTTAATGTCTTCTAAAAGAAGCTTACAACTCTAGCTCTACGGTTTTATGGAGCACTTAATGATCTGCTCTACTAACTTCATCAAATTTTATAGAGCTGGAGCTATCCTAAATAGAGTTTTAGTTCGGTACTTCAGCTTAGCTCGGACTGGTTGTAGCTTAAGAAACTAGCTAAATCGTTGCAATAGTAATAAACCGCCACTTTCCACATTATTTTAAACCCTATAAACTTTTTATTTTACTTCGCACATAATCTCTAGTATATTTATATTTTCTATATAGCTAGATTCTTAGATTCTTAGAGAAAATATACTTTAAAAAAAGCTAAACCAAACAGGTCTAATAATATGCCTGCTAGGTGCTAACATAATGAGACCTGCAGAAAATATACTGTGTCAGGTTGCTATCAGCTAGCTCAGAACACACGATGATGTACGTCTACAATAAGATTGGCACAGCTAAGCTAGCTTGCGCTTAGCGGTACGGTAGGCCGTTGTTGACATGCCATGCATCCTGTCGTCCCCGGCGCACTGACGCGACCCGTCAGGTCATACATACATCGGATGGCGGGCTACTTCAACTTCAACGGTGCCATGATCGTGCAGCAGTGGTCGCACGTACGCGATCTTTTTTGCTTTATGGTTTTGCCCAAAACTCTAATCAAATCCCAAAAGATCCTCAGTGTAATCTCGTCGTACCCGTACATTTGATTTGTTGCCTTGGCGCTCATTCGCTGCTGCCACTTTGCAATTTGGCCGTCCGCTCAAGTATGGAGGCTTGCTGGTTACTACTGGCTGACGCCCACTAGCCACTACGTACTACTCTACTGGCGCGGCAGCCTCTCAAAAGGGACGGCCCCGGGCGCTTCCAGCTCAGATTTTATAACCACGCCCCCGTCGCACACTCGCACTTGCCAGTTGCCTGCCACCCCCGCGAGGCCGCGACGACGACGACGCCGCTCCTTCCGCTTCTGCCCCGTCGTCGTCCCATGCCCCTCTGCCACATACAGTGACCGGCAGCGGCGCGCGTGCCGGCCGGCCGGCGAGGAGCGACCAATAATGGCAGCGCAGGAGAGCGCCGCAGGGAACCCGCAGGTGGTGGTGACGCGGTGGCGGTACGGGGACGTGGGCGACAGCAACTTCGCGGTGCGCGGCCGCGCGGCGCCGCTGCTGGCGGGGCTGCTGTGCGCCGTCGTCGTCTTCGCCGCGCTCTGCCTGTACCTCTGCTGGAGGTGCCACCGCCACCGCTACGACCCGGAGGCGTCGTCGCCGTCGCCGGCCGGCGCGGCGGCGCTGCCCGGCCTCGACGCCGACGCCATCCGCGGCCTGCCCGTGACGCTGCACCGCCCGCCCGCGTCGCCGCGGCTTCCCGGCGGGGAGGCCGGCGACGACGACGAGGCGCTGTGCTCCATCTGCATCAGCGCGCTGGTGGCCGGGGAGAAGGTGAAGGTGCTCCCGCCCTGCGGCCACTGCTTCCACCCGGACTGCGTCGACGCATGGCTCGGGTCCCACCCCAGCTGCCCGCTCTGCCGCCGCCTCCTCCTCGCCGACGCCGACGCCAAAGTGTGATCAGCGGGCGGGCCCCTGCCCCGACCAGGAGTTTGTAAGCAGCGCATTACTAGGTAATGATGATGGCGGCGACCACCGAGACCAGATCTACTCGTCGTGAGTGCGTTTGTAAAGACTATACTCCTAAAAGAAGCGCTGATCACCAATGGCGTCGGAAAATGCAGTGGCGTGGCGGGCCGCTGCTCTCCTCTCCGAGGGAGGCCGGCGTGGGGTCACCTGACCTCGACCAAGCCACTGTTCAAGGGATGCCTTTCCAGCTTTCTCTCTGTGGCGCTAGGGCAAGGCTCTCGAGTGCAGGAGAAAAGTGATGTAGGCTGCACATAGCTTTTGAGTATTTAAACCAGAGGAGGTAATTAATTTAACGTATGCGGTGGTGGTTCAGATGTTGTGTTATTGTGCTGTGCCTTTTTGTTTTGATTCCACGGAGGAGCACGGTCCATACTGCTACACTTTGGTCGTAAAAGTGGCCGTTGCAGATATCTCTGCTGCCCAAATATCTACCCGTATTTGTATTTGTTAGAGTGAGTGATATTAGTACTACGTGCACACATCTAGCTGTGGTCTAGCGAGGTGGAGGGATGAACATATTCTGGAGGGAGAAAAAAAACAAATCCTTAGCGTCAAGATTTTGTATTCTCGACGGTGTTCTTCTTCTTTACGCATGGTTTTTGGAGCACGAGACGACATTTTTTAGAGTCAATCGGATGTTCCCGATTCAAGGAAATATCTAGAGCTAGAGTTCTGAACATATTTAAATAAGTTCAGTTGTTTGGTCGAGACGTACGTCTTCTTCCTTTCTTTGTTTTTTTCCCAACAAAAGCAAAAAAAAAACACTTTGCCGGCTAGTGTGGATTGGTTATACAATACAATGAAGAAAGCAGGACGACTACCAGCAAAAAACGAATGAAAAAGAACGGGCACGACTGAAAGACCCAAAAAACAACACAAGTACAGCAAAGTGAAAGCGATCAAGCGAACCACACCACGCACAGCTCAGGAAGTCAGGAGGAGAGGATGCTTGCAGGAAATTAAAGCGCACCAAGGACGTACGAGCTGGGGCCGTGGACGTGGAGGGAGGAGGACGACGCCAGGGAAAACCCTGAAACGCCAGGCACGGGCACCGATTTGAATACCTTTCTGGTCTCCACCGTTGCTGTAACATACTATGGGCTTGTTCGGTTATTTTCAATCCATATGGATTGGAGGAGATTGATACGGATTGTGAGAGATTTTGACTTGCTAGGGATTGAAACCCTCTTAATCCCCCTCAATCCATATGGATTGGGGTAGAACCGAACAAGCCCTAACATGAGCTTGGGTTCCTTGGAGTAACACGGCGGCCCATCGTGTCTTGTGTGTTTGGTTAATGGCTGGGGGGAAAAAGGAGACGATGGAGGTGATGATATATTGGTTTTAAATTAATAATAACGGGCATGATGGCCGGTTGATTATTGTTTAAAAAAAAATATGTATTTTTTAGTGGTAGCAACTAAGTACTACGAGTAAATAGATAAGGTTTTTAGACTCAGACATAATTCATAAAAACCTTAAAAAAGGCTATGAGGATCGAGGAGGCACGATGAAGCGACCTCTTATGTCTTATCAGACAGCAATACCACTCCGCAGGGTCTCGAAGCAACCTTTTGGATTCTGGATGGATTTCGCCAGTGTATAGAACGTCTCGAAATCCAAGAAATAGAAGCCTGTAAACTACAGACTAGCAAGCAGGTAGCAGCTACTCGGTCCAAGATATTCTCGGGCGGAAAAGGTAAAGGATATCAAAATCAAAACCCATGTTCTTCCGCTATATGTGCTCCTTGTCTGCCCCCACAGTCCACTGGCACGCAGTATGTTTTAAAATCAGCCTAAGGCCCTGTTTGGAATTGTAGTATTTTTGCAGTTTTGAAACAATACTATGGTATTTGATGATACTATAGTATTGGAGCTCAAAAGGTGTTTGGTTTGTAGAGTCAAAACTCAGTTTTAAATACCATGGTTTACCCAAAACTGCGGTATTTTTAGAGTTTTTGAAACTTCACTCAGGACCTCAGTTTTCTTCTCTTCTCTCTACATATACTTTGTTTTTACAATAGAACCAAACAGATCTCGGTTTTGAACAATACTGTAGTTTTATTGTGGTAAAGCAATACCGTAGTATTTATGTCATGTACAATTGTAAACTATAATATCTCAAAACTACAGTATTTTAAAACTGTATTCCCAAACAGGCCCTAAATGTCATGGAAAAAAAAGGAGACAGCAGGACTGCAGGATTTGGGTTTATCAACGAAGACGGGACCAACCTGCCCGCCCAAAGTATTCCGAGGAGCCGGAAGACACGCACGCCTCTGCCTCCGCGGCTCCGTGCCCACCCGCCACCACGCTCGTCACCACACGAGCCATCATGCCACGACGCAGACTGCCACGGACCGCCCGGGCGACGACGGGGAGCAGATGCAGATGCAGCGTTGCGGAACGGGCTAGATCGTGGGCCAGGCTATACCATTGTAGCCCATATATTGGCCTTGTTAGCTCGCATGGGCTTCTAACTCGGACAGCAATTTTCTCTGCCCACGAAACGACTTGGGTTTTTTCCCCCCTCAAGTCTCGACCCGGTTCCGAACGTTCCTTGGCCAGGTCCAGTCGGCTGCCCGTATGGACAAGAAGGAGTCTGCTCTGCTCCTTGCATTGCAAAACAGGGCCATTTTCACGGCACCATCTTGCTGCGGATCACAACAATCGCGTACAGCATCCTGACGACCTAAACCTGACAGCCAGTGACAACACACACACACAGATGTACTTACTCATCTTGCCGCTACTACATCACGCGAGAGAAAAGCTCGTGGAACAGCCGCTTCGACCAGCGCACAGTCGCTTACAGAACACTTCTTCGAGCTTGTTCGTTTTGCTCTAAATACACATGGATTGAGTAAGATTAAGTGGTTTTCAATCATGAACAAGTCAAAACCTTTAATATTTTTTTTCTAATCTCATTCAATCCACAAGGGATAAGAATAACTGAATAAGGTCTAATCGTTGATGTGGACCTAGCTACCTAATTCACAATCTAGTCTAAAATCAAAAGGGAGACTCTCTACGTCCCCCGTCTCCCACCCCCAGATAGAGAACCTTATAGCGTGTTTGGTTTAATGATTGAAGTAGTTCATCATATTCTCACTCCTCACTTTCTTATTTGGTTTGTGAAATGGAATAAGTTGATCCATCACCATTTTATTCCTCATAGGCTAATAGTTAGTAATATTATGAAGAATGAATTCATCCCATCAAATTTGATAAATGAACTTGTGATGCACCACCTTATTTTGGATGAAGTGATTTCTCAAACCAAACAGATCCTTATTTTCTTTCGCGAGGGGACGACTTCTGCTATGAGACCATGTCCAAAATGATAACCATCAGATAAAGGCCATCTTTGGCAGGGCTCCTATCTTCCAGTTCTTTAGCTTCTCTAGAGAAGGGCAGAGCCATTTTGCAATCCGTTTAGCAAAACAGTTTTCCGAGTGTTTCTTTTGAATTGTGTATGAGGAAAATGTAGGAGGAGCCGATAGAAGCCAGGTTTTTTGGCGTTCTGTTTTCCAACAAGAAAACGTCTCTAGCTCTTTGAGGGCTCTCGACGAGAAACCATTTTTAAGCGTTTTGTATGGCTATGTGATTTGAGCCGAAGATAGAGTAGTTGAAAGAGTCATGCTAAAGGGGCTCAAAATGCAACAAGACGTGCACAAAAGAGGTTGTAACACACTCAAAACACTCGTAGCTAGTCAATACCCATTTGTCGGGGTACAAAACCTCGGAACCTCAGGCCCACATGGGCAGCAATAAGAGATATCCCGGGCAAACCGCTCATAGGCCACTGATCTCCGTCTAGCCCATAGGACACTACATGGGTCGAATTGTGGGGGCGAACGAGTCAGAAAGTTAGCAGGGTGGGTCAGATTAGCCGAACAAAATCCACTCGATTGGATTCATCGTGCTCAGACATGCTTAACCGTCAACTTTGCTTGCTCCCCACTACCATGCCAACTGAGGCGGTACGGCACGAGCAGAACCTATCCCCTTTCCACTCATGACCTACATCTCGTAGACCAAAGCCTACCGAGGGGCTTTGCGATCCTCGCACGAGAAATAGGACATACAGACTACGAAGAGAGATGGTCGGCGTTGGGGAAAGATATAGGGAAAACTCATAATGATGGTCACTCGAAGCTCACGTCACTGACATAGACCGTGCCATCCACATAAGATCTCCAGGATAGGGTCGACACATCGAAGTACACTAGCGCACGACACGAGTTATCAAAGAGTATTTATTTACTTTTTTACACTTCTGTTTAGGAGAAACCATTGTAACAGCCCCTTCTTGTCCTATAAAAGAAGAGGCCGGTCTCACGAGAACAGGACACGCAGTACAACAGAAACACGCCCTCGCCGATGCCCCTACACAACAACACTGTAGAGGATTTTCGGCAGCTAGGGTTCTTTTCAGCGGCTGAACCCTAGCCGCTGAAAACTTATTTTCGACGGCTGACGTAGACCGCCAAAAATAAGGTTATTTTCGGCGGCCGTGAGAGAGGACGCCGAAAATAAACGATTTAAACCCACCGGTCTTCTCTCTTTCTTCTCTCTTTCCTTCTGCCGACGCCGCGCCGGTCTTCTCTCTCTCTCTCTTCTATCTTTCTTTCTCCCGACGCCATGCTGCCCATGCCCCCACCCCGATCTCGGTCACGCCGTCGCCGCCGCCCCCGACTCGCGTCGCCCGGCCGCTAATGAGCCCTCCTCCTGCCACCACTAAAATTCACCTAGAGGGGCGGGGGGAGGGGGGGGGGGTGAATAGGCGAAACCTGAAATTTACAAACTTAAACATGCACTACACTTGAGGTTAGGGTTAGAAATTAATTCGGGGTGCGGAAGATTGGTCCTCTTGCTATGAGTTGCTCAATTAATGCGGATAACCTTGGGAGCAAACTCAAATCAATATGAGCAAGGGAACTTTAGAGATAGGAGAGGGGAGAAACAAATCAAGTGAAGATCAACACAAATGAACACGGTGATTTGTTTCCCGAGGTTCGGTTCCAAAGAACCTAGTCCCCGTTGAGGAGGCCACAAAGGCCGGGTCTATTCCCACACTTTCCCTCTCTCAATCGGTCACTTAGATCGGTTGAGTGCTTCTTCTTTATTACTTGGGTCACTAAGACCCCGTAAGGATCACCACACACTTAGGTGTCTCTTGCTTAGCTTTACAAAGTACTTAGAAGAATTAGAGCGAGAGGAAGAGAGCAATCCAAGCAACAAAAGAAACACAAATGCCCCTCTATCAAGTCTCTAAGCAATTGAGTTGATTTTGTAGCTTGGAGGGGATTGAATGCTTTGATTGTGTCTTTGGAGTGTTTGCCTTTGCTCTAGTATTGAATGTGAAGATGTGAAAGCTTTGATGGTTTGTATGGAGGTGGTTGGGGGTATTTATAACCTCCTACCACTTCCTAGCCGTTGGCTGAGTTTGATGTCGATGGGCACACCGGACAGTCCAGTGGTGCACCGGGCATGTTACTATTCACTATTCGGTGTGTGCCACGTCAGCCGCCTATTGGGGTTTGGAGCGTTTAACCGTTGAAGTCCTTTGTCCTCTTGCGGCACCGGACAGTCTGGTGGCACACCGGACAGTCCGGTGCTTTTTGACTTTGCAGTTCTGACTTCTGACTTCTGCTCTATTCGTTGTACGTTCGCCAGCGCAGTCGACCGTTGGTGAAGTTGACCGTTGCTTTGTTGGCTCACCGGACAGTCCGGTGAATTATAGCGGACGCACGCTGAGAAAACCTGAGAGCGGTCAGTTCGTGAGGTGCCTCGATCTGGGCACCGGATAGTGTCCGGTGTATACTGGACAGTGTCCGGTGCGCCACTAGCTGCACCAATTTTAGTTTTGCTCCAAACTTTGTAGAGTTCCCAACTCACTTTCTTTGTTGGTTTATTTTGAACTTTATGCACCTAAGATTAATGACAACTAGGCAAACTAGTTAGTCTATATGGTTTGTGATGGGGGTCAAACACCAAAATCGATTACAGGAAATAGTTAGACCCATTTCCCTTTCAATCTCCCCCTTTTTGGTGATTGATGCCAACACAAACCAAAGCAAATGTAAAGTGTAGAAATGTAACTAGCTTGGAATTTGACAGATGTGCATAAGTTACTTTGAATTAAACCAATTGGAAGTATTTTTAAGTATGCATGGTTGCTTTCTTCTAATTTGACATTCTGGACCACATTTGCACCACTTAGGTTGTTTTTGCAAATTCTTTGGAAAAGCCTTTTCAAATTCTTTTGCAAATAGCCAATGGTATAGGAATAAGATTTCAAAAAGCATTTTCAAGATTTTGAAAATTCTCCCCCTGTTTCAAATGCTTTTCCTTTGGCTAAATAAAAGCTTCCCCTGAAGAAGTTCTCCCCTTAGCTGTCAAGAGGGTTTTTGTAATTTGAATAATTTCTCCCCCTTTTTGAAACAGTTTTTGAAAACAGGGTGGTGGTGTGGTCCTTTTGCTCTGGGCCTATTAATTTCTCCCCCTTTGGCATTAAGCGCCAAAAATGAAGAAACCTTAGAGGCCTATTAATTTCTCCCCTTTGTGTAAAATGATATGAATGAAAGTTTATGAGGTGGGCAAAGGATAAATGATACCGATAGAGTCGTAGTGGAAGCCTTGCCTTTTCTGAGTTCGCCATTTCCCTTTCAATCTAAGACTAATCATAGATATACTCATGGAAGCACATTAGTCTTAGTCTTGGCACAAGAAGAATAAGAAATATGCATTTGTACCAAATGAAAGAGACATGATCAAAGGTATAATGATGAGCTATGTGTGCAAGATTTCAATAAAGTTCCGAGAATCTAATATGTTTAACTCATTTCTAAGCTTGCTAAAAGTATTTTCATTCAGGGGCTTGGTAAAGATATCGCTAATTGGTTGTGGGTGCTAACATAATTTCAATATCCCCTTATGTTGGTGATCTCTCAAAAAGGTATACCGGATTTCTATCACTACAACGACTACAGTCATTTTCGGCGGTCAGGAACCGTCGAAAATAAGCTATTTTCGGCGGTCTTAGGCTTATTTTCGGCGGTTCCTGGCCGCCAGAAAAAATCACCGAAAATAAGCCTATATTTTCGGCGGTCAATAGAACAGCCGCCGAAAATAACAGTTGACTTTCGGCGGCTGTCACCTGGCCGCCGATAATTAATAATTTCAAAGAAAAAAATTGAAAAAATGCAAAAAATAACAACAAATTAATCAACAATATAATCACAATAAAATAACAGAAACATTAAATCCACAATTGCACAATTCACAAATAGTCCACAACATAAAGTTGGAGTCCATTACAACATCCGAGTTCACAAATAGTCCATACAACATAAAGTTGACAAATAGTCCATACAACATAAAGTTCACAAATAGTCCATACAACATAAAGTTCACAAATAGTCCATTACAACGCACAATTCGACACAAAACTCAAACCATCACATATCGGGGTCATTGGAGTTGTGACCACTACCTCCAAAAACGAAAAACTCGTTGACGAAGTCGTGTAACAGGTTTGAATTCTAAAGAAAAAAGAAGACATTAATAACGGCAGTGTTTACATGCATGACCACTATTCAAACAAATTGTTTGTCAAACTAACCTCTCCTGGAGTAGCTCCCTCCCCTGCATAAGGTCCTCCTGGTGCTGGTATCACCGGTGGTGGCGTGTTGTGGCCCATGACCCCGAATCCCTACAAAATCAAGTTTAGTAAAGATTTGAAAGGTTGATACAAATGACAAGTCTTAACTAAATTGAAGCACTTGAGGTGGAGGGGGAGGTGGCGGAGCATGTAATCCCCACTGAGGCATCGGCGGCTGAAATCGAGGGAAAACAAATGGTTGCTGTTGTGCCTGCTCTGGAAACCAAGACTGTTGCAAATATAATATATTAGTTATAGAACCAATATCGACCGTGTTGAGAATAAATAAGACACTCACGTTCATTGCTTGTTGCGCCTATGCGTTGTAAGCAGCCATGTACTCTGATTGCTGTTGGAAGAATGTCATTTGTTGTTGTCGCAGCTCTTCACGAAACTTTTCTTGCTTCTCCCTCATAGCCTCCTCCATGCTAGATACAGAGTGCCGACCACGGCTGCTACTACCACAACCCGCCTGCGACAAAGAGCTGCCACGAGAACGCAACTCCGTCGAATCGATAACACCGATAAACATAAAATATCTTGAAAAAAAGAAAATTGACTATTCGGTCATAGTTCCAATATTATTGAAAAAATTCACAAGTTCATACCGTCCATGCGCCTTTCCTCCAATAGAATGCACAACTTCAGCGTCGATGGTAGGCGCTCCTCGCCAATCGTAGTCTTCTCCATACTTCCTAACCATCTCCTGCCCGTATGTCTCCTGCAATACAATATGAAGGTTCAGCACATATGTAATTTATATCTATATGGCAAGAAAACATTAATCCTAACAACAACTAACCATACGCTCAACGGCCGCTTGACTACATAGCTCATCGGAGATTTCACTGTTTTTCGCTCTATGCCCTCTCCTATAAACATCGATTGGGCTTGGGACAACTCCAGTTTGAGCCTCCTGCAAATATATGAGTTTAATCCGATTTCATTTCTGAGTAAAACAGAATACTACATACTCACCATTCGCTTCGCCAACCGAATGTGTCCATCAGCCCCATAGGTATGGTTGACTACGACCTCATCATCGTCCTCGTCCTGCTGATGGCGCTGCCTATGTCGATTCCTGTTAGACTTCTCAATCCACTCGGGTGAAGCCCATATCTCACATAAAGCCTTGTAAGCCTACGGCCGGTGTTCCATCCATAGAAGAGTTACCTGCATCTAAAGCGTTAGCTCAAAATTACATTCACATCTGAATGAGCTGCTAAATTAGATTTTTACCTCCATGTACTGGTCTACAGTCAAGTAGACATCCGAATATTGTCTAAAGTTGTTGATAGAATGCCCTCGGTGCTTCATGTACGTGTTCACAACCTATAGACGAGCATTGGAAAAATGCATCCTTGCACACCTTCTTCGCATTTTTCTCTAATACTCAGTTTGCATGCTCTTGAGCCTCAGGTTCCACCCGATAATGTCTCTGTCCAACATCGAAAATAAAATTAGTTTGAAAACAGCTAATAA
This sequence comes from Zea luxurians, assembly GCA_029449295.1. Classification (NCBI taxonomy): domain Eukaryota; kingdom Viridiplantae; phylum Streptophyta; class Magnoliopsida; order Poales; family Poaceae; genus Zea; species Zea luxurians. The sequence continues at coordinate 30,763,134 of JAOPSE010000012.1, read as the reverse complement.
AAGTTTGAAACATTACTCTTACCCAAAAGTCGTGCTTGACGACGCCTTAAGCTGTTCCATATGTAGCATGTGGAGCTAGTGCGAAGTGCGACCAGCTAGTGCAAGGAACCACCACACCTTTCGGGTCGGTGATTATGTAGACAACAAAGGTTACCTAAGACTTGATTAACCTGTCTATGGTGACCTCGGCCATCGAAAGACGTGTCATCCCATTGGTTGCATGACAAAAAAACAAGGAAGTCATGTCATATATATAGTGTACAATAAACAAATAAGTAAGAACAAAGTGGCCAAACGTGAGTACCTATCACCAACCGGGATGATCAGTACCTGAGCTTTAGATTGTGCAGGCGATGACGGAGGTAGGACAAAGTGGCCCTTCCGAGTGCCCCTTCGTCGAACGACAGGAGCCTCGGTGGTATCGTCATCCGCCTCAGCATCTATGCCCGCGACCTCCTCCTCCTCCTCATGGGCCTGCACCTCCTCCTCCTCATGGGCCTGCTCGTCCTCCTCCTCATGGTGTTGCACCTCCTCCTCGTCATCCTCCTCTTCCTATGGACATAAAATAGAGACATGTAAGACACATTTATATATAAGTGACTGATAAATAAGATCAATTACATAAACATTTACATCGGTACTCCGTTGTAGAGCGATAGGTGTATCACACAATTCTGGCCGGGCGTGTCTCAGCAACGCCTCCTGTCTGCTCTGGCTAGAAGAACTCCCTTGGAAAAGGGAATGTGCACCAGGGAGTATCCTGCTAGCCGCATTAAGAAACCCCCTAGCAGTGCGCTTTGTTTTCCTACCACTCATCCTGTTCAATAGAAAAAAAATTAAAGGTATTAGCTCCATAAAATTAAGTGAATTAATAAAAAAATCAATTAATACATCACATAAAATTAAATTATGCATTACACATCAAAATTCATCGGAATCACGATTAAGGAGTCTTCTTCGATCCAAAGCTCGCAATGTGGCTTTTTTGTTCCTTGGATTTCATTTTCGTTTCGGTTCAACACACTCATCAGCAGTGACATCGTTACGGTCTCCGACTAGTGAGTTCAGTGCAACACCCTCATCGATAGTAAAAGTGGTTGGCAATTCTTCTTCTTGATAAACATCATCGGTTGTTCGTCTTCGAATTGATAACCAGCAGTGCAAGGAGTATGTAAACGTTCCCTAGGGTTCACCTTGTGAACTACCCACCATGCTTTAAACTTCAGATTTGGGTACGACATATAGTAGACCTGCTCGAACTGGTGTGCAAGGATAAAATTATCATGGCCTCGAAGTCGTTCCTTGTGCTTTACTTCAGTTATGCCATATTGACTTTGTCTAATCCCATTAGTGCTGTCAAACCAATCACATAGAAAGAATAATAATTTCAAAGTTTTGTTCCCTGCAAAATTAAACTCTAGGATGTTTTGAATGATGCCATAATAATTAGTTTCTCTTTCGTGTGCATCGAGTGCCCTAGTTAGAACTCCAGTGTTACGTGTGGCTGCACGAGGATGAGACTTTTCAAATTGGTCTGAACGAAAACGGAAGCCATTCAGATCGTATTGACCAAAGGTTCTATAAGTCACCGTCCCATAAGATAGCTGTCTCAAGTCCTCGTGTATATTAGGAGTCTTTGTGCACTGCAAATAATATATAGTTAAAATGACTACCTCACATAAAAGACTAAATGACATGAAAGTAAGGATTATAAAGAGTTTACATGCTCCCGAAACTAGTCAACAAAATTAGGTCTTCCTTGCCTCCCAAGTTGTCGCATCGTATCTAGTTGTTTGCTTGTAGGCTAATGGGAATAAGTCCAATTTTCCTCGTCGAACTTACTGTACGACAAATAAGTAATTAAATATGGCTCCTTTGGCAAAGAAATTAAGGGGTAAAATAAAGACTTACATGAAATATGGCTCCATCTCTTCCATATTAGAGTACATGTATAGCAATGCGAACATTCTTTCATCCATGCTAAGGTGGTAGAACGTGCCCTTACTAGTACTTGTGCCTCTCCGTTGGAAAATGTTGAGATCACTGACAGGAGGTTCCTCATCGACATTGTATCACATGGTAGCAGCATAGACATTATGTTCCTCTGCGAAATACACACTCGTGAAGTATGAAACCTCCTTTAGCAAAAAAGCTTTAGCGATGCATCCTTCTACTCTAGCCTTATTTCGAACCATGCCTCGCAGGTTTTTGAGTGCACATTCAATGTGATACATCCACCTATATTGTACAGGTCCACCAACCTTTGCCTCATATGGAATGTGAATAAGTAGATGCTCCATCGGATTGAAGAATCCAGGTGGGAATATTTTTTCTAGCTTGCATAACAACACTGGTATTTCTTTCTCCAACTTCTCCATCATATTTTTACTTATTTCTTTGGCACAGATCTGCCTGTAGAAGTAACTTAGCTCAGCTATTGCTTGCCACATGGCGTTGGGCATATAACCACGAAACATGACAGGGATAATCCTCTCCATTAATATATGGAAGTCATGGCTCTTTAACCCAGTTAGTTTTCCCGTTTTCAAATTCACAGCTCTTTTCAAGCCCGCAACATAACCATCGGGAAATTTAATTTTTTTCATCCATCTCATTACCTCGATCTTGTCTTTAGAGGTAAGACAGAGCAAGGCACGTGGCGGCTTACCGTTGTCATTGAGCACTTGGGTTGGTCGGTCACAAAGCATTGCTAGATCTCTTCGAGCTTTCAGATTGTCCTTTGTTTTTTCAAAATGCATGCAGGTGTGTATGAGGGCTTCAGCAACATTACTTTCTCGGTGCATGACATCAATGTTGTGCACAAGAATCAATGACGACATATAAGGGAGCTCCCAGAGACCACATATATGTGTCCAGTTGTGGTCCACTCCGAATCCTTCGTACTTGTCCCCCTTTTCATTTAGGACAAGGTTGTTCAGCTGAGCATATATTTCTGCTGCGTTAAGACGTTTAGGCGGTCCTTTGGTGACCACAGTGTTCTTTATAAAGTTTTTCTTATCGCTCCTAAAGGGGTGTTTCCTGGGCAACCGGCGTCGATGACAATTGAAGTAAGTGATCTTTCCACCATGAGCAAGACGGAAGCAATTTGTATCTGAACCGCAATATGGACATGTCAATCTACCATGTGTACTCCAACCGGTAAAAATAGCATATGCCATGAAGTCATGCACCGACCACAAATACACAACTTGAAGTTTGAATATCTGTTTTTTTAAAACATCATATGCTTCAACACCTTTCCAAAGCTCCTTCAACTCTTCAATCAAGGGTTTTAACATGACATTGAGGTTCTTTCCAGGATAGTCAAGGCCAGGAATGATTAAGCAAAGAAATATAAATTCATGTTTCATACAAAGAGAAGGTGGAAGGTTGTATGGAATAACAAAGACGGGCCAACATGAGTATGATGATGCCATTTGACCAAAAGGTGTGAAGCCATCGGTCGCGAGGCCGATTCGAACATTCCTCGGATCAGCTGCAAAGTCGAGATCAAACGTGTCGAGAGCCTTCCATGCATCCCCATCTGGAGGGTGCACGATTAGGTCATCGTTATCACGGACACCTTCTTTGTGCCATCGTATGTGCATAGCGGTTTTTTAGATAGAAACAACCGTTTCACTCGAGGAGTTAGTGGCAAGTAGCGGAGCTGCTTATGTGCAACATCTGTCATCACCTTGTCACCCTCATCATTAACAACTTCCACAAATCTAAATTGTCCACATTTTAGACATTTTCATAATCCATACCAAGACCTTTGATAATTGTCTTTGAATGGTACATGTCTTTAGGCAACTTATTGGGCTTTGGGAGCACATCTCCTAATAACTTTAAAATCTCATTGTAACAATTGTTTGAGAAAAAGAAATTGGACTTAATGGCCATGAGCCGAGTCACAAAAGCGAGTATACTCACATCTGTGTGTTCATGCAACGACTCTTTAGAGTCTTTTAGTAGTTTGAAAAATCTGGAAACCTCTGGTGTGGCAGGATCCTCGGAGCTTAGGTTTAATTTTGGACGTAGCGAAACTAGCATCTCATGCATCGTATCATCTCCAGCCCAATCATTGTTCTCCTCTTCTACATTCCAGTTTGGTACTACCTCACCATGATGTTCCCACACCTCATATCCGGGCATAAATCCATACTGACAAAGATCTAGGCTAACTCTTTCCTTATTAATAAATATACTGTTTTCTTGCTGCCTACAAGGGCATCTGACAGTGCCGGTTAATGACAAGGAGAATATGTGGTCCACAAAATCTTTGGTCTTGGCTACCCAATCATCAGAATGACATCCATTCCTACTCCAACCATTATACATCCATGCACGATCTTAAGCCATGCTTGAGACTGTTAAACTGAACCATATCGTGAAAACATTATTCAACTTCGTCAAGGGTATCGGTCCTACATGTATAGGCAAGGATAGGTTCTAAACCCACATGAACCTAGCAGGACCCAAAAAAATTCGGCAGCATAACCTCGCTGCCACTAAATAATATTACTTAAATACAAAACAAACAATGATATAATATTAATCAAATCAAACTAAGTACCACATACACTAATTATGCAACTATTCTACATACCAATATAATACACTATTAAAACTAATAATATAATAGTACAACATATTAATATTAATATGAAATTAATGCCTAAATACAATATGCCCCTAATCCCTAAATCACATATTCACTAATACATTAATGAAATCAAATTAAACAATAATACTAATCACAAACAGTAATCAAACAAACACAATTACAAATATATAATACTTTCGGCGGCACCTAAATAATAACCGCCGAAAATAAGGAATAAAATACACAAAAAATTTTACCTCCTCTCGATGCGGTGGCTCGACGACGACGGCGGAGTGGCGGGCAGGCCGGTGGGCGAGCAGCGCGGGGCAGGCGGCGTGCGAGTAGCGCGGGCGAGCTGTGAGGCGGCGCGCGCGGGGGCGGGCAGGGGCGCGCGGGCGGCGGAGCAAGCGGCGGCGCGACTGCGGAGCAGACGAGCGCAAGCGTGGGGCGGCGGTGGCATGTTTGGGTGGGAGAGAGAGGAGAGAAACAACAGAGAAGAAGGGACCCAATGGTTTTTAAAAACCCTAATTTTGGCGGCTAGTGTTTGGCCGTCGAAAATAGCACCCTATTTTCCGCAGCTGTGTCAGTGGCCGCCGAAAATAGGCCTATTTTCGGCGGTTGTGTCAGACCGCCGAAAATACCACCTTATTTTTGTCGGACGGGGGTGGGCATCCGAAAATAATGGGGGTCGCCGAAAATGTTCCACAGTGCTGTTGTGTATGTGCTTAGTGCGGTTGTGTTCAACAGGATTATCCACCATGCAGATTGTGATAGTCGCCTAGAGGGGGGGGGTGAATAGGGCGAAACTGAAATTTACAAAAATAATCACAACTACAAGCTTGGGTTAGCGTTAGAAGTATAAACGAGTCCGCGAGAGAGGGCGCAAAACAAATCGCAAGTAAATAAAAGTGTGACACGCGGATTTGTTTTACCGAGGTTCGGTTCTTGCAAACCTACTCCCCGTTGAGGAGGCCACAAAGGCCGGGTCTCTTTCAACCCTTCCCTCTCTCAAACGATCCCACGGATCGAGTGAGCTTTCTCTTCTTCTCAATCAAACGGGAACAAAGCTTCCCCGCAAGGGCCACCACACAATTGGTGCCTCTTGCCTTGGTTACAATTGAGATTGATCACAAGAACAAGTGAGAAAGAAAAGAATGCGATCCAAGCGCAAGAGCTCGAAAGAACACAAGCAAATCACTCTCTCTAGTCACTATGGTGTTGTGTGGAATTTGGAGAGGACTTGATCTATTTGGTGTGTCTAGAATTGAATGCTAGAGCTCTTGTAGTAGTTGAGAAGTGGAAAACTTGGATGGCAATGAATGTGGGGTGGTTGGGGTATTTATAGCCCCAACCACCAAAAGTGACCGTTGCTGGAACCTGTCTGTTCGATGGCGCACCGGACAGTCCGGTGCACACCGGACAGTCCGGTGCCCCTGCCACGTCACCATTGCCGTTGGATTCTGACCGTTGGAGCTTCTGACTTCTGGGCCCGCCTGGGTGTCCGGTGCACACCGGACATGTACTGTTTGATGTCCGGTGCACCGGTATGGGCAAGCCTGACGACTGCGCGCGCTGCGCGCGCATTAAATGCTCCGCAGGGAGCCGTTGGCGCCGAAGAGAGCCGTTGCTCCGCTGGTACACCGGACAGTCCGGTGCACACCGGACAGTCCGGTGAATTTTAGCGGAGCGGCTGTCGCGCGAACCCGAGGCTGGCGAGTTCCGGAGACCGCGCTTCCTTGGAGCACCGGACATGTCCGGTGCACACCGGACAGTCCGGTGAATTATAGCGCGCCGGCTTCCGAGAATTCCCGAGGGAGAAGAGTTTGAGTCGAAGTCCTCTGGACGCACCGGACATGTCCGGTGCACACCGGACAGTCCGGTGCCTTCAGCCAGAGGTGCCCTCGGTTGCCTCATTGCTCCTTTGTTGAATCCAACACTTGGTCTTCTTATTGACTGAATGTGAACCTTTTGCACCTGTATAACTTATGCACTAGAGTAAACTTGTTAGTCCAATATTTGTGTTGGACAATTCAATCACCAAAATTATTTAGGAACTAGGTGTAAGCCTAATTCCCTTTCAATCTCCCCCTTTTTGGTGATTGATGCCAACACAAACCAAAGCAAATATAGAAGTGCATAATTGAACTAGTTTACATAATGTAAGTGCAAAGGTTGCTTGGAATTGAGTCAATATATACTTATATGATGCGCATGGATTGTTTTCTTTGTTTTTGACATATTGGACCTCATTTGCACCATAAGTTTTGTTTTTGCAAACTCTTTTGTAAATTCTTTTCAAAATCATTTTGCAAGATAGTCAAAGGTAAATGAATAAGATTTGCAAAGCATTTTCACGATTTGAAATTTTCTTCCTTTGTTCAAATGCTTTTCCTTTGACTAAACAAAACTCCCCCTCAAATAAGGTCTCCTCTTAGTGTTCAAGAGGGTTTTCCATCAATTTTGAAAATACTACTTGCTCCCCCTTTAGAACACAAAGAGATACCAATTTTGAAATTTACCAATTGAAGATCATTAATTTTTGAAATTAGGATGGTGGTGCGGTCCTTTTGCTTTGGGCTCATATTTTCTCCCCCTTTGGCATGAATCGCCAAAAACGGAATCATTAGAGCCAAATGAAGTACTTTCTCCCCCTTTGGTCATGAAATGAATGAGTGAAGATTATACCAAAGTTGGAGAAATGATGTGGAGCGATGGCGAAGGATGAGTAGTAGAGTGGAGTGGAAGCCTTGTCTTCGCCGAAGACTCCAATTCCCTTTCAATATACCTATGACTTGGTTTGAAATACACTTGAAAACACATTAGTCATAGCATATATAAAAGAGACATGATCAAAGGTATATCTATGAGCTATGTGTGCAAGACTAGCAAAAGAAATTCCTAGAATCAAGAATATTGAGCTCATGCCTAAGTCTGGTAAAGGATTGCTCATCAAGTGGCTTGGTAAAGATATCGGCTAATTGATCTTTAGTGTTAATGTAAGAAATCTCGATATCCCCCTTTTGTTGGTGATCCCGAAGAAAATGATACCGAATGGCTATGTGCTTAGTGCGGCTGTGCTCGACGGGATTGTCGGCCATTTGATTGCACTCTCATTGTCACATAGCAAAGGAACCTTGGTTAATTTGTAACCGTAGTCCCGTAGGGTTTGCCTCATCCAAAGCAATTGCGCGCAACAATGGCCTGCGGCAATATACTCGGCTTCGGCGGTAGAAAGAGCGACCGAATTTTGCTTCTTTGAAGCCCAAGACACCAAGGATCTTCCCAAGAACTGGCAAGTCCCCGATGTGCTCTTCCTATTAATCCTACACCCCGCCCAATCGGCATCCGAATAACCAATCAAATCAAAAGTGGATCCCCGAGGGTACCAAAGCCCAAACTTAGGAGTATAAGCTAAATATCTCAAGATTCGTTTCACGGCCGTAAGGTGTGATTCCTTAGGGTCGGCTTGGAATCTTGCACACATGCAAACGGAAAGCATAATGTCCGGTCGAGATGCACATAAATAAAGCAATGAACCAATCATCGACCGGTATACCTTTTGATCCACGGACTTACCTCCCGTGTCGAGGTCGAGATGCCCATTGGTTCCCATGGGTGTCTTGATGGGCTTGGCATCCTTCATTCCAAACTTGCTTAGGATATCTTGAGTATACTTCGTTTGGCTAATGAAGGTGCCCTCTTGGAGTTGCTTGACTTGGAATCCTAGAAAATACTTCAACTCCCCCATCATCGACATCTCGAATTTTTGTGTCATGATCCTACTAAATTCTTCACATGTAGATTTGTTAGTAGACCCAAATATGATATCATCAACATAAATTTGGCATACAAACAAATCATTGTTAAGAGTCTTAGTGAATAAAGTAGGATCGGCCTTGCCGACTTTGAAGCCATTAGCAATAAGGAAATCTCTAAGGCATTCATACCATGCTCTTGGGGCTTGCTTGAGCCCATAAAGCGCCTTAGAAAGCCTATAAACATGGTTAGGGTACTCACTGTCTTCAAAGCCGGGAGGTTGCTCAACATAGACCTCTTCTTTGATTGGTCCATTGAGGAAGGCACTCTTCACGTCCATTTGATAAAGCTTGAAGCCATGGTAAGTAGCATAGGCCAATAATATACGAATTGACTCAAGCCTAGCTACGGGTGCATAGGTTTCACCAAAATCCAAACCTTCGACTTGTGAATACCCCTTGGCCACGAGTCGAGCTTTGTTCCTAGTCACCACACCATGCTCGTCTTGCTTGTTGCGGAAGACCCACTTGGTTCCTACAACATTTTGATTAGGACGCGGAACTAAGTGCCATACCTCATTCCTTGTGAAATTGTTGAGCTCCTCTTGCATCGCCATCACCCAATCCGAATCTTGAAGTGCTTCCTCTACCCTGTGTGGCTCAATAGAGGAAACAAACGAGTAATGTTCACAAAAATGCGCAACACGAGATCGAGTAGTTACCCCCTTATGAATGTCGCCGAGGATGGTGTCGACGGGGTGATCTCGTTGTATTGCTTGGTGGACTCTTGGATGTGGTGGCCTTGATTGTTCATCCTCCTTGTCTTCATTATTTGCATCTCCCCCTTGATCGTTGCCGTCATTTTGAGGTAGCTCATCTTCTTGATCTTCTTGTTCAACATCTTGAGCCTCATCCTCAACTTGAGTTGGTGGGGATGCTTGCATGGAGGAGGATGGTTGATCTTGTGCTTGTGAAGGCTCTTCGGATTCCTTAGGACACACATCCCCAATGGACATGTTCCTTAGTGCTATGCACGGAGCCTGTTCTTCACCTGTTTCATCAAGATCAACTTGCTCTACTTGAGAGCCGTTAGTCTCATCAAACACAACGTCACAAGAAACTTCAACAAGTCCTGAGGACTTGTTAAAGACTCTATATGCCCTTGTGTTTGAGTCATATCCTAGTAAAAAACCTTCTACAGTTTTAGGAGCAAATTTAGATTTTCTACCTCTCTTGACAAGAATAAAACATTTGCTACCAAAAACTCTAAAATATGAAATATTTGGCTTTTTACCGGTTAGGAGTTCATAAGATGTCTTCTTGAGGATTCGATGAAGATATAACCGGTTGATGGCGTAGCAGGCGGTGTTGACTGCCTCGGCCCAAAACCGATCTGGTGTCTTGTACTCATCAAGCATGGTTCTTGCCATGTCTAATAGAGTTCGATTCTTCCTCTCCACTACACCATTTTGTTGTGGAGTGTAGGGAGAAGAGAACTCATGCTTGATGCCCTCCTCCTCAAGGAAACCTTCAATTTGAGCGTTTTTGAACTCCGTCCCATTGTCGCTTCTAATTTTCTTGATCCTTAAGCTGAACTCATTTTGAGCTCGTCTCAAGAATCCTTTTAAGGTCTCTTGGGTTTGTGATTTTTCCTGCAAAAAGAATACCCAAGTGAAGCGAGAATAATCATCCACAATTACAAGACAATACTTACTACCGCCGATGCTTATGTAAGCGATCGGGCCGAACAAATCCATGTGAAGGAGCTCCAGTGGCCTGTCGGTAGTCATGATGTTTTTGTGTGGATGATGGACACCAACTTGCTTCCCGGCTTGGCATGCGCTACAAATCCTGTCTTTCTCAAAATGAACATCGGTTAGTCCCAAAATGTGTTCTCCCTTTAGAAGCTTGTGAAGATTCTTCATTCCAACATGGGCTAGTCGGCGGTGCCAGAGCCAACCCAAGTTAGTCTTAGCAATCAAGCAAGTGTCGAGTTCAGCTCTATTAAAATCTACTAAGTATAGCTGACCCTCTAACACTCCCTTAAAAGCTATTGAATCATCACTTCTTCTAAAGACAGTAACACCAGTATCAGTAAAAAGACAGTTGTAGCCCATTTGACATAATTGGGATACGGAAAGCAAATTGTAATCTAAGGAATCTACAAGAAAAACATTGGAAATAGTATGGTCAGGAGAAATAGCAATTTTACCCAAACCTTTGACCAAACCTTGATTTCCATCCCCGAATGTGATAGCTCGTTGGGGATCTTGGTTCTTCTCATATGAGGAGAACATCCTTTTCTCCCCTGTCATGTGGTTTGTGCACCCGCTGTCGAGTATCCAACTTGTGCCCCCGGATGCATAAACCTACAAAACAAGTTTAGTTCTTTGTTTTAGGTACCCAAACGGTTTTGGGTCCTTTGGCATTAGATACAAGAACTTTGGGTACCCAAACACAAGTCTTGGAGCCCTTGTGTTTGCCCCCAACAATTTTGGCAACTACCTTGCCGGATTTGCTAGTCAAAACATAAGATGCATCAAAAGTTTTAAATGAGATGGCATGATCATTTGATGCATTAGTAGTCTTCTTTCTAGGCAACTTGGCGTGGGTTGGTTGCCTAGATCTAGATGTCTCACCCTTATATATAAAAGCATGATTAGGGCCAGAGTGAGACTTCCTAGAATGAATTTTCCTAATCTTGCTCTCAGGATAGCCGGCAGGGTACAAAATGTAACCCTCGTTATCCTGAGGCATGGGAGCCTTGCCCTTAACAAAGTTAGATAAGTTCTTTGGAGGGGCATTAATTTTGACATTGTCTCCCTTTTGGAATCCAATGCCATCCTTAATGCCAGGGCGTCTCCCATTATAGAGCATGCTTCTAGCAAGTTTAAATTTTTCATTTTCTAAGTCATGCTCTCTAATCTTAGCATTAAGTTGTGCTATGTGATCATTTTGTTTTTTAATTAAGGCTAGGTGATCATGGATAGCATCAACATTAATATCTCTACATCTAGTACAAATGGAAATATGCTTAGTAGATGTAGAAGGTTTGCAAGATTTCAATTCAATGACCTTAGCATGCAACAAATCATTCTTAGTTCTAAGGTCCGAAATAGTAGCATTGCAAACATCAAAATCCTTAGCCTTAGCAATTAATTTCTCATTCTCATTTCTAAGGCTAGCAATAGAACAGTTCAATTTTTCAATCCTAGCAATCAAATCATCATTATCATTTCTAGGAATTGAAACATTGCAAATATGAGAATCAACCTTAGCTAACAAATTTGCATTTTCATTTCTAAGGTTGTCTAAAGTCTCATGACAAGTGCTTAGCTCACTAGACAATTTTTCACATTTTTCTCTTTCTAGAGCATAAGCATTTTTAACCTTAACATGCTTCTTATTTTCTTTAATAAGGAAGTCCTCTTGAGAATCCAAGAGATCATCCTTCTCATGTATAGCACTAATCAATTCATTTAATTTTTCCTTTTGTTGCATGTTGAGGTTAGCAAAAAGAATACGCAAATTATCCTCTTCATTTTTATCATCATCCTCATCACTAGATGTTTCATATTTAGTGGAGGACTTTGATTTTACCTTCTTTTTGCCGTCCTTGGCCATGAGACACTTGTGGCCGACGTTGGGGAAGAGGAGGCCCTTGGTGACGGCGATGTTGGCGGCGTCCTCGTCGTCGGAGGAGTCGCTTGAGCTTTCATCGGAGTCCCACTCCCGACAAACATGGGCATCGCCGCCCTTCTTCTTGTAGTATCTCTTCTTCTCCTTCCTCTTGCCCTTCTTGTCGTCGCCCCTGTCACTATCACTAGACATAGGACATTTTGCAATAAAATGACCGGGCTTACCACACTTGTAGCAAACCTTCTTGGAACGGGATTTGTAATCCTTCCCCTTCCGTTGCTTGAGGATTTGCCGAAAACTCTTGATGATTAGGGCCATCTCCTCGTTGTCGAGCTTGGAGGCGTCAATTGGTTGTCTACTTGGTGTAGACTCCTCCTTCTTCTCCTCCGTTGCCTTGAAGGCCACCGGTTGCGCCTCGGATGTGGAAGGCTCGTCAAGCTCGTTGATCTTCTTGGAGCCCTTAATCATGCATTCAAAACTCACAAAATTCCCGATAACTTCCTCGGGGGTCATTTGTGGATATCTAGGATTGCCACGAATTAATTGAACTTGTGTGGGGTTAAGGAAAATAAGGGCTCTTAGAATAACCTTAACCACTTCGTGGTCATCCCATTTTGCGCTCCCGAGGTTGCGCACTTGGTTCACCAAGGTCTTGAGCCGGTTGTACATGTCTTGTGGCTCCTCCCCTTGGCGAAGACGAAAGCGACCGAGCTCCCCCTCGATCGTTTCCCGCTTGGTGATCTTGGTGAGTTCATCACCTTCGTGCGCCGTCTTGAGTAGGTCCCAAATCTCCTTGGCGTTCTTCAACCCTTGTACTTTGTTGTATTCCTCCTTGCTTAGAGAGGCAAGGAGGATGGTTGTGGCTTGGGAGTTGAAGTGCTCGATTTGGGCCACTTCATCCGTGTCATAGTCCTCATCCCCTACGGATGGTACCTGTACACCATACTCAACAACATCCCATAATCTTTTGTGGAGAGAGGTTAGATGAAATCGCATCAAATTACTCCACATAGCATAATCTTCACCATTAAAAGTTGGTGGTTTGCCTAATGGGACGGATAGTAAAGGTGTATGTTTAGGAATGCGAGGGTAGCGTAGGGGAATCTTACTATACTTCTTACGCTCTTGGCGTTTAGAAGTGACGGATGCCGCGTCGGAGCCGGAGGTAGATGTCGATGAAGTGTCGGTCTCGTAGTAGACCACCTTCCTCATCCTTTTGTGCTTGTCCCCACTCCGATGCGGCTTGTGAGAAGAAGATTTTTCCTTCTTCTCCTTGTGGTGAGAAGAGGAAGATCTTTTCTCCTTCCGCTTGGAGGAGTTCTTCTTCTTCTCTCTTCTCTTGGTGCGGGACTCTTCCGATGAAGTGCTCCCTTGGCTTGTAGTGGGCTTGTTGTCGCCGGTCTCCATCTCCCTCTTGGTGTGATCTCCCGACATCACTTCGAGCGGTTAGGCTCTAATGAAGCACCGGGCTCTGATACCAATTGATAGTCGCCTAGAGGGGGGGGGGGGGTGAATAGGGCGAAACTGAAATTTACAAAAATAATCACAACTACAAGCTTGGGTTAGCGTTAGAAGTATAAACGAGTCCGCGAGAGAGGGCGCAAAACAAATCGCAAGTAAATAAAAGTGTGACACGCGGATTTGTTTTACCGAGGTTCGGTTCTTGCAAACCTACTCCCCGTTGAGGAGGCCACAAAGGCCGGGTCTCTTTCAACCCTTCCCTCTCTCAAACGATCCCACGGATCGAGTGAGCTTTCTCTTCTTCTCAATCAAACGGGAACAAAGCTTCCCCGCAAGGGCCACCACACAATTGGTGCCTCTTGCCTTGGTTACAATTGAGATTGATCACAAGAACAAGTGAGAAAGAAAAGAATGCGATCCAAGCGCAAGAGCTCGAAAGAACACAAGCAAATCACTCTCTCTAGTCACTATGGTGTTGTGTGGAATTTGGAGAGGACTTGATCTATTTGGTGTGTCTAGAATTGAATGCTAGAGCTCTTGTAGTAGTTGAGAAGTGGAAAACTTGGATGGCAATGAATGTGGGGTGGTTGGGGTATTTATAGCCCCAACCACCAAAAGTGACCGTTGCTGGAACCTGTCTGTTCGATGGCGCACCGGATAGTCCGGTGCACACCGGACAGTCCGGTGCCCCTGCCACGTCACCATTGCCGTTGGATTCTGACCGTTGGAGCTTCTGACTTCTGGACCCGCCTGGGTGTCCGGTGCACACCGGACATGTACTGTTTGATGTCCGGTGCACCGGTATGGGCAAGCCTGACGACTGCGCGCGCTGCGCGCGCATTAAATGCTCCGCAGGGAGCCGTTGGCGCCGAAGAGAGCCGTTGCTCCGCTGGTACACCGGACAGTCCGGTGCACACCGGACAGTCCGGTGAATTTTAGCGGAGCGGCTGTCGCGCGAACCCGAGGCTGGCGAGTTCCGGAGACCGCGCTTCCTTGGAGCACCGGACATGTCCGGTGCACACCGGACAGTCCGGTGAATTATAGCGCGCCGGCTTCCGAGAATTCCCGAGGGAGAAGAGTTTGAGTCGAAGTCCTCTGGACGCACCGGACATGTCCGGTGCACACCGGACAGTCCGGTGCCTTCAGCCAGAGGTGCCCTCGGTTGCCTCATTGCTCCTTTGTTGAATCCAACACTTGGTCTTCTTATTGACTGAATGTGAACCTTTTGCACCTGTATAACTTATGCACTAGAGTAAACTTGTTAGTCCAATATTTGTGTTGGACAATTCAATCACCAAAATTATTTAGGAACTAGGTGTAAGCCTAATTCCCTTTCAGATTGCATTCTCATTGTCACATAGGAGAGGGACTTTGCTCAACTTGTAGTCATAGTCCCTAAGTGTTTGCCTTATCCAAAGTAATTATGCACAACAATGTCCTGCAGCAATATACTCGGCTTCGGTGGTGGATAGAGCTACTGAGTTTTGTTCCTTTGAAGCCCAAGACACCAGGGATCTCCCCAGAAACTGACAAGTCCCTGATGTGCTCTTCCTATCAATTTTACATCCGGCATAATCGGCATCAGAATACCAAATTAAATCAAAGGTAGATCCCTTGGGGTACCATAGCCCAAACTTAGGAGTGTAAACTAAATATCTCTAAAGTGAACTTCCTTAGGATTTGCTTGGAACCTTGCACACATGCATACGAAAAGCATAATATTCGGCCGTGAAGCACATAAATAGAGTAAAAATCCTATCATCGACCGATATACCTTTTGATCCATGGATTTACCTCCCTTGTCGAGGTCGAGATGCCCATTTGTTCCCATGGAAGTCTTTATGAGTTTGGCATTCTTAATTCCAAACTTCTTAAGTATGTCTTGAATGTACTTCGTTTGGCAGATGAAGGCGCCTTCTTGGGGTTGCTTGATTTGGAATCCTAGGAAATACTTCAACTCCCCCATCATTGATATCTCGAATTTCTGTATCATAATCCTACTAAACTCTTCACAAGATGACTTGTTAGTAGACCCAAATATAATACCATCAACATAAATTTGGCATATGAACAAGTCTTTAGCAAATGTTTAGTGAAGAGAGTAGGGTCAGCTTTACCAACTTTTAAGCCATTAGTGATAAGAAAGTCTCTTAGGCATTCATATCACGCTCTTGGGGCTTGTTTGAGCCCATAAAGAGCCTTTGAGAGCATTATACACATGTGAAGGATACTGTTGGGGCGAAGGCGAAGACGCTACCCTTCGCTCCAGCCTTCATCTATCTCGCTGCGTCAACGGAAGCAGAATAACCGGCAAGGTCCACCTTTCGTCTTCTACACTACAGGACGAAGGCCTACGACGACGTCGCCCCGTCCCACGTCCTCACTCGAACTGGAGGCCCACGTGGGATTCGACCCATTGTAACAGGCCCCGCACGGAGAAGTGTGTTACGGGCCCGATTTGTAATAGCTTTTCTGTAATGACAGTCTGTAACCCTCCTTTATAGGAATATTCCGGGGATAGTCCAGGTGCCTGAGGGTACATGCGTCCTTACATTGAGACGTTGGGCACTTAGGCACCTATAAATACCCTCGTACAGTGCCCTTGAGAGGCCGGATTGACAGAGCTATTGCCAAACCTTGTTTATGTTACTTTCACTCCCCCGTTGGATCAACTTGCCCAGGAGAGCAAGTTCCAACATTTGGCGCCCATCGTCCGTGCTACGAAAAAACCACTCGCGATGGCACCCAAGAGAGCTAGCTCGAAGGCAGCCCCATCCGTTGATGAAGCAGTGAAGGCAGCGCTGCTGGCCGAGAAAAAGGGCAAGGCCCTTGCAGACACCACCCACCAAGAAGCTTGCGAAGACGACACACTCAGCAAGCGGCAGCGCAACGATCAACCAACTCCCGAAGGCACCCTCCGCACCTGCAGCTCCGGAGGACAACCACAAGCACCCCCAGGCTTCGCTCCACTAGAGGGCGAGGACACCACAGAGGATGGTAAAGTCATCGGCATTTTAGCAGAGGAATAGCTACAGCTGCGGGCCTTGCGCATCAAGAACCGTAACCTCCAGAAGCAGAAAGAGATCCTCGAAACTAAGCGCCAACGTGTCTCCGCGCAGGCCAAGGTGCGACAGATGATACAAGACGAGGAGCAGAGGGCTCAGGAACTCGAGCAAGAAATTGCGCTCATGCAGCGTGAAGGCCAACATGATCTGCAGCACGGTCCGCCCCTCCAACACCACGCGCCAATCGGAGACCTATTCATTCCTCAGCGCGGACCCGTCATCCCACACGCGCAGCATTCCAAGGCATCAACTACCTTGACGAGCGGAGTCCCCTAGCACCGCAACTACAAGTGTCACCATGGCCCGCCAACTTCAGGGCAGGGGCCTACCCCAAGTACAACGGTAGCACCGACCTAGCACAGTATATTATGGGCTATCAAGTCGCTGTCGCATCATCCAGAGGGGACGACGCCACGATGGCCAAGTCCTTCATCAGTGCCCTCGAGGGTCCGGCCCTAACCTGGTACACCAGGTTGCCTCCGTTGTCCATCTACTCCTGGAGAAGTCTTCGGGATAAATTCCTACTCAACTTCCAGGGGTACCGCCTAGATACCGACGCCTTGGCCGAATTGTCACTCTGCAAGCAGCTGGAGAAAGAAACCCTGCGGGAGTACTACCGCAAGTTCCTGACCCTCAAGTCACAACTGCCTTCGGTCGACGACCAAATTGCCATTCACTATGCCATCAGTGGCCTTCGGGCTGGCGTCCTTTACAGTCACTACATCAGGGACCCACCCAAGAACCTCTAGGAGATTTACCAGCTGTTTGAAAAATATGCCAGATCCAAGGAGCTCCAACAACGCAAGGTCGAGTCCTAGAGGAAACCCAAGGACCCTCCGCAATCCAGCCAAACATGGACCAGATCTTTGCAGTCAGACTCCGGTCGGGACAGCCGCAGTCAGTAGCAGGTGCATAACATTGCCAACCAGCACCCCGCTGGTGAGGCCCCTCGCCGTCAAGATTATCCCCCCCAGGGCCGCGATAATGGCACACGTGGTCAGGGTCGAGGACGGGCACAGCAGCCGCACAGATTTTACTGTCTGTTTCACGGCGAAGACTGCGCGCACCCGACAAGGGTCTACCCGGAAATGAAGGCCACCAGGGATAGGATGTCCCGAGCACAACCCACCGACAACCCAAGAGTTGTCGCCCATACATATCAACACCACCTCGCACAACCATACAATCACGGCCCCGCTCAACATCCACCTAACCACGCATATCAACACAACCAGGAGGTACAAATCGTACCACCTCCGCTCCAGCCTCCGCACCCGCATTAGCCAAACATCCACCACGCAAATCACCCTCAAGCACCAAAGCAAGAAGACTTCGCTGATCAGCCGTATCATGGAGTCATTCACATGATCACTGGGGGGTCCAGCGTCGACTTCGACACGAAGCGACAGAAGAGGGACCACTACCGAAGTATCAACCACGTCGCTGTCACCGGCCCAATCGTGCAAACGAAGTGGTCCCACGTGCCGCTGACCTTCGACGCCAGAGATGTCGACCTACGCAGCGCACCCCACATGGACGCCATGGTCATCAACTACAGCGTGGCAGGCTAGGACCTGCACAAAGTCTTAGTTTACAACGGCAGCCAGACAGACATCATTTTCCTCCATGCTTTCGACCGCATGGGCATTAGCCACAACCTACTCAAGCCCTCGGACAACCCCTTATATGGCTTCGGTGGCAAGGGCACCTTTCCTGTGGGCAAGATAGAGCTACCCCTATCCTTCGGTGTAGCACCCAATGCACGAAGTGAGCAGGTAACTTTCGACATCGTCGACATGGTATACCCGTACAACGCCATAATGGGTCGGGGCTCCATCAACAAGTTCGAAGCAGCCATTCATGGACTTTACCTGTGCATGAAAATCCCGGGTCCGCAAGGCGTGATCACAGTCTATGGCAACCAGCAGACGGCGCGCAACATTGAAAGAGACTTCGTTCCATGGCAAAGGAATGTACTCTGCCTCACGACGCAGCACGAAGTCTTTGAGGCTACCCGCCCAACCCCCAACGAACATATAAAGGCATAGCTATAAAGCAACGATGGAACGAAGACGGTTCCCCTTGACCAGGCAACGCCCAAGCAAACGGTCATCATAAGCGAAGACCTTACTTCGCATGACGAGGAGAGACTCATCTCTTGTCTTTCTAAAAATAAGGACGTCTTCGCCTGGTCCGCCCTCGACCTAGTCGGAGTCAGTCGCACCATCATCGAGCATAGCCTGGGCATCAACCCTTCGGTGCGGCTGAAGAAGCAAAGATTGCGTAAAATGTCTGATGAAAAAACCGAAGCCACCAAAGCCGAAGTACACCGCCTGCTTGAGGCCAATTTTATCGAACCAGTTGCCTACCCTACGTGGCTCGCAAACGTAGTCATGGTTCAAAAGAAGAGTGACAAGTGGCGGATGTGCATTGATTTCACCAGTCTCAACAAGGCCTGCCCCAAGGATAATTTCCCGCTGCCTCGGATCGACAAGATCGTCGATAGTGAGGCCGGATGTGAAGTCATGTCACTCCTTGACTGCTTCTCTGGCTATCACCAAATATATATGAAAGAGGAAAACAAGGCCAGTACCAGTTTCATCACACCCTTCGGCACATATTGCTTCGTCAGAATGCCATAGGGACTGAAGAACGCTGGGTCCACCTTCTCTCGCCTCACCAAGACAGTGCTCGAGAGCCAAGTCGACCGAAACATATTCACGTATGTGGATGACATCGTTGTCGCTAGCAAAAACAAAGAGGATCATCTGGCCGACCTCGCAGAAACATTCGTGAACATGCGGGACGCACGACTTCGCCTAAACCCCGAGAAGTGTGTCTTCGGCGTTCGCCAGGGGAAGATACTAGGCTACCTGGTGTCGCACCACGGGATCGAAGCCAACCCGACCAAGATCTAGGCTATCATCAACATGACGCCTCCACAGTCAGCTAGAGACATCCAACGTCTGACAGGAAGATTGGCCGCCCTCAACAGATTCATTTCCAAGTCCGCAGAGCGAAGCCTACCTTTCCTCAAAACGCTACGCGGCGCAAAAGACTTCACATGGGGACCAGAGCAAGCGGCAGCCTTTGCATCACTAAAGCAGCACCTATCAGAGTTGGCAATCCTTACCAGCCCCAACCCCTCGCTACCCCTGTTGCTCTACGTCGCAGCTTCGCCACACGCAGTCAGTGCAGCGTTGGTACAAGAGTAGGCCAGAGAGGGCACAACTCGGCAGTGTCCAGTTTATTACGTCTCCAAAGTCCTCACGATTTCCAAATGCAACATGACGGAGTTGGAAAAAATTGCCTACGCAGTCGTTATGGCATCGCGCAAATTGCGCCACTATTTCGAAGCGTTCAAGATACGGGTCACCTCGGACAGGGGACTCGGCGAATTATTCAGAAATCCGGAGGCGTCTGTCCGGATCGCCAAATGGGCAGCCGAACTCTCGGCTACCATATTACCTTCGAGCCCAGGACAGGCATCAAGTCACAAGTCCTGGCAGACTTCATCGTTGACTGGACAGGGCCAATAACACAGCCGGACGGGCTTGCAGAGAAGGTGTGGACCATCCATTGCGACGGCGCATGGTGCCATGCGGGGGCAGGCACAGCTGCAGTCATTACATCACCCACAGGGGTCAAACACAGATACGCGACACGCCTTAGCTTTGCTTTGGAGTCCGACAGATGAACCAACAATGTAGTAGAGTACGAAGCTGTCATCCTTGGCCTTCGCAAGCTACCAGCGCTCGGTGTCACTACATGCATAATCAAAACAGACTCCAAAGTAGTTGCCGGCCAGGTCGAAAAAGATTATGCAGTAAAGGACCCCGAACTCATGCAATATATCACGGTCGTCCGCAGTCTTGAGAGACAATTTAAGGGCTTTACCTTGCAGCATGTGGACCGAACCAAGAACAAGGAGGCCGATGCATTGGCCAAAGCAGCAGCTAGAGGCGAGGCCTTGCCCTCCGACGTGTTCTACCATGTCATCGGCACGCCAGCCGTCCGTAGCCCAGAAGGCCTACGAATAACCAACGACACCGAAGGCCACCGCATAGTCAACCTCATCATGACCGAAGACTGGCGAGCGCCAATAACCCTGTTCCTGTAGGGATATTACCATCCAAGCGACATCAATGAGGCCAAGCGCCTCAAACACCGAAGCCGAGACTTCGCACTCATTGAGGGCCAGCTTTACAAGAAGGGGGTCAGCCAACCTATGCTTAAATGCGTCACTAAGACCGAAGGCGTCCAAATCCTGCGCGAAGTCCACAGCGGAACTTGCGGCTCTCACGCGGGGCCTAGGGCCCTCGCTACCAAGGTGATCTGTCAAGGCTTCTACTGGCCCGCTATGATCTGCGCCGCGAATCGAGTTACGAGGTCTTGCGAAGCCTGCCAGAAGTTTTCCCCTCGTTCGGGCAACCCTTCGCAATTCACAAAGTTGATCGCCCACACGTGGCCCCTTCAGCGCTGGGGCGGCCACTACCCACGGCCCAAGGGAACCTAAAGTTCACCTTCGTCGCCGTCAAGTATTTTACCAAGTGGATCGAGGCAAGAGCAGTATCCACAATAACATCGAAGACTGCCCAAAAATTCTTCTAGCAAAACATTGTCTGCCGATTCGGAGTCCCGTCCGAGCTCACAGTTGACAACGACAAACAATTTGACAGCCAGGACTTCAAAGACTTCTGCTTCTCCATTGGCACTAAGCTTGCCTTTGCATCAGTATATCACTCACAATCTAACGGTGTCGTGGAGCGCGCCAACGGCAAAATTTTCACAGCCATCAAGAAAATGCTTCTCGATGACAAGAAGGGCAAATGGGCCGACCTGCTACCTGAAGCCATCTGGGCGCTGAACACGATCGAGTGCCGAGTGACTGGGTTCACTCCCTTCCGCCTGCTATATGGATCGGAGGCCATGACCCCGCAGGAAATAAAACATGGGTCACCGCGGATAAGCACTTCAGCTGTCCCCGACGTAGATGAACCAACTTCCAAGGACCTCATCGACGGAGACCGTGTCTTCGCCCTGCAGGCCCTCAACAAGTACCAAGCTCAAACAAAAGCATGGCGCGACCACACAGTCGTCCCAAGAGAATTCAACGAAGGGGACCTCGTACTCGTCCGGATAACTCGGACAGAGTCACAGGGCAAGCTGGAGCCAAAGTGGGAGGGTCCCTTCATCGTCAAGACGAAGGCGTCCCCCCCAGCGTGTACAGGCTAACAACGCCATCCGGCGAAGACTTAGAGCATTCCTGGAATATTGATAATCTCTGTAAATTTTTTGTTTGAATCCTCAGGGCTAACACGCCCTTGTAATTCACCAAACAGTATTATTTCGGCTCACACTCTTTTCCTCCCAGGGGGTGAGGTTTTTAATGAGGCGGAGCCATGTAATATACACGCAAAAATCCCCCTAAAAAATTACGACAATGTCGAAAGAGACCGCATCGACGGTCTTCGGCATTCGACCACATCGAAGTCACCACGAGGGGCAGCGCTGGCCACCCTCGCGTGTGACACTCCGCGCAAAAGTCGCCTAAGGGTGCAGCCGGACTAGCACAATAAGTGCTCAAAATCGAAGTCTTTTCCAAAAGACTCTCCGTGCAAAAGTCGCCTAAGGGTGCAGCCGGATTAGCACAATAAGTGCGCAAAATCGAAGTCTTTTCCAAAAGACTCTCCATGCAAAAGTCGCCTAAGGGTGCAGCCGGACTAGCACAATAAGTGCACGAAACCATTCTCCGTGCAAAAAGTTGCCTAACGGTGCAGCCGGACTAGCACAATAAGTGCGCAAAATCGAAGTCTTTTCCAAAAGACTCTCCGTGCAGAAGTCGCCTAAGGGTGCAGCCAGACTAGCACAATAAGTGCACGAAACCATTCTCCGTGCAAAAAGTCGCCTAAGGGTGCAGCCAGACTAGCACAATAAGTGAGCAAAATTGAAGTCTTTTCCAAAAAAGACTCCGTGCAAAAGTCGCCTAAGGGTGCAACCGGAATAATAGGCAAGCAAAATCAAAGTCTTTTCCAAAAGTCTCCGCGCAAAAGTCGCCTACGGATGCAGCCGGAATCATAGGTACGCACAATCGAAGTCTTTCCCAAAAGACTCTGTACAGAAGCCACCTACGGGAGCGGTCTGATCAACGAAAGCGCGCAACTTCATCACACAAAATTATGATTACATACACACAGTGAGGGCATCACATATTACATCGGCTCAACCTTCGGGATGATACCCATCTCCCTGTAGTTGAACAGCATTATCCTCAGTTCCTCACCCTCAAACAAATTTCGCAGCTCCCCCTCACCCACACTCACCCCAATCACGCGAGGACAACAATTCTCACTTACCAGTCCCATCCACGCGAAGCCGACCCCTCTCCACCTCGCTTCGATAACGCCTACCACTTCGCGACAATTCACTCACTCTCCGCTTCACCACCGCCCTCCGCCGTCTATACCCAGTACTCGCGTCCGGGAGTTCCTCAGAACCCTCCGCGCGCGGCGAAGGCTCCACTGCACCACATCCAATGCCGCAAAATAATCCAAGTCCTCATCTGAAAACTCCTCCGTCCACGCAATCGAACTCCCAGAATCATCAGACTCAAAACACTTAGACACAGAGCCAAATGAATCATCATTAGCAGCCATGGTCGAAGCCGCCACAAAAATATCATTGTCAGTAGCGGTTGCGTGCGTAGGCCCAGACCCAAGAACCTGCGCAGCAACCGAGGTTCAGTATCGCACAGACAAAATTTACACACTCCTCAACACCTACTCAGCCACCTACGAAGGCCCAGCCACGGCTGTGGGGTCTTCGGCTGCTGGCTCGAACACCACCTTCGGGGCGGCTTCGCCCGTCGGCACAGGGGCCGGTGCAGGGTCTTCGCCGGCCGCAGCGGACGCAGGGATCGCCGAGGTGCCTTCGCCGGCATCCAACGGCGGCACTGGTTCCACCGCCGTGGCCTCAGGCAGCGCGCCGTCTAGACCAACAAGGTCCTCGATGTCTTCGACATGAGCCATCTGCATCAACAGCACACTCATTTAGCGAAACCACACATACCCACACTTACAACCACACAAAAACAACCTTTACCTGCTCTATCGCCCGGTCGGACCGATCCCTGACAGCCTCTCGGCCGTGTGGACCCCACATCCTATCAAAAAGTGCCCCCGCCGACTGCTTCACCATAGGGTCTTTGACCTTGAAGATTTCACGTTCAAAGTTCTCGTCCGCTTGGTCGAAGACCTCGTAGTGCCTACACCCTTCGCGGGACAAGGCATTCTTGGCCCCCTCGCAGGTGACGAGGGAGGCAAAGGACATGAAGCCCGTCACAATGGTCGGGAGCACCACCAACTCCTCCTGCAACCATTCGAGAAAGCGAAGGCCCGCCTCTTGGCCAGGCACCTCGAAGTCAGCAGTCCGCGCACCCAGCTCGTGGTACGCGTCCACAAACTGCGCGTGCGTCCGCTTGACCTCCGCGCGTGTCGAGGACTTGGCCTTGTCCACGCGGCCACGCAGGGCGTTGAACCTTGCCTCTAGTTCATCGGCACGCTGGCGGGCGAGACTGCCCTCAGCCCACGCCACATTAGCTTCGGCCTGCGCAGCCTGCGCATCAGCGATGGCCTTGTTCGCCTCCCTCCTCTCCTCCGCTAGCTGGCACCGGAGATCCGTCTTCTCGGCCTCCATGGCGGCCACCTTCTCCGTCAGCCTGCGGTTCTTGCTTTCCGCAGCCGACTTCTCCCGCACAGCATCCGCGTGCTGTGCCTAGAGACGTTTGACCTCGGCAGCAACGTCCACAGTCAGGGCACCCGACGCGACGAGATCGGCGAAGCCGGTCGCCTGACAAATAAACCCATGAGACTCGAACCCTCACAAAAACAACAAACATCGAAGTCCAACACAACTTACTTGCTTCAGCTGCTGTGATAGCTGCTGCGACACTTCCCTCAGTCGCTGGGACATGGAACCCGCCAGATCCTTAGAGGCAGCGGCCGATAGAGTCTCGCCGCTCACGCAGAAAGTGGACCACAGGTCCCGGGCGGCACCCTTCGCCCCCACCATCACCGTTGGCGAAGTGGTCACCACCGGAGGCGGGACAACAGTCAGTTGCCCCTCGCTCGAACCTGCACCACCACACTGGTTAAAGACTTCGTCGAGCAAAAAAAGAGAAGGTCTTAACTTACCAACAAGATAATCGTCGACACTGATGTCCGTGCCAAAGTCGGTAATGCGTCGTGCCGGCGAAAGCGGCCTTCGCCCTTTTAGGACCCCGCCTGGGGGTGGCTTGCTCCCGCCAGAGGCGGCAGCCTTCGTACTCGCCGGCGCCTTGCCGTGCCCAGAGGCGGCCAGTTTCACAGCCGGCACCGGCTTGCTACCGCCAGAGGCAGCAGCCTTCGCGCTCCCCCGCGCCCATTTCGCCTCGCGCATCGGATCCGCGATCCTGACGACCGCCCGACGTTTCTGCGCAACGTCCTGACGGTCCTTCTCCATCACTGCCGATACAACAGCAGCAATATTTCGCCCGTAAGGAAAAACCCTCAAGTCGCGTGCCATGCGGGACGTAAAGAAGTCTTCGCCAGCCGCACGAGGGATCGGAACATTCTTGGGCCATCGACCCGCGGTAACCTCCAGCATTCGCGCCGAAGACTCCCGGAGCTCGGGCGAAGACATCCTTCCCCCGAGGGCTGCGCACGTCCCCATCAAATCCACAGCAAAACTATCAGAGACCCCCATTCCCCCACTATAGTACCTAATTTTCTCTTCTTAGTGGCCGGGGCAGCCTCCTGCGAAGGCCCTTCCTCGGTCACGCCCATCGGTTTCTTCCCGCGGCTGTCGACGGCGTCTTCCCCGGGATAACCACCGTATGGCAAGCAGTTCAATTCGAAGACCCGCTTCAATCTATCGTTGGACCCACAGATATCCCAGCTCCGCAGACCCTCTGTCTTCGGCACATAGCGCCCCACGATCCTCGCCGCACCGTCTTCCGCTTCACGCACGAATGCGGCGGGATCCCGGCCATGCAGATCCAACGCGAAGGCTGGACTTCGCACCCGCTGCCCGCCCCGGGAGGGCATCTCGCGAGGGCATACTTCGCCCAGCGCCCAGCCATGTGCCAAGGGCCATACCCCATACCCGATAAATTCCTCAACTAAATCACATCCGCTACTCATGCGGGCAGCGCACTGAAGGGCTCCTTCGTCTTCATCATCCTCTGCCACCTCAAATTGCGGGTACGCCACATAATAATGGGAGCACATGACGGCCACAGGAAGTCCTGGGTGGTCTTTGACTGTGCCTTCGGAAACATAAAACCAGAAATCCCACCAGTTGCCCCACTTATTGCGGGCGCAGGGAACCAACTCCACGACTTCCATCGAAGTCTTGCCGGTCCTCGGCGTAAACGTGCATGATCCAAACTGTGCAATCTTATGTCCAATTTTCCTCTTTTGCCAATGCAGACAGTAATGTTTTGCGAAGACCTCCATAGAGGGCTGACCACCATACGAAGTCACTGCCCAGACATACTTCGCCAGGGCCACCACGGCATTCGGCGTCAGCTGGTGGACCTAGACCTCGAATCTCTGCAGGACCTCCGCCACAAATCGATGTGCAGGCAGACAAAGGCTAGCGGTGAAAAACGCCTCAAACACAACCAACTCGCCTTCTGGCTTGGGAACCTCCTCCACCCCCGGAACACGCCCCACTCCGCTGCCAAAATATCCAAGCTGCTGCATATCCTGAACGTGGACCGAGGAAATCTGCGACACGCCAAACTCCACTATATCACCAGGATGCAGCTCCTCCACCGCCACGTTGCTCAAAGTATCCTCGGATGATGCGCCGATCGGCGGCGTATTTGCAGCAGACGAGGAAGAGGACGACATGGCTACGTACTGTCGGCGGCGGCGGGCGGTCTGCTTGACGTGGGCCAGATCTCCGATGAGCAGGAGCAAGGAGGGCAGGCGAGCGGACGAACGGTTTCAAAAGGAGGCTAGGGTTTTGCGGCACACAGAAAGAGAGCCTGACCGCGCCGCCCCACCCCCTTTTTATACACAAGACGCGACACTTCGGGAAACCCGCAGTCCAACAGCAACGCGTCCGTCAACGGTCACATCAAAAACCCCCGCGGAGCCATTTCGAGCGAGGGCAGCGTCTCCACCATCTAGCGACGTCTTCGGCACTAGATGACTTAGTCGAACTGGTGCCTCGGAGGGCAAATGTTGGGGCGAAGGCGAAGACGCTACCCTTCGCTCCAGCCTTCGTCTATCTTGCTGCGTCAACGGAAGCAGAATAACCGGCAAGGTCCACCCTTCGTCTTCTACACTACAGGACGAAGGCCTACGACGACGTCTCCCTGTCCCACGTCCTCACTCGAACTGGAGGCCCACGTGGGATTCGGCTCATTGTAACAGGCCCCGCACGGAGAAGTGTGTTACGAGCCCGATTTATAATAGCTTTTCTGTAATGACAGTCTGTAACCCTCCTTTATAGGAATATTCCGGGGATAGTCCAGGTGCCTGAGGGTACATGCGTCCTTACATTGAGATGTTGGGCACTCAGGCACCTATAAATACCCCCGTACAGTGCCCTTGAGAGGCCGAATTGACAGAGCTATTGCCAAACCTTGTTTACGTTACTTTCACTCCCCCGTTGGATCAACTTGCCCGGGAGAGCAAGTTCCAACAGATACCCACTATCTTCAAAGTCAGGAGGTTGCTCAGCATATACCTCTTCCTTGATAGGGCCATTGAGGAAAGCACTCTTCATGTCCATTTGATACAACTTAAAGCCATGGTAAGTAGCATAGACAAGTAATATAGGAATTGACTCAAGCCTAGCTATGGGTGCATAGGTTTCATCAAAATCCGACTTGTGAATATCCTTTAGCAACAAGTCGGACCTTGTTCCTAGTCACCACACCATGCCCATCTTGTTTGTTGCAGAATACCCACTTGGTACCTACAACATTTTGGTTAGGACGTGAAACTAAATGTCATACCTCATTCCTCGTGAAGTTGTTGAGCTCCTCTTGCATTGTCACCACCCAGTTTGGATCTTTAAGTGCATACTGTATCCTGTATGGCTCAATAGAAGACACAAAAGAGTAATGTTCACAAAAATGAGCAATTCAAGATCGAGTGGTTACCCCCTTGTGGATGTCACCAAGAATGGAGTTAACGGGGTGATCTCTTTGAATTGCTAGGTGGATTCTTGGCTGCGTTGGTCTTTGATCCCGAATCTCTTGATCATCTTCATCTCCCCCTTGATCAATGTCCTCCTCTTGAGGTGGCTCATCGTCTTGATCTTGATCTTCGTCCTCTTAAGTCATTTCCTCATCTTGAGTTGGTGGAGATGCTTGTATGGAAGATGACAGTTGATCTTGTACTTGTAAAGGCTCTTCAGATTCCTTTAGACACACATCCTTAATGGATATGTTCCTTAGTGCGACGCACGGAGCCTCTTCATCATCTAGTTCATCAAGATCAACTTGCTCTACTTGGGAGCCATTAGTGTCATCAAACACAATGTCACAAGAAACATCAACTAATCCAGTGGACTTGTTGAAGACTCTATATGCCATTGTGTTTGAGTCATAACCAAGTAAAAAGCCTTCTACTGCTTTAGGAGCAAATTTAGAATTTCTACCTCTTTTGATAAGAATAAAGCATTTGCTCCCAAAAACTCTAAAGTAAGAAACATTGGGCTTTTTATCGGTGATGAGTTCATATGATGTCTTCTTGAGGATTCAGTGAAGGTAGAGTCGGTTGATGGAGTAGCAACCGATGTTAAACGCTTCCGCCCAAAACCGATCTGGTGTCTTTTACTCATCAAGCATGGTCCTTGCCATGTCCAATAGAGTTCCATTCTTCCTCTCCACAACACCGTTTTGTTGAGGTGTGTATGGAGAAGAGAACTCATGCTTGATGCCCTCCTCCTCAAGAAATCCTTCAATTTGAGAGTTCTTGAACTCTGTTCCATTGTCACTTCTAATCTTTTTTATTCTCAATCCGAACTCATTTTGAGTCTGTCTTAAGAATCTCTTCAAGATCTCTTGAGTTTGAGATTTTTCCTGCAAAAAGAATACCCAAGTGAAACAAGAATAATCATCCACAATAACAAGACAATACTTACTCCTGTCGATGCTTATGTAAGCGATTGGGCCGAATAGATCCATGTCGAGTAGCTCAAGCGTCCTGTCGGTCATCATGATGTTCTTGTGTGGAGGATGTGCTCAAACCTGCTTCCCTGCTTGACATGCGCTACAAATCCTGTCTTTCTCAAAATGAACATTTGTTAGTCCTAAAATGTGCTCTCCCTTTAGAAGCTTGTCAAGATTCTTCATCCCAACATAAGCAATTCAGCGATGCCAAATCCAGCCCATATTAGTCTTAGCAATTAAGCAAATGTCTAGTTCAGCATTGTTATCATTAAAATCAACTAAATATAGATTACCATCTAACACTCCCTTAAAAGCTATTGAATCATCACTTCTTCTAGAGACAATAACACAAATATCAGTGAATAAACAGTTGTAGCCCATTTTGCATAATTGGGAAACAGAAAACAAGTTGTAGTCTAAAGAATCTACAAGAAAAACATTGAAAATAAAATGGTTAGGAGATATAGAAATTTTACCCAGACCTTTGACCAAACCTTGATTTCCATCCCCTAATTTAATTGCTCTTTGGGGATCATCATTTTTCTCATATGAGGAGAACATCCCTTTCTCCCCTGTCATGTGGTTTGTGCACCCGCTATCGATTACCCAACTTGTCCCACCGGATGCATAAACCTACAAAACAAATTTAGGTCTTGTTCTTAGGTACCCAAACGGTCTTGTGTCCTTTCACATTAGAAACAAGCACCATGGGTACCCAAACACAAGTCTTAGGACTCTTGTGCTTGCCCCCAACATATTTGGCAACTACCTTGCCTGATTTGTTAGTTAGCACAAAAGATGCATCAAAAGTTTTGAATGAAATGCTATGTTCATTAGATGCATCAACAATCTTCTTTTTAGGCATTTTAATATGAGTTGAATGCCTAGAGCTAGAAGCCTCATTACTATACATATAAGCATGATGAGAAATAGTATGAGATCTCCTAGCCTGAATTCTCCTAATTCTGTGCTCAGGATAGTTTTCAGGATACAACATGTAACCCTTTCTATCCTAAACCATATGAGCCTTGCCCATAACAAAATTAGAAAACCTGTTCTTAGGGGCATTAAGTTTGATGTTGTTTTGGCTCCCTTGTCGGAAGCCAATGCCATCCTTAATGCCAGAGCGTCTCCCATTATAGAGCATGTTACAAGCAAATGGAAATTTTTCATTTTCTAACTCATGCTCGACAAGTTTAGCATTTAATTTGGCTATGTGATCATTTTGTTCTTCAATCATAGTAATGTGATCATTCATAGTATAAATATTAACATCTCTATATCTAGTGCAAATAATGACATGCTCAACAGTAGATGTAGAAACATTACTAGCATTCAATTCTTCTATCTTAGCAATTAAATTATCATTCTCGGTTCTAAGACAAGAAATTGAATCATTGCAAATGTTAAGCTCTTCAGACAAATTCTCACATTTTTCTACTTCAAGAGCATAAGCATTTTTCAACTTGACAAATTTTTTATTTTCCTTACCGAGCAAGTCCTCTTGCCTTTCCAAGATATCATCCTTCTCGTTAATTGTTTCTATCAATTCATTTACCTTTTTCTTTTGGTCCTTGGTAAGGTTGGTGAAAAGAAAGGTTAAATCATCATTATCATCAATAGAGCTACCCTCATCATCAGATGTAGTATATTTGGGGGTATCTCTAGAATGTACCTTCTTCTTTTTGTCGTCCTTATCCATGAGGCATTTGTGGCCGACATTGGGGAAGAGAAGTCCCTTGTTGACAGTGATGTTGGCGGCGTCCTCGTCGGAGGAGTCGGTGGAGCTCTCGTCGGAGTCCCATTCCCGCCCCATGTGCGCCTCGCCACCCTTCTTCTTGTAGTATCTTTTCTTCTCCATCTTCTTCTTCTTCTCTTTCTTGTCGTCGTCCCTATAACTGTCACTTGTGTATGGACATTTTGCAATAAAGTGACCAGACTTACCAAACTTATAGCACACCCTCTTGAAACGGGGTTTGTAGTCCTTCCCCTTCCTTTGTTTGAGGACTTCTCGAAAGCTCTTAATGATAAGAGCCATCTCCTCGTTGTCGAGCTTGGAGGCATCAATTGGGAGTCTACTTGTTGTAGACTCTTCCTTCTCTTCTGTTGCTTTGAATGCAATGGGCTGCACCCCGGGTGTGGAGGTGGCGCCTTGCTCCAAGTTGACAATGTGTTTGGAGTCTTTGATCATTAGTTCAAAGCTCACAACTTGCCAATTACTTCCTCGGGAGACATCTGTTTATATCTAGGATCTCCACGGATTAGTTGCACTTGAGTGGGATTACGAAAAATAAGAGATCTAAGAATAACCTTGACCATTTCATGGTCATCCCACTTCGTGCTCCCGAGGTTGCACACTTGATTGACCATTGTCTTGAGCCGGTTGTACATTATTGCTTGTGGCTCCTCTCCTTTGTTGAGGACGAACCGACCGAGTTCTCCCTCGATCGTTTTGCGCTTGGTGATTTTGGTCACCTCATCCCCTTCATGCGCTGTTTTGAGGACGTCCCAAATTTCTTTGGCATTTTCAACTCTTGCACCTTGTTGTACTCCTATCGACACAAGGAAGCGAGGAGTATAGAGGTTGCTTGGAAATTAAAATACCTTATTTGGGTGGCCTCATCGAAGTCGTAGTCCTCGTCGCCCACCTGTGGTGCCTGCGCTCCAAACTCAACAATATCCCATATTCTTTCGTGTAGTGAGGTTAGATGATGCCTCATTTTATCACTCCACATACAACAGTGTTCACCATCAAAATATGGTGGTTTGCCTAGGGGTATGGAAAGTAAAGGATCGTGTTTTGGAATGCAAGGATAGCGTAGAGGCATCTTACTATACTTCTTGCTCTCTTGGCGCTTCGAAGATGTAGACTCGGCGCCAAACGTGGAAGGTGATGAAGAGTCGGTCTCGTAGTAGACCACCTTCTTGATTTTCTTTTTCTTCTTGTCACCCTTCCTATGTGACTTGATGGAGCCAGCGGATTCTTCTTTGTGTTTGTCGCCGACCTCCTTTGATGGAGTCCGTTCCTCATTCTTCCTTCCCGAGGCTTTGTGCTTTTCCCTCTTGGTGTGTTCTCTCGACATCATTTCGAGTTGTTAGACTATAATGAAGCACCGGGCTTTGATACCAATTGAAAGTCGCCTAGAGGGGTGAATAGGCAAAACCTGAAATTTACAAACTTAAACACGCACTACACTTGAGGTTATGGTTAGAAATAAATTCGGAGTGGAGAAGATTGTTCCTCTTGCTATGAGTTGCTCAATCAATGCGGATAATCTTGGGAGCAAACTCAAATCAATATGAGCAAGGGAACTTTAGAGAGAGGAGAGGGGAGAAACAAATCAAGTGAAGATCAACATAAATGAACATGGTGATTTGTTTCCCGAGGTTCGGTTCCAAAGAACCTAGTCCCCGTTGAGGAGGCCACAAAGGTCAGGTCTATTTCAACCCCTCTCTCAATCGGTCACTTAGACCGGTTGAGTGCTTCTTCTTAATCACTTGGGTCACTAAGACCCCACAAGGATCACCACACATTTAGGTGTCTCTTGCTTAGCTTTACAAAGTACTTAGAAAAATTAGAGTGAGAAGAAGAGAGTAATCCAAACAACAATAAGAGCAACAAAAGAAACACAAATGCCCCTCTCTCAAGTCTCTAAGCAATTGAGTTGATTTTGTAGCTTGGAGGGGATTGAATGCTTTGATTGTGTCTTTGGAGTGTTTACCTTTGCTCTAGTATTGAATGTGAAGATGTGAAAGCTTAGATGGCTTGTATGGATGTGGTTGGGGGTATTTATAACCTCCTACCACTTCCTAACCGTTGGCTGTGGTTGGGGGTATTTATAACCTCCTACCACTTCCTAACTGTTGGCTGAGTTTGCTGTTGATGGGCACACCGGACAGTCCGGTGGTGCACCTGTGAAAGGGAAATGGGCTTAATCATTTCCTATAATCGATTTTGGTGGTTGACGCCCATCACAAACCACGTGAACTAACTAGTTTTGCGTAGATGTCTTTTATCTCAGGTGCATAAGGTTCAACACAAACCAAGAAAGAAATTCAGTTGAGGACTCAAATAAATTTGGAGTAAAGGACTTGAGAGTATGCTGCAAATGGCGCACCGGATAGTCTCCAGTGTGCATCCGGTGCACTAGGTCGAGCACCACTCGAACAACTCACTCTCGAGAATTTCTAAGGGGCGCTCCGCTATAATTCATCAGACTGTCCGGTGTGCACCGGACATGTCCGGTGAGCCAACAGAGCAACGGTAACCTGTCATCAATGGCCAAATGCAGAAGTGTACAATGCACAGTCAGAAGTCGGAGCAGCAATTCAGAACGCACCAGACATGTCCGGTGTGGCACCGGACTGTCCTATGCAACTACAGGACAAAGGGTGCCAACGGTTGTCTGCTCCAAACCCCAACGGGCGTGTTGACGTGGCATGCATCGGACAGTGAACAATGCATGTCCGATGCACCACCGCACTGTTCGGTGTGCCCATCGACAGCAAACTCAACCAACGGCTAGGAAGTGGTTGGAGGCTATAAATACCCCCAACCTCCTCCTTCAATGGCATCCAAGCATTCTGAACTCCACATTCATTGCAAGAGCAAAGCGAAACATTACAAGACATATTCAAAGCATTCAATCTACTCCAAGCTCCACTACAACACTTATGGCCTTCTATGACGAATATTCGATGACAATAGAATAATTCGTCATTAGATAATCTTGTTTATGACGATTTTCAGAAGATGGCTCAATATAGTGACGCAAATTTAATCTCCGTCATTAAAACCGTCATAACATACTCTAGCATCATGTTTGTGACAATTTTCTATGACAATAATAATATATCGTCATAAGTTTCTTAACACAATAATTATGGCAATATTACATGACAATACTCATATGTCATAAACAGATGATGTTTTTGTTTTTAAAATACTATTATTCACGGTAGCACATATGATTTACCATTTAGGGTAGGTCCCATTGCCACATATGATTTCATATTTAATATGTCAAAAATGTAGCACATAAATATCTCCAACATCTTGCTAACAATAGTATATAAATATATTTTGCATAAAACTGAACTACATTAATTGATAAGTGTTAGAATGTAATTCAATTCCAACGATCCAACAGGATGTTAAAAAATAAAAATCATATGAAAAATGGGGTTCCCAAACTAGCTATAATTAGTTAAAAATTCAGTCAAAACCCTAACCAAACATCGAAGGTCCAGTCCACTCCAGCCGTCCCCCCTGATGCCGGCCTCGACCCCCAATCTTAATCCCCCATCTTTTTATAATTTAGTCCTTTTTAGGTTTTATTTTCACAAATATACCCCTTCTGGTTTCA
Source organism: Zea luxurians (assembly GCA_029449295.1). Lineage (NCBI taxonomy): Eukaryota > Viridiplantae > Streptophyta > Magnoliopsida > Poales > Poaceae > Zea > Zea luxurians. The sequence continues at coordinate 30,729,073 of JAOPSE010000012.1, read as the reverse complement.
TTTCAAAATCTAGACCCTCAGCTCGGCGCCATCGACATTGGCGTCGAGCTAGTACGTCTCTGCGCCAATTACTTTGGCGTGTACAACGTTCTGCGTGGCTCCAACGTGGCGGTGACGTGGCCATAGGTCGGCGCCGTCGATCTTGGTGCCCAGGTCGGCGCCTACTTCGGTGCCATGGATCTTGGCGCCTAGCTCTGTGTCTATAAATAGCGAGCTTCGACCGTCAATTCCTCTTGTACCAAACGACCAATATCAACCAGAAACACATAGGCGACTTGTTCCTGTTTATCAAGGTAATTTCCTCCCTTTTATGGTCTTTTGCTATGTCTGATTATTAGGGTTATGATCAATTTTGATTGTCATATTATTGATTTGTAGGATGTCTAGACGTGGTAAAAGTTCTAAACAAAGGTAAGCGTTGTATTAAATGTAATAACTAATTTTTATGAGTCTTATAATACTTATTGAAATTTAGGAAGGGTCCATTGACCGGAACTGCCTTCGACCCGCTTCCTTTGCCAACTGGTGTTCCAGTGCCTATGTGTTTTTGTGGTGATCCTTGCATGGTTGACAAGTCTGAGGATCATGACACGTATCGACAAAGGTATTGGATGTATGCTAATTATGCATTTGAGCCAACGATTGTTCAGCGCCGGATGAATTTAATGGTGAGAATAAATTTTTAGTATGTTAACAATTTGTAATCTGAGTGTTTGCGTACTAATCATTGCATGTATTGTAGACTCCTCCACCACTCTGTGATTTTGAGCAGTGGATTGACACATAAATCTCACAGAAAGACAAGAAGTGGTTGGAGAATCTTAAGAAGTGGGACGCAGAGGACAAAGAAAGGATAGAGAAAATACGAGAGGAGCTTGCTGCTGAGGAACAACGGGTAGACGAGAAGGAAATGAGGCGTGTTGTTGAATACAGGGAGGAGAAGGAGAAGAAGCTTGAGCGTGCACGTCGCGCAAAGGACGCAATGGAGGAGAACCCTCATGCTTTTCGCAAGGGCAAATGGCCCCGTTGCACTCAGTAGTTTAGGTGCTTATATGCTGTTATGTAGTAATAAACTTCTTATTATGTATTATTTACCAGCGAACAATTTTTTTAGTTATGAACTACTTATTATATATTCAAATTGTGCACTATAAGCAATTGATTAAGACGACTTGAAGCATTTGATAAAGAAAAACAACACATTTAAAGCAATTGATACAAACGAGTTTTCTAGTAGTGCTCCCACATTCCACATTGTGTGGACCCTTCTCCACAGTATCCTCCCATTGTTGTTGTCTGCTGTGGCTGCTGTGGAGACCATGATGGGTTCTAGAACGTAGCGTGGGTAGGTCCTGCAAGTGTTAGATAATTTCTTAGTTCCAACAATATTCTACTATCAATATGTATATAAAGCTGGTCCCAACAGTAGTGAAGTATTTGTACCTAGAGATGGCAATGGGTACCCGCTACTCGAAACCCGGTGGGGTTTTGCTCTATTAGGGTATGGGTTTGGATCAATTTCTCTACCCATGGGGTTGTTAATGGGTTCAAATGGAAACCAAACAGGTACGTGGGCATGGGTTTGTTCTTCCACTACCCATACCCGCAAACCCATGAGTTTTTAAAACCCGCCTTAAAATCAACATTCCTTATAAATATGTCTCATAATATTATTAATGGAATATGTTCTAATTGAAATAAACTTCATGTAACAAATTTTAGGCTAAAATTAGTTATCACTTGTTCCTTTTATGCTAGCTTATTAATGTATTGATTGTCATTTACATGATGAATTATTTTTTATGTTGATGTTAGTGGGTATGGGAAACCCGTTGGGTACCCGAAACCCGCATGAGTATGGGTTTGGGCAAAATTTTATACCCGTCATGGGTATGGGTTTTTAGCGGACGTATTTTTTTCTTCGCAGGTATGGGTTTGGGCAAGTAATACCCAGCGGGTTTTTACCCATTGCCATCTCTATTTGTACCTGTCCCCCCGCCAGAAAACATGCCCGGTGCGTCTCGTCGTAGAACAGGTTGAGGAGGTGGAACTGTGCCATCCTACAAAAAATCGAGTTTGGGTTAGCACAGATACAATATATACTTCATAGAATAGAATAAAAATACATACTAGTAATGAAATAATACACATGTCACACCCGGTTTTGGAAGGTAAACCGAATGCGAACCATGTACGTGCCAGGATCAGAAATTCACGTACACAACGATTACATAAATGACTCATCATAGCACACTGTTTCAAATAACAATAAAGAGTAATTACTAATATTAAATACTAGAGTCATTTACATAATTGTCGAAGTTTCGACCCCAGGGGGGTCCCTGGACCGACGAGTAAATTGTCGCTGCGTGTCCCTGCCCAGATGGGTTGGCGCGGGATGGAACACAAGATGTGGGACAAGCCTTGTATTATCCTGCACCAGGGGTGCCGCTCGTAGTAGGGGTTACAAGCGTGTCGCGTGAGGGAGAGAGAGTGAGAGCTCGTCTGCCGCTTCCCTCGCGCGAACCCCCCTTCAGAGTGGCCCTGGACTCCCCTTTTATAGAGGCAAGGAGAGAGTCCAGGTGTACAACGGGGGGTGTAGCTATGCGCTAACGTGTCCGGCAGTGGAGTGCCTAAGCCCTGTGTACATGCCAACGTGGCCGTTGGGGGAGAGCTTGGGCACTGTACATGTGATGGCGTGGCCGCTGGAGGAGCGCCTGAGTCCTGTAGGAGCACAGCTGGCAGCGCGATGAGGACCCTGCTGACGTCTCCTTGCTGTCGTAAGGGGCTGAGAGCCACCGACGTCATGGCGCACGCAGGGCACCATCATTACCCGTCGCCGGGGTAAGCCAGATGGGACGCCGGTCTTGTTCCTTGTAGCCTGAGCAGGTTAGGAGTAGGGGAATGATGCATCCCCTGTCAGCACGGTCAGTCCGAGCCCAGGGTCGGTCGAGGCGGAGACTTCTCTTGTGGCCGAGGCCGGGGTCGGGCAAGGACGCGATTCCTCCTGAGACCGGGGTCGAGGCCGAGTCCAGGGGTCGGGCGAGGCGGAGACCTCCTCCCGAGGCCGGAGTCTGAGGTCGAGCGAGGCGGAGACCTCCTCTCGAGGCTGGAGTCTGAGGTTGGGCGAGGCGGAGATTCCTGTTGCGCCCGGGGCTTGAGCTTGGTGGTTGATCGTGACCTGTTGTCAGTCGTTGCCGGGGTGGCTGACACGGTAGTCGGAGCGGAGCGAGCGGCGCTGTTTTCCTGTCATATTGGACAGTAAAGAGGAGGGGCGAAGTGACTGCGGTCACTTCGGCCTAGCCAACTAAGGCGCGTGTATCAGGATACGTCGTCAGGCATCCCCCGCATTTAATGCGCCTGCAAAGCGGTCGGTTGGTGAGGCGGTATGGCCAAGGTTGCTTCACAACGAAGCCTGCCCGAGCTGGGCCTCGGGAGAGCCGAGGGGGCGCCTGCTGTCTGAGGAGGCCCTCGGGCGAGGCGTGAATTCGTCTGGGACCACTGTTCCAACCCGAGGCTGGGCTCGGGTAAGATCGCGTCCTTCGGGTAGACGAAGTCTTGGCTTGAACCGCACCCGTCAGTTGGTCTGAGGGTGTTAACCAGCCGCGATTAGGAGCGTTGGGGGTACCCCTAATTATGGTACACGACAGTAGCCCCTGAGCCTCGAAGGGAGTGATGGTACTCGCTTGGAGGCTTTTGCCGTGTTTTCGGTGAGGGGACCGGCCTTTCTCAGTTTTTTGCCTTGTTCTGGTGGGTGCGCGCAAGCGCACCCACTGGGTGTAGCCCCCGAGGCCTCAGAGGAGTGGTTTGACTCCTCTGAGGTCTGAATGCTTTTCGTGGTGCTTTGGCCGGTCTGGTCGTTCCCTCTTGCGGCCCGGCAGTAGCCCGGGTGCGTGGTCGGGTTCCAAGTTATCAGGCTAGTTTGTTGACGCTGTCAACAGTTTTGGCCGTAGCCGGGTGCGAGAGCAGCCCCCGAGCCTCTACACGGAGCGAGAGGATGATCAAGGACTTTCCCGACTTTTATTATACGCCCCTGCGTCGCCTTTCCGCAAGGAGGAGGGGGGAAAGCGCCATGTTGTCCTCGGAGGGCGCCGAACATGGTGTTTCCAGTGAGCTGCTAATGGGTGATCCGAGTGGACGCCCATGCCCCATTCGTTAGGGGTCGGCTGTGGCCCGGAGGCGCGCTCCAAAAGTACCTTCGGGTGATTCGCCGGACCCAGACCCCTTCGACAGGGTCCGAGGGCTCGATGCCTCCCTCCGGTGGGATTCCGTTACAAATCGTTCCCGCCGGTCTCGGAAATGTCCTAGGGTACCTCAGGAGCATAGCCCGAGCCTTGTTTATGTATCAAACGTACCCAGAGTCATCCCTCACTCTGCATGCTCTGGGGCGACTGTCGAACCCTTCCGAGGGGCCTGCCTACGAACCCCTGATCAGTAGTGGGCACGAAGCCCGGGCGCTCTGGGGCGGCTGTCGAACCCTTCCGAGGGGCCAGCCTTCGAACCCCTGATCAGTAGGAGGGCTCGGGGCCCGCTTCCTTCGCCGGGAAGGATCCTTTCCACAACATCCCCTTTCCCGGTCCCTGTGGCAAGAGAGAGAGAGAGGAGGAGGAGGGGATGGATATGAATTTTAAATAAAGTGGCGCACCTTTTTTGACGCGGTCATTATGGCGAAGGCGAAGCGACGCCCGCTTCGCCTGCCAGAGGTGTTGCCTGCTCCGTCGGGGAGTTGATGCGACGGGACGGGTGATTCGCGTGGTGCCCGTTGCGCGTGCGAGCCGTTCGAGGAACGGGGCACGGGCGCGTCGTCTTCACGCCGTGAGGGAGGGCTCTCCCGTCGCTTCAGGAGGGGACACGAGCCTGCAGGCGACTTACCTGCTGCCTCCGTTCGTCTACCGCTGCAGTTACTGCCGTCCCACTTTTGACCATGCCAACCGTCGTGCCTACCCCGCGGCTGATCGACCCGTGGCCGTCGCTTTTAATTGGCACTGTTGGGTCATGCGTAGGGGTACCTCGAGTCGCGATACTGGTCCCGTAGTCGAGGAGGCGCAGCATTGGCGTGAGTGGCGGTGGAGCTTCTTGCACGTTGTAACCGGCGCGCCGGTTACATGACATGCGGGCTTGCTTCCTTTGCGCTGGTCCACCGGATGTGGACGGAGCCGAAGGGGCGCACAGTTGTGGTGCAGTTGGACGCTTGTCGCGTGGCAGTCCACCCTTTCGACCACTGGTTTCTGTGAAGATGGGAGAGTGCTTGTAACCGTGGGACGGTTACATGCCTTGCGTGCGGCGATTTGCCTTCTTCGTGCTTCGGTTCAGCTCGTATGACGTGTGGGTCCCAGCCCCCGTGTCATGGGGGGAGAACCCTGGAGGTTGTCAGTGGGGACTTCGCCCGTGACACTAAGGGGTGCAAGCGAGGTGGTCTGCCTATAAAAGGGGGATCGATCCCCTGAGCAGTGGCCATGCCTTCGTCCTCCCCTCAGGCCTTGCGCCCTTCCGCCTTTTGAGCCCTCGGATGGGGTGCCCCAGCGTCGCCTTGCTCTTGCTGTCGTTGGAGGAGCGCGGCCTCGTGGAGATTGGTACCTTTCAGCCATCGTTTGGCTTCAAGGATTTTGGTCGTGTAGCCCGGCTGCATTCCCTCACCAATGGGCAGTTTGGTGGGGAGAAGCAAGCCGGGCTGCGGCCTCTGCCCCGCCCTCAGCTTCAAGGATCTTCGTCATCCTTGCTGAGGCAGAGGGAGAGCTGAGCCGGGGCCTGCCTCTGAGTAAGCAGCGGCCCGCTCCTTCCCTCAGTGATCTAGGGAGAAGGGCATTCGCCACCTGTGGCGTTCGGCAGCTGCCGCGCGCTTGGTTCCCCGGCACGAGCGGCTCTAGCGCTGCTTCCGGTGTCGCCCCCCACTACCGATCCTTGCTGCGTCGCCGGCTGTTGGGGGGTCGTCCAACACATCGTACGCCGCGAGGGTGGCGTTTGTGTTCTGGGACGGTCCTGTTCTCGTTCTTGTGGCCAGGGCAGGTGGCTGTCGGCGCTGAGGCGGTGGCAGTCGGAGGAGGTTGTCTCTGCCGACGAGACCGCCAACTCCGCCCGCACCCCTAGACCTCCGTCTCTTTGGCTTGAATGGCTGGTTCTCGTCCTTCATGGGCGAGGGCTTTTCCGCCACAGCGTTCGCCCTGAAGCCGTTGCTGCAGCTGTCTTGCCGCCCAAGACGGAGGTCGTTGTCACTGCTATCGGAGCGGTTGCCGGTGAGCCGCTTGGAGTTCGTCATCCCGCGGGCCCCCTGGTATGGAGGTTGTTCATACCTGCGGGAACGGAACCGGAGTCCAGTTTGTAATGGCACCTTGAGCGCTAGTGTATGTTCATTATGGCTATCGAGGCCTGAACATTTGGTATTCGAGAACGAAGCTATGTGTCTTCCTCATTCCGAGCGCTGGGACTTGTCTGTTGGCTGGCCGAACCACTTAACCGAGAGTCGGTCGCCTTTCACGGAAGGTGACGAGTGAGGTGTCCGTATCCCGGAGGCATATGAGTCCCTCGGCTTTGTCGGCCTTGCCGCTCTAGGCTTCCCTTGCTCAGTTTTCGGAACCCTCGGCTGCTCTGCGATGAGCCAGAGCCGGAGGCAGTGGTGTTAGCGCGGACAGACACGGAGTCAGCTCGGAAAGAGACTTCGTCGGCCCGAGAGACGGTGGCTTCCTGGGCCGAAGAAGGTGTGGCAGCAGCTACTGGAGCTTGGCCAAAACATCTGCTGGCGCGGTGCTGGCGTCCTCCCTTAGGTGGAGGTCCTTTTGCCCGGGTCACCGTCGGAGGCCGGGCCTGGTTCCGCCGAGGGTGGAATCAACGCCGAGGGTGCTGCTGCTCCCCCTGCCGATGCCAGAACCTGCAGGAACAGTTTGTCTGTAGCATGCGCATGCTTTTTTGCGGCCGCCGAGGCCTAAACACTTTATCGTCGTGTTTAAAAAGCTGCGTCTTCTCTCCTCTTGTTTCGAGCATCACGACTTGTCTGTCAATAGCAGAAACGTTTATCCGAACGAGAGTTACTTTTCACGGAAGGTGATGAGTGAGGTATCCATATCCCGGAGGCGTAGGAGTCCCTCGGCTCGGTCGGCCTTGCCGCTTACGTGCGCTCTCATTTGGTCGAAGGATTCCATTATTGGGACAGTCGAGAAGGCGCGAAAGTCATTTTCTACCGGAGTGTTAGGACTTGTTTGGTATCAGGATCGCTTATCCGAGCGTGAGTTACTTCTCGCGAAAGGTGATGAGTGAGGTATCCATATCCCGGAGGCGTAGGAGTTCCTTGGCTCGGTCGGCCTTGCCGCTTACGTGTACTCTCGTCGTTCTCAGGATCCCGCTATCAATACGAAAGTCGAAAGCACAAAGGTTGTTTTGGTAGAAAATTTTTCCGAGGAAAATTTTGACACAGAGGGGGTTCCCCCCTTCTAGCCCCCGAGGGAGGGTCGGGCTTTGTTGAGGCAAGGCCGACCCTTCCTTGACGGTTAGACTTTGTGTATGTAAATGAGGCACATGAACGACTTAAAACATCTTAAGGGTAGAAGCGACGTAGCTGTTGGATGTTCCAAGCGTTGCTGTAGACCTCGCCTTGGTCGTTGGCCAGCTTGTATGTTCCGGGCTTCAAGATCTTGGCGATGATGAAGGGCCCTTCCCAGGGAGGAGTGAGCTTGTGGCGCCCTCGGGCGTCCTGTTGCAGGCAAAGCACCAAGTCTCCCACTTGGAAGCCTCGGGCCCGAACGCTTCGGGCGTGGTAGCGCCGCAGCGACTGCTGGTACCGTGCCGAATGTAGTAAGGCGACATCTTGAGCCTCCTTGAGTTGGTCCAGCGCGTCTTCTTGGCTGGTCTGTTTGCTTCGGTCGTTGTACGCCTTGGTCCTCAGGGAGCCACATTCTAAGTCTGTGGGGAGGACGGCCTCGGCCCCATAGACTAGAAAGAACGGCGTAAAACCCGTGGCGTGGCTCGGCGTCGTCCTCAGGCTCCAGACTACCGAGGGTAGCTCTTTCATCCACCGCTTGCCGAACTTGTGGAGGTCATTGTAGATCCTTGGTTTGAGCCCCTGCAGGGTCATACCGTTGGCACGCTCCACCTACCCATTCGTCATGGGATGAGCTACGGCGGCCCAGTCCACACGGATGTGGTGGTCGTCGCAGAAGTCCAGGAACTTTTTTCCGGTGAACTGCGTGCCATTGTCTGTGATGATTGAGTTTGGGACCCCGAACCGATGAATAATGTTGGTGAAGAATGCCACCGCCTGCTCGGACCTGATGCTGTTTAGGGGTCGGACCTCGATCCACTTGGAGAATTTGTCGATAGCGACTAGCAGGTGCGTGAAGCCCCCGGGTGCCTTCTGCAAGGGTCCAACGAGGTCCAGACCCCACACAGCAAATGGCCAGGTGATGGGTATCGTCTGTAAGGCCTGAGCGGGCAGATGCATCTGCTTTGCGTAGAATTGACACCCCCGGCAGGAGCGCACAATCCTAGTGGCGTCGGCCACCGCGGTTGGCCAGTAGAAACCTTGTCGAAAGGCATTCCCCACGAGGGCTCGAGGCGCTGCATGGTGGCCGCAAGCCCCTAGTGTATTTCTTGCAACAGCTCTTGTCCTTGGGCGATAGATATGCATCGTTGAAAGATGCCCGAGGGGTTGCGGTGGTAGAGCTCTTTTTCATCACCTAGCAGGACAAATGACTTGGCGCACCGAGCCAGCCGCCGAGCTTTGGTCTTGTCGATGGGAAGCTCTCCTCGGAGGAGATATTCTAAGTATGGGGCCTGCCAGTTCGGATCTGGCGTGACCCCATTCTGTTCCTCTTCGACGCGCAAGGCCTCTTCCTCGACGTCCGAGGGTGCCTCGGGTGCGGCCGAGGGTACCTCGGGCAAGGCCGAGGGTGCCTCGAGCTGGGCCGAGGGTGCCTTGGGCTAGACCGAGGCTTCCTCAGGCTTGGGCGCGTCGTCGATCTTGACGGATGGTTGATGCAGGTCTCTGGAGAAGACGTCGGGGGGAACTGTCGTTCGCCCCAAGGCTATTTTCGCCAGCTCGTCCGCAGTCTCGTTGTACCGTCGGGCGATGTGGTTGAGCTCCAGCCCGTAGAACTTGTTCTCCAGGCGCCGGACTTCGTCGCAGTAGACTTCCATCCTCCGGTCATGGTAGTGGGAGTTCTTCATGACTTGGTCAATGACAAGCTGCGAGTCGCCTCGAGCGTCGAGGCATCGGACCCCTAGCTCGACGGTGATGCGTAGCCTATTAACCAGTGCTTCGTACTCGGCCACGTTGTTTGACGCCGGAAAATGGAGGCGAATGACGTAGCGGAGATGCTTTCCGAGGGGTGAAACGAAGAGCAGGCCAGCGCCCGCTCCCGTTTTCATGAGTGACCCATCGAAGTACATGGTCCAGAGCTCGGGCAGGATTGGAGCTGTCGGTAACTGGGTGTCGGTCCACTCAGCCAGGAAGTCCACCAAGACCTGAGATTTTATGGCCTTCTGAGGAGCGAATGATAGCGTTTCACCCATAAGCTCCACCGCCCACTTTGCTATCCTACCCGAGGCCTCGCGGCACTGGATGATCTCCCCCAGGGGGAAGGATGACACCACAGTTACCGGATGAGACTCGAAGTAGTGTCGCAACTTTCGTCGTGTCAGGACCACCGCGTAGAGCAGCTTCTGGATCTGTGGGTAGCGAGCTTTGGTCTCGGAAAGTACTTCACTAATGAAGTAGACTGGCCTCTAGACGGGCAGTGCATGCCCTTCTTCTCGTCTCTTGACTACGATCGCGGCGCTGACCACCTGAGTAGTCGCGGCTACGTAGATCAAGAGGGCTTCTCTTGCGGCGGGGGCACCAGGATGGGTATTTTTGTAAGGAGCGCCTTAAGGTTTTCAAGAGCTTCCTTGGCCTCGGGGGTCCAGGTGAAGCACTCGGCCTTCCTTAAGAGGCGGTACAGAGGCAAGCCTTTCTTGCCAAGGCGTGAGATGAAGCGGCTTAGAGCCGCAAGGCATCCCATGACCCTCTGTACTCCTTTCAAATCTTTGATCGGTCCCATGCTGGTGATGGCCACGATTTTCTCCGGGTTGGCCTCGATGCCCCGCTCGGAGACGATGAACCCAAGGAGCATGCCTCGAGGGACTCCGAAGACACACTTCTCGGGATTGAGTTTCACGCCTTTCGCTCTCAGACACTTGAATGTCGTTTCAAGGTCGGAGAGGAGGTCGGAGGCTCTCTTCGTCTTGACAACAATGTCGTCGACATAAGCCTCGACCGTTCTGCCGATGTGTCCTCCAAACACATGGTTCATGCACCTCTAGTAAGTGGCGCCTGCATTCCTCAACCCGAATGGCATTGTGGTGTAACAGTACATGCCAAAAGGTGTGATGAAAGAAGTCGCGAGCTGGTCGAACTCTTTCATCTTGATTTGGTGATAGCCTGAGTAGGCATCGAGGAATGACAGGGTTTCGCACCCAGATGTGGAGTCCACGATTTGATCGATGCGAGGTAGAGGGTAGGGAACTTTCGGATATGCTTTGTTTAGACCAGTGTAGTCTACACACATCCTCCATTTCCCATCCTTCTTCCTTACAAGAACAGGGTTAGCTAACCATTCAGGATGGAATACCTCTTTGATGAACCCTGCCGCGAGTAGCTTGTGGATCTCCTCGCCTATGGCCCTGCGCTTTTCCTCATCGAAATGGCGCAGGGTTTGCTTCACGGGTTGGGCTCTAGCTCTGATATCCAGTGAGTGCTCAGTGACATCCCTCGGTATGCTAGGCATGTCCGAGGGACTCCACGCAAAGACTTCGGCGTTTGCGCGGAGAAAGTCGACGAGCACTGCTTCCTATTTGGGGTCGAGCTCGGAGCCGATCCGAACTTGCTTGCTGGCGTCGTTGCTGGGGTCGAGAGAGACGGACTTGACCGCCTCAACCGGTTCGAAGTTGCCATCGTGCCGCATCGTGTCGGGCGCCTCCTTGGAGAGGCGTCCAAGGTCGGCGATGAGGGCCTCGGACTCGGCGTACTCCATGCACTCCACGTCGCATTCGTACGTGTGGTGGTACGTGGACCCGATAGTGATGATCCCATTCGGGCCCGACATCTTGAGCTTGAGGTAGGTGTAGTTGGGGACGACCATGAACTTGGCGTAGCATGGTCTTCCCAACACCGCATGGTAGGTTCCTCGGAACCCGACGACCTCAAAGGTGAGAGCTTCCCTTCGGAAGTTTGAGGGAGTTCCGAAGCAGACGGGTAAGTCGATCCGTCTGAGGGGTTGGATTCGCTTCCCGGGCGCGATCCCGTGGATGGGTGCCGCACCGGCCCGGACTTCGGATCGATCAACCCCTAAGAGTTCTAGGGTCTCGGCGTAGATGATGTTAAGGCTGTTGCCTCCGTCCATGAGGACCTTGGAGAGCCTAACGTTGCCGATGATCGGATCGACGACGAGCGGGTGCCTTCCCGGGCTCGGCACGAAGTCGGGGTGGTCGCCTTGGTTGAAGGTGATAGGCTTGTCGGACCAGTCTAGGTAGACTGACGCCGCCACCTTCACCAAGCAGACTTCCCGGCGCTCCTGCTTGCGGTGCCGAGTCGAGGCGTTCGCCGCCTGCCCGCCGTAGATCATGAAGCAGTTATGGACTTCCGAGAATCCCTCTTCCTTGCCGCCCTCCTTCTTGTCGTTGTCATGGCCCTTGCCATCCTCCACCGAGGGCCCGGTCTTATGGAAGTGGCGTCGGAGCATGATACATTCTTTGAGAGTGTGCTTGACGGGCCCCTAGTGATAGGGGCACGGCTCTTTGAGCATCTTGTCGAACGCGCCGGCCCCTCCAGGTGGTTTCCGAGGGTTCCTGTGCTCGGCCGCAGCGACGAGATTCGCGTCTGCGGCGTCGCGCTTCGCTCGCGACTTGTTTTTGGCCTTCTTCTTCGTGCCCCGCTAGGCGGACTCCTCAGGGGCGTCTGTCTTTGGCTCGACCTGAGGCTGCTTGTCCTTCCGGAAGATGGCTTCGACTGCCTCTTGACCCGAGGCGAACTTGGTGGCGACGTCCATCAGTTCGCTCGCGCGGGTGGGAGTCTTGTGCCCCAGTTTGCTCACCAGGTCTTGGCAAGTGGTGCCGGCAAGGAAAGCCCTGATGACATCCGAGTCGGTAACATTGGGCAGCTCGGTGCGCTGCTTCGAAAACCGTCGGATGTACTCTCGGAGGGACTCCCCTGGCTGCTGGCGGCAGCTTCGGAGGTCCCACGAGTTCCCAGGGCGCACGTACGTGCCTTGGAAGTTCCCCTCCAAAGCTTTGACCAGATCACCCTAGTCAGAGATCTGCGCAGGAGGCAGATGCTCCAGCCAGGCTCGGGCGGCGTCGGAGAGGAAAAGGGGTAGATTACGGATGATGAGGTCGTCATCATCCGCCCCTCCCAACTGGCAGGCCAGTCGATAGTCCACGAGCCACAGCTCCGGCCTCGTCTCCCCCGAGTACTTGGTGATAGTAGTCGGGGCTCGGAAACGGGCAGGGAACGGTGCTCGTCGTATAGCCCGGCTAGAGACTCGTGGGCCGGGTGGTTCGGGTGAAGGACTGCGGTTCTCCTCGCTGTTGCAGCGTCCCCCACGCCTAGGATGGTAGCCTCGGCGCACCTTCTCGTCGAGGCGGGCTCGATGGTTGAGATGGTGGTGCTCGTTGCCGAGGCGTTCCTGGGCGGTGGGCGCCTCATCCCATGTAGGCTCGGGACAGACCGAGGCTTCCCGAATGCGCTGGGAGGACACCTCGTGATGCTCCGAGGGATCAGCTCGCCTATGGGAGGCGGAGCTTTTGGCTCGTCGAACCGCGGCGCCCTCCAGAAGATTCTTGAGTTCGCCCTGGATGTGTTGTCCCTCGGTGGTGGATGGCTCCGGCATGGCCCGAAGCAGCATTGCCGCTGCAGCTAGGTCCTGGCCGGACCCGCTGACGGCCGGAGGCAGCGCTGCCCTAGCATTGTCGACGATGCGGTGTCGGATGTCTTGGGCCCGGTGACAGGCTTCTCCGGCGAGTGATTGGCCTGCCCACTCCTGTTCGATGTTTTGTCGGAGCTGTACAAGCTGGCCTGCTTCCCCGTCGACCTGGGCCTGCATCTCACGGATTTGCTCGAGCTGTATGTCCTAACCCCCCGCAGGGACTGGGACGACAGCTAGCTCCCGCGGGATGTCAACGCGAGATGAGGGCCTAGGGGGATCGTCAACCTCTGGCATACCGAGGTGGTTGCCTTCGTTGTGATCTCCCAGATCGACGTGGAAGCATTCGCGACTTGGGCCGTAACCATCGTCGTCAAGGTCATGGCCATCGTCAGAACAACCGGAGAGGCAGTGGTCACATGCGGACATGAAGCCCCGCATGGCACCGGGGTCATTGAGGGCAGAGAAATCCCAACCGGAGTCGGGGATGTCCTCTTCCTCAGAACCCGTCGGTCTGAAGATCGATACGGCTGTCAGTCGGTCCCAGGTCGACCACATGTGGTACCCCGGAAGGTTTGGATACGCCTTTACGAAGGCGCTCACCTCAGCGGGGTTGCTAGGTGGATCGAAGCTGAACCGAAAAGGTATGGGATGGAAAACGGACGGTACCTCTTGGTCATTGGACGGTGGTGAAGTCGCGTCGGGGGCGATGCACACCATCATCTCAGGTACGAGGGTAACGCCTAGCAGGTCCTTCGCGAGGGTGCTGGCGTCATCAGTCCGCTTGGGGCTGACACGTCGCGGGGAAGTGACACCCGCCGTCGCCTCAGGTGCGAGGGCAATGTCCGACATGTCCCGCGGGGGAATGCCGGCGTCGTCGACTCGCTCTGGTGCGATAGTCGACAAGGTGCCGCCTCCTGCGTGGCCATGGTTGCCCTGTCTCCGCCTCCTCCGACGAGGAGGGTGGCGGGGACGACCGGAGTGCTCCTCTTCTGCCGCAGGGGGATGCTGTCGTAGAGCTCGCTGCTGCCGGGCGAGTCGAAGACCGTCGTTGTCGTCACGCCGCGGGGGGAGGAGTACCATGTCGTAGCTGCCGTCGAGGGACATGAACTCAAGACTCCCGAAGCGGAGCACCGTCTCGGGCTGGAGAGGTTGCTGAAGACTCCCCATCTAGATCTCAACGGGAAGGTGTTCGTTAACACGCAGCAGGCCCCCTACCTGGCGCGCCAACTGTCAGCGTTTCGACCCCGGGGGGGGTCCCTGGACCGACGAGTAAATTGTCGCTGTGTGTCCCTGCCGAGATGGGTTGGCACGAGATGGAACACAAGATGTGGGACAAGCCTTGTAATATCCTGCACCAGAGGTGCAGCTCGCAGTAGGGGTTACAAGCGCGTCGCGTGAGGGAGAGAGAGAGAGCTCGTCCACCGCTTCCCTCGCGCGAAGCCCCCTTCAGAGTGGCCCTCGACTCCCCTTTTATAGAGGCAAGGAGAGAGTCCAGGTGTACAACGGGGGGCGTAGCTATGCGCTAACGTGTCCGGCAGTGGAGTGCCTAAGCCCTGTGTACATGCCAACGTGGCCGTTGGGGGAGAGCTTGGGCGCTGTACATGTGATGGCGTGGCCACCGGAGGAGCGCCTAAGTCCTATAGGAGCACAGCTGGCAGCGCGGCGAGGACCCAGCTGACGTCTCCTTGCTGTCGTAAGGGGCTGAGAGCCACCGGCGTCATGGCGCACGCGGGGCACCATCATTACCCGTCGCCGGGGTAAGCCAGATGGGACGCCGGTCTTGTTCCTTGTAGCCTGAGCAGGCTAGGAGTAGGGGAATGATGCATCCCCTATCAGCACGGTCAGTCCAAGCCTAGGGTCGGTCGATGTGGAGACTTCTCTTGTGGCCGAGGCCGGGGTCGGGCGAGGACGCGATTCCTCCCAAGACCGGGGTCGAGGCCGAGTCTGGGGGTCGGGCAAGGCGGAGACCTCCTCCCGAGGCCAGAGTCTGAGGTCAGGCAAGGCGGAGACCTCCTCCCGCGGCTGGAGTCTGAGGTCGGGCGAGGCGGAGCTTCCTGTTGCGCCCGGGGCTTGAGCTCGGTGGTTGATCATGACCTGTTATCAGTCGTTGCCGGGGTGGCTGACACGACAGTCGGAGTGGAGCGAGCGGCGCTGTTTTCCTGTCATATCGGACAGTAAAGAGGAGGGGCGAAGTGACTGCGGTCACTTCGGCCTGGCCGACTGAGGCGCGTGTGTCAGGATACGTCGTCAGTCATCCCCTGCATTTAATGCACCTGCGAAGCGGTCAGTTGGTGAGGCGGTATGGCCAAGGTTGCTTCACAACGAAGCCTACCCGAGCTGGGCCTCGGGAGAGTTGAGGGGGCGCCTGCCGTCTGAGGAGGCCCTCGGGCAAGGCGTGAATTCGTTTGGGACCACTGTTCCAACCCGAGGCTGGGCTCGGGTAAGATCGCGTCCTTCGGGTAGACGAAGTCTTGGCTTGAACCGCACCCGTCAGTTAGTCTGAAGGTGTTAACCAGCCGTGATTAGGAGCGTTGGGGGTACCCCTAATTATGGTACCCGACAATAATATAAATCAAAGTGCACAGAATAGAAACGTAGCCAACGTAAATTAACCCACCATAGGCAGCTGACTGGGGGAGGTCGCTAGCCTAATCCTCGAACTCGTCGAAGTCCTAGAACTCCTGGAGATCCACCTCGACGCCTTCTTCTTTACCTGAGCATAGATTGCACCAATGGCAACCTAGTGTTTTGTGAAAGCAAGGGTGAGTACACATCAATGTACTCAATAAATGTCCCGTTTGGCTAAGGTGGACTAGCTTTATGTGGAGTTAAGCTCAAGCAGTTGCTTTTAGTTGGTCAGGTATTTATTATTAGTGGAAGCCAAGTTTTAGTAATAGCCAACCCGTGAACCATTTCCTCATCGAGGAAAAACATTATCATCATTGAGCCAAAACCATAAATCAAACCATTGTATCTCGAACCATCTGTATCTCTAATCAAAGAGGATCCCAAGGCTGCTCATAACCGTGAGCACAACTGATATATCAGTTTCATTCCCTCTACAGAGGTCGCACACTTTACCCACGAGTTGTGATTCCCTTTCTGCTCGGAGAGAGCTACTCTCCATTGACCACTACCTAGGTGACCTGGCAGGGTACCACTACGTAGCTGAAAGGGAAATAGGGTCAAACCTTTTCCTAAATGATTTTGGTGGTTGAATTGCCCAACACAAATAATTGGACTAACTGGTTTGCTCTAGATTATAAGTTCTACAGGTGCCAAAGGTTCAACACAAACCAATAAAAAGTCCAAGAAAGGGTTCAAATAGAAAGGAGCAAAACCAACCGAAGGCTGCCCTGGTCTGGCGCACCGGACTGTCCGGTGTGCCACCAGACAGTGTCCGGTGCACCAGGGAGATCAACTCCGAACTCGCCTGATGAGGACATCACTTCTATACATACAATGAATGGACCGATAACACGATCTCGTGCACGACAGCTAAATCTCCAGGTACGTTCTACCCTAGTCAATTGTGTTTCAGAGCTTACGCTTGGGGCCATGGATGTTTTGATGATTAGGTACCTTGGAGAGGACTAGCAAGAACTTGGGAAAGGCCAAGGTGTTGAGGAGGAGGAGCAAGGGCGTCCACAACAGGAAGGAGATCAAGTCCGAGTCGGCTGCGACTCCATCTCGAGTTCCAGGACCAGTCTGCACTAAAATGGACGCCCAAGATGCATCCGGACTCCGATTGTGACAGACTAGAATTGGTTGGAAAAATAACGAGATTATCTAACCAACCCAACTGGTTCCACCCTAAAATTCATCCGGAGTCAATGGGAATCGGCGAAACAAGTCAGCATTCAGATTCTGTTTTGGTGCTGCGACACCGTCTGTTGGGTCGTTGGGCCGTGTATCGCGTCGGAGCCCATTAGGGGCGAGTCCAGGGGTCACGCACGCCCTAATACTCTATTTATTCAGCAGCCGCTGCCACATTTAGGCTTGGGTTTTGCTTAGATCAATTCTGTCATCGAACAGTATCAACGTCATCGGTTTGTAAGACCCCATCCCGTAATCAATACAATTTTGGTTGCGTTTCTTTCCTGTTCTTGCTTGTGTTCTTGATTGCACTTGCAGGGATAAGCCTTCGTGGCGAGGTCATTCGTGTGTCACGGGTGATAAACAATGAAGCCGTGGTGTAGTGATTGCGAGAAACCGTTCGCTCGGAGCCTTGGATCATCAACGTCGAGATCTCCACTCAATCAAGTTATCATATCTCACGGAAGATCGGGCCGCGTCTACTATCAATTGGTATCAGATTTCCAGGTTGCCCATGAGGTATAATTCTACCTTTAGATTAGTTTTGTTTCGTCCCATAGTCCACAAAAAGCCAAAAAAATTACGATCAGTTTATTCCGACCTAAAACCATCGCCTTAGCCGTTGCACAATTCAGTTTTAGAGTCCGCAGTTCTGAGTTCGTGTTCTAGTTGAGTTTAGTTGCTGGTTTAGATTTGTTTTGGTTCAGTTTGATTCTATCCATCCGCTTCCATCCTACAAAATCGACCCTATCTACAAAACAGATCCTATCTCTAAAACCGACCTTATCCACAAAACAGATCCTATCTCTAAAACCGACCCTATCCACAAAACAAATCCTATCTCTAAAACCAACCCTATCCACAAAATAGATCTTATCTCTACAACCGACCCTATCCACAAAATAAATCCTATCTTTAAAACCGACCCTATCCACAAAACCGAACCCCCCACCCTTCCAACACCTCGCCAGAAACCCTGATTTGGAGTCCAAACTTAAAACAGCCGTAACTTTCGCCTCGGAACTCGAATCGGGCCCATTTTTTTTTCAAATCGCACAGAATTAAATTTTGCATCCGATTCTTTCCGGCTTTGCCAGATTCGCTAATTTTAAAATTCCTAAATTCGGCTTGGAAATAGGACTTCTCATTTTCCAAACATTTATTCCGATTTTAGGGCAAACTTGTAGAAATTTCAGAGGACGCATCATTGCACAAAAAAATCTGAAACTTGGTGTGTTTTCTTCTTATATGCTGCTGCAAAAGAGAAAAATATAAAAAAATATTTGAAAAAAAATCGCAAGAAAAAAAGAAAAAAAAAGAGTAGCACATAAACTGAAACGCCAGTGTTCTGTGCACCTCTATGATTATTTTGCCCCAAGCCTGTTTTCTTGTTGCACCCATATACTTGTACCTCCTTTCTTGTGCCTTGGTCCAACTATTCTATTACATTTTCTAGGCCAGCAACTAGGACGAGTACTTGGAACACTTATTCAGCATTGCTATCTGTTACTGACTTGTGTGCCACATATATATATTTAGTCAGCCTTCCCAGAACTCTAGCTTTCTCTCCAGCAGAACAGGTACTCCTTTGCAATCACACCCACGCTCGTTGGACAGTCACACCGGTCACCGTTTACCACCTGTAGTGCTGGTAAGAACGTTGTAAGAGCGGGGTAAGATGCTTCATAATTTGTATACCACCACCACCCTGAGAGATAGTTGTAGGGTTCACATTGTTTGTTGCCTTTTTGTCTCTGTTTTGTGCTAACAATGACAGGACCAAAGAATCAAATGGACAAGGAGAAGGGGCCTAAGCTTAACGATGATGAAGTGTGTCTCTCAGCTGGAATTGAAGGAGATGATGCGCGCGATGACTGAAGCTTTTAAAAAATACCAGGACTCTGCCTCGACATCCTATGAGCAGCTTGATCGACGAGTTGATGAACTTGTTACACGCATGGACGTACTGGAGGCTCGTCCCCCACCACCAACTCCAGCCCCATCTCACTCTCCTGTGGACGACAACGACGATGACGACGATGTTTATGCATCGCTGCCACAACGCTTCACACGTAATCGACAAGGTATGGGAGGTAATGGTAGACATCGTCATCATAATCCTCAACTAGACCATAATCCATTTGCTAAGATTAAGTTCTCTATTCCACCGTTCATGGGTTCTTATGATGCTGAAGCTTACTTAGACTGGGAGATGACGGTAGAACAAAAATTTAATTCTCATCTTGTTCCTGAGCAGCATAGGGTTAGACAAGCCACTAGTGAATTTAGAGATTTTGCTATCATTTGGTGGAATGAACTAGTTAACACACGTGCTGCACCACAAACATGGAATGCGTTAAAAGAGGAGATGCGAGCTCGCTTTGTTCCTCCTTCTTATAGATGTGATCTTCGAAAAAAATTGCAACGCTTAGATCAGGGAGACATGTCGGTACAGGAATACTACCAAGAGCTTCAGAAAGGTATGCTATGATGTGGGGTAGTTGAGGATCCGGAGGATCAAATGGTTAGGTTTTATGGGGGATTGAGGCGGGAGATTCAGGATATTGTTGATTATAAAGAATATCATTCTATACAACGCTTGTTCCATCTTTCTATGTTGGCAGAAAAAGAATTGCAGGGTCATCAACAACGAAGGAGCAGCACGTTCGCTCCACACCAGCCACCGGTGCCAGCCAAGGCATCATCATCTTCGGGCGTACGGACATTCACATCTTCCACTGTACCTTCGGGTGTTGCAGCAAAACCTGCTACGACCACCTCTTCCACAGGCCGCTCCTCCGACATCAAGTGCCACCGCTGCCAGGGACTTGGTCATATTCAGCGAGATTGCCCCAGCAAACGGGCATACATTGCTACTGGTGATGGTGGGTATGTTAGTGCTTCTGATGTTGAAGATGAAGATACTGTTGGAGCTAACATTGCAGAGAGTTATGATGGTGATGAAGAGGTTCTTGGTACAACAGCGACCGAGACCTATAAGGCCTTGATTGTGCAACGAGCTTTGAGTGCCACGGCTATTGACGACGACAACAGACAACACCACAACCTCTTCAACATGTTCCTCATCGTCAAGGACTGCCGTGTACATACCATCATTGACAGTGGTAGCTGCAATAACTTGGTGAATGTTGAGTTGGTCAAGAAGCTTGGCTTGACCACACGAGAGCATCCCCACCCTTATCACATTCAATGGTTTAACAACAGCGGTAAGTTCAAGGTAACAAAAACAACAAGGGTGCATTTTTCTATTGGCTCTTACCATGACTTTGCTGATTTCGATGTGGTGAGTATGGATGCTTGCTCTCTTTTACTGGGACGTCCTTGGGAGTTTGATACTGATGTTATTCACCATGGTAGATCTAATAAATATACTTTCATGCATAAGGGAAAGAAAATTGTGTTGCTTCCTATGACTCCCACTGAAATTGTCCACTTTGAACATGAGAAAGAGACTAATGCTAAGCAAAAAGGTGTTTTGAACTCTGAAAATCAGCAACCTATTAAGTTAAAAACTCCTACTTTGCTAGCCACTAAATCCGATCTTGATGAGTTACATGCCTCTGTTGGACTTTGCTATGCCTTAGTGTGCAAAAATGTTTTCTATTCCATTGATGATACATCTATTGCTTTGCCATCGGCTATTGCTAACCTTTTGCAAGAGTATATGGATGTGTTTCCCTCTGAGATACCCCCTGGATGACCACCTGAGTTGCCTCCAGATTTTCGGGTTAGTTCCACCTTTAACATTTCAGATTTGAAACCATATATGGGTGACGAAGATGAGATCGAGCCGAGGACGACTCCAATTCAAGAGGAGGAGGATGATGAGGACATCACTTCTATACATACAATGAATGGACCGATAACATGATCTCGTGCACGACAGCTAAATCTCCAGGTACGTTCTACCCTAGTCAATTGTGTTTCAGAGCTTATGCTTGGGGCCATGGATGTTTTGATGATTAGGTACCTTGGAGAGGACCAGCAAGGACTTGGGAAAGGCCAAGGTGTTGAGGAGGAGGAGCAAGGGCGTCCACAATAGGAAGGAGATCAAGTCCGAGTCGGCTGCGACTCCATCTCGAGTTCCAGGACCAGTCTGCACTAAAATGATGCCCAAGATGCATCCAGACTCCGATTGCGACTGACTAGATATGATTGGAAAGATAACGAGATTATCTAACCAACCCAACTGGTTCCACCCTAAAATTCATCCGGAGTCAATGGGAATCGGCAAAACAAGTCAGCGTTCAGATTCTGTTTTGGTGCTGCGACACCGTCTGTTGGGCCGTTGGGCCGTGTATCGCGTCGGAGCCCATTAGGGGCGAGTCCAGGGGTATGCACGCCCTAATACTCTATTTATTCAGCAGCCGCCGCCACATTTAGGCTTGGGTTTTGCTTAGATCAATTCTGTCATCGAACAGTATCGCTGTCATCGGTTTGTAAGACCCCATCCCGTAATCAATACAATTTTGGTTGCGTTTCTTTCCTGTTCTTGCTTGTGTTCTTGATTGCGCTTGCAGGGATAAGCCTTCGTGGCGAGGTCATTCGTGTGTCACGGGTGATAAACAATGAAGCCGTGGTGTAGTGATTGCGAGGAACCGTTCGCTCGGAGCCTTGGATCATCAACGTCGAGATCTCCACTCAATCAAGTTATCATATCTCACGGAAGATCGGGCCGCGTCTACTATCATCGCCACCTTCAGGTTTCTAGAAATGCCACTCCGCTATAATTCACCGGACTGTCCGGTGTAGCACCGGACTGTCCGGTGTGCCAACGGAGTAACGACTAGAGCGCCAACGGTCGACTGCAAAAATGTACAGTAACAGTGAATAGTGCGGACTGCGCGCGCAGAAGTCAGAGCAGGCGCCAGAAGGCGCACCGGACAGTGAACAGTGACTGTCCGGTGCACCCCCGGACTGTCCGGTGGCCCCACTTGTCAGAGCTCCAATGGTCGAACCCTAACGGTTGGGTGACGTGGCTGGCGCACCTGACAGTGTCCGGTGGCGCACCGGACTGTCCGGTGCGCCCGTCGATAGACAGCCTCCCAACGACCACTTTGGTGCTTGGGGCTATAAATACCCCCCAACCACCACACTTCAAGACATCCAAGTTTTCAGCCAACACATTCAATACAAGAGCTAGTGCATTCAATACAAGACACAATTAGATTGAATCAAAGCCTCTCCAAGTCCCAATTCCACTCAAAGCAATTAGTGACTAGAAGAGAGAGTTTTGCCCGTGTTCTTTAAGCTCTTGTGCTTGGATCACTTTTTCTTCTTCCCATTTCTTGTTCCCAAGACATTTGTAATCAAAGCAAGAGACACCAATTGTGTGGTGGTCCTTGTGGGGACTAAGTGTCCTATTTGATTGAGAAGAAAAGCTCACTCGGTCTAGGTGACCGTTTGAGAGAGGGAAAGGGTTGAAAGAGACCCGGTCTTTGTGACCACCTCAACGGGGAGTAGGTTTGCAAGAACCGAACCTCGGTAAAACAAATCAATATGTCATTCGCCTTATTCGCTTGTGATTTGTTTTCGCCCTCTCTTTCGGACTCGATTATATTTCTAACGCTAACCCCGGCTTGTAGTTGTTCTTAAAGTTTATAAATTTCAGATTTGCCTATTCACCCCCTCTAGGCAACTTTCAATTGGTATCGGAGCTCAGTACTTCATTAGAGCCTAACCGCTCGAAGTGATGTCGAGAGATCACGCCAAGAAGGAGATGGTGACCGGCGAGAAGCCCGCTACAAGCCATGGGAAGGCTCCATCGGAGGAGTACGGTAACAAGGTGAAGGGATCCCCTTCACACAACAAGTCACAACGGAGCGGTGAGAAGAAAAAGAAGATGAAGAAAGTGGTCTACTACGAGACCGACTCTTCATCGCCATCCACCTCCGGCTCTGACACGCCGTCCGTCACTTCTAAGCGCCATGAGCGCAAGAAGTTTAGTAACGTCCCCTTACACTACCCTCACATTTCTAAACGTACTCCATTACTTTCCGTCCCATTAGGCAAACCACCGGTTTTTTATGGTGAAGATTATTGTATATGAAGTGATAAAATGAGGCACCATCTAACCTCACTCCACACTAGCATTTGGGATGTTGTTGAGCTTGGAGTACAGGTACCATCCGTAGGGGATGAAGGATATGATTCGGACGAAGTTGCCCAAATCCGGCACTTCAACTCCCAAGCCACTACTATACTCCTCGCCTCTCTAAGTCGAGAGGAGTATAATAAGGTGCAAGGGTTGAAAAGTGCCAAAGAGATTTGGGACATACTCAAGACCGCGCACGAAGGAGATGAGGTGACCAAGATCACCAAGCATGAAACGATCGAGGGGGAGCTTGGTCGATTTATGCTCAACCAAGGAGAAGAGACACAAGCCATGTACAACCGGCTCAAGACCTTGGTGAACCAAGTGCGCAACCTCAGGAGCACCAAATGGGATGACCATGAAATGGTCAAGGTTATTCTAAGATCACTTGTTTTTCTTAACCCTACACAAGTTCAATTAATTCGTGGTGATCCTAGATATAAGCTAATGTCTCCCAAGGAGGTTATAGGAAAGTTTGTGAGCTTTGAGTTGATGATCAAAGGCTCCAAACAAATCATCGAGCGAGGCACCACCTCCACACCCGAGGTGCAACCCGTCGCATTCAAAGCGACAGAGGAGAAGAAACAAGAGTCTACGTCAAGTAGGCTCCCCATCGACGCCTCCAAGCTCGACAATGAGGAGATGGCTTTAATCATCAAAAGCTTTCACCAAATCCTCAAGCAAAGGAAGGGGAGAGACTACAAGCCCCATTCCAAGAAGGTTTGCTACAAGTGTGGTAAGCCCGGTCAATTCATTGCTAAATGTCCATTATCAAGTGATAGTGACAGGGGCGACGACAAGAGGGGGAAGAAGAAGAAGAAGAAGAGATACTACAAGAAGAAGGGCGGCGATGCCCATGTTTGCTAGGAGTGGGACTCCGATGAGAGCTCCACCGACTCCTCCTCCGACGAGGACGCCGCAAACATCGCCGTCAAAAAGGGTCTCCTCTTCCCCAACGTCAGCCACAAGTGCCTCATGGTAAAAGACGGCAAAAAGAAGGTAAAATCTAGAGCCTCCACTAAATATGCAACATCTAGTGATGAGGATAACTCTAGTGATGATGAAGATAATTTGCTTGCCCTTTTTGCCAACCTAAACATGCAACAAAAAGAAAAATTAAATGAATTAATAGGTTCTATTCATGAGAAGGATGAACTCTTGGATAGCCAAGAGGACTTCCTTATTAAGGAAAACCAAAAGCATGTTAAGGTTAAAAATGCTTATGCTCAGGAAGTAGAAAAATGTGAAAAATTAACTAGTGAGCTTAGCACTTGCCATGACACAATCTCCAACCTTAGAAATGAGAATGTTAAATTAATTGCTAAGGTTGAGAAGTTAGATGTTTGTGATGATTCAATTGTTAGTCTTAGAAATGATAATGCTAGTTTGATTACTAAGATTGACAAGTTGAATGCATCACTCTCTAGCCTTAAAATTGAGAATGAAAAATTAATTGCTAAGGCTAAAGATTTAAATGTTTACAATATTTATATTTCCAATCTTAGAGATGAGAATGCTATTTTACATGCTAAGATTGATGAATTAAATGCTTGCAAACCCTCTACATCTACTGTTAGTCATGTCTCTATTTGCACTAGATGTAGAGATGTTAATGTTGATGCTATCCATGATCACATTGCTATGATTAAACAACAAAATGATCATATAGCAAAATTAGATGCTAAAATTGCCGAGCATGAATTAGAGAATGAAAAATTTAAATTTGCTCGTAGTATGCTTTATAGTGGGAGACGCCCTGGCATTAAGGATGGCATTGGCTTCCAACAGGGAGGCAATGTCAAGCTCAATGCCCCTAAAAGATTGTCTAATTTTGTTAAGGGCAAGGCTCCCATGCCTCAGGATAACGAGGGCTATATTTTATATCCTGCTGGTTATCCTGAGGATAAGATTAGGAGAATTCATGCTAAGAAGACTCATTCTGTTTCTCACCATGCTTTTATTTATAAGAATGAGGCTTCTAGCTCTAGGCGTTCTACCCATATTAAAATGCCTAAAAGGAAATCTCCTATTGCATCAAATGAGCCTATTGTTTCATTTAAGACTTTTGATGCTTCATATGTTTTAACTAACAAATCAGGCAAAGTAGTTGCCAAATATGTTGGGGCCAAACACAACAGCTCAAAGACTTGTGTTTGGGTACCCAAGGTGCTTGTTTCTAATGTGAAAGGACCCAAGACCATTTGGGTACATAAGAACAAGGCCTAAACTTGTTTTGCAGGTTTATGCATCCGGGAGCTCAAGTTGGATCATTGATAGCGGGTGCACAAACCACATGACTGGGGAGAAAAAGATGTTCTCCTCCTATGAGAAAAACCATGATCCCCAAAGAGCTATCACATTCGGGGATGGAAATCAAGGTTTGGTCAAAGGACTTGGTAAAATTGCTATATCACCTGACCATTCTATTTCCAATGTTTTTCTTGTAGATTCTTTAGACTATAACTTGCTTTCAGTTTCTCAATTATGCAAAATGGGCTACAACTGTCTTTTTATAGATATAGGTGTTACTGTCTTTAGAAGAAGTGATGATTCAGTAGCATTTAAGGGAGTATTAGAGGTTCAGCTATACTTAGTTGATTTTAATAGAGCAGAACTCGATACTTGCTTAATTGCTAAGACTAATATGGGTTGGCTCTGGCATCGCCGACTAGCCCGTGTTGGGATGAAGAATCTTCACAAGCTTCTAAAGGGAGAACACACTTTGGGACTAACAAATGTTCATTTTGAGAAAGACAGGATCTGTAGCGTATGTCAAGCAAGAAATCAAGTTGGTGTTCATCATCCACACAAGAACATCATGACGACCGACAGGCCACTTGAGCTACTACACATGGACCTATTTGGCCTGATAGCTTACATAAGCATCGACAGGAGTAAGTACTGTCTAGTTATTGTGGATGATTATTCTCGCTTCACTTGGGTGTTCTTCTTGCAGTAAAAATCACAAACCCAAGAGACCTTAAAGGGATTCTTAAGACGAGCTCAAAACGAGTTCAGTTTAAGGATCAAGAAAATAAGAAGCGACAACGGGACGGAGTTCAAGAACTCACAAATAGAAGGCTTTCTTGAGGATGAGGGCATCAAACATGAATTCTCTTCTCCCTACATGCCACAACAAAATGGTGTAGTGGAGAGGAAGAATAGAACTCTACTTGACATGGCGAGGACCATGCTTGATGAGTACAAGACTTCGGACAAGTTTTGGGCGGAAGCAATCAACACCGCTTACTACGCCGTCAACCATCTCTACCTTCACCGAATCCTCAAGAAGACATCCTATGAACTCCTAACCGGTAAAAAGCCCAATGTTTCATATTTTAGAGTCTTTGGTAGCAAATGTTTTATTCTTGTTAAAAGAGGTAGAAAATCTAAATTTGCTCCTAAGGCTGTAGAAGGCTTTTTACTTGGTTATGACTCAAACACAAGGGCATATAGAGTCTTTAACAAGTCCACTGGACTAGTTGAGGTTTCTTGTGACATTGTGTTTGATGAGACTAATGGCTCTCAAGTAGAGCAAGTTGATCTTGATGAGCTAGATGATGAAGAGGCTCTGTGCGTCGCGCTAAGGATCATGTCCATTAGGGATGTGTGTCCTAAGGAGTCCGAAGAGCCTCCACAAGCACAAGATCAACCTTCATCTTCCATGCAAGCATCTCCATCAACCCAAGATGAGGATCAAGCTCAAGATGATGATAATGAGGATCAAGAAGATGAGCCACCTCAAGAGGAGGGAAATGATCAAGGGGGAGATGCCAATGATCAAGACAAGGAAGATGATCAGGGTCCAAGACCGCCACATCCAAGAGTCCACCAAGCAATACAATGAGATCACC
Source organism: Zea luxurians (assembly GCA_029449295.1). NCBI lineage: Eukaryota > Viridiplantae > Streptophyta > Magnoliopsida > Poales > Poaceae > Zea > Zea luxurians. Next base: position 30,702,398 of record JAOPSE010000012.1, on the reverse strand, counting down.
CCGTGAACTCCATCCTTGGCGATATTCATAAGGGGGTAACCACTCTATCTCGTGTTGCTCATTTTTGTGAACATTACTCCTTTGTGTCTTCTATTGAGCCATACAGGGTGGAAGACGCATTAAGGGATTCGGATTGGGTGTTGGCAATGCAAGAGGAACTCAACAACTTCATGAGAAATGAGGTATGGCATTTAGTTCCACGTCCTAACCAAAATGTTGTAGGAACCAAGTGGGTTTTCCGCAACAAGCAAGATGAGCATGGTGTGGTGACAAGGAACAAAGCCCGACTTGTGGCCAAGGGCTATTCACAGGTCGAAGGTTTGGATTTCAGTGAAACCTATGCACCCGTAGCTAGGCTTGAATCAATTCGTATATTACTTGCCTATGCTACTTACCATGGCTTTAAGCTCTATCAAATGGACGTGAAAAGTGCCTTCCTGAATGGACCAATCAAGGAAGAAGTCTATGTTGAGCAACCTCCTGGCTTTGAAGATAGTGAGTACCCTAATCATGTTTATAAACTCTCTAAGGCGCTTTATGGGCTCAAGCAAGCCCCAAGAGCATGGTATGAATGCCTAAGAGATTTCCTTATCGCTAATGGCTTCAAAGTCGAAAAAGTCGATCCTACTCTCTTTACTAAAACAATTGCAAATGATTTGTTTGTATGCCAAATTTATGTTGATGATATCATATTTGGGCCCACTAACAAATCCACTTGTGAAGAGTTTAGTAGGATCATGATTCAAAAGTTCGAGATGTCTATGATGGGGGAGTTGAAGTATTTCTTAGGATTTCAAGTGAAGCGACTCCAAGAGGGCACCTTCATCAGCCAAACTAAGTACATTCAAGACATACTCACCAAGTTTGGAATGAATGATGCCAAGCCCATCAAGACACCCATGGGAACCAATGGGCATCTCGACCTCAACACGGGAGGTAAATCTGTAGATCAAAAGGTATACCGGTCGTTGATAGGATCTTTACTCTATTTATGTGCATCTCGGCCGGATATTATGCTTTCCGTATGCATGTGTGCAAGATTCCAAGCCGATCCTAAGGAAGTTCACCTTAGGGCCGTGAAACGAATCTTGAGATATTTAGTTCATACACCTAAGTTTGGTCTTTGGTACCCCAAGGGATCCACTTTTGATTTAATAGGTTATTCAGATGCTGATTGGGCAGGGTGTAAAATTGATAGAAAGAGCACATCAGGGACTTGTCAGTTCTTGGGAAGATCCCTGGTGTCTTGGGCTTCAAAGAAACAAAATTCTGTAGCTCTTTCTACCGCCGAAGCCGAGTACATTGCCGCAGGCCATTGTTGCGCGCAATTGCTTTGGATGAGGCAAACTCTTAGGGACTATGGTTATAAATTAACCAAAGTTCCTCTCCTATGTGATAATGAGAGTGCAATCCGCATGGCGGATAATCCCGTTGAGCACAGCCGCACTAAGCACATAGTCATTCAGTATCACTTTTTGAGGGATCACCAACAAATGGGGGATATCGAGATTGCATATGTTAGCACCAAAGAGCAATTAGCCGATATCTTTACCAAACCATTAGATGAGAAAACCTTTACCAAACTTAGGCATGAGCTCAACATTCTTGATTCTAGGAATTTTGATTTATACTTTGCACACATAGCTCATTTATATACCTTTGATCACCTCTCTTTCATGTGCTATGACTAATGTGGTTTTCAAGTGTATTTCATGCTAAGTCATAGATTGAAAGGGAAATGCCGTCCTCGGTGAAGACAAGGCTTCCACTCCACTCCATCGTATTATTTACTCTTCGCCGTCACTCCACCTCGCTCTCCAACCTTGGTATAATTCTTCACTCATATATTGTTTGCCAAAGGGGGAGAGAATTTGAAAAGGGCTCTAAAGACTCTGTTTTTGGCGATTAATGCCAAAGGGGGAGAGAGTATTAGCCCAAAGCAAAAGGACCGCACCACCACGCCAACTTCAATTTTTTTGGAAAGTTGTTTTCAATTGGTATTTTCAAATTAATATTCCTCAAAGAAATTATATCTCAATTGGTATATTTCAAAGAAGAGTTTTTCAAAAAAATTGGTATCTAAAATATTTGATCTTCTTTCAATTTGTAAAACCCTCTTGAACACTAAGAGGAGAATTTCATTAAGGGGGAGTTTTGTTTAGTCAAAGGAAAAGCATATGAAACAGGGGGAGAAAATTTCAAATCTTAAAAATGCTTCTCGAAATCTTATTTATATACCTTTGACTATTTGCAAAAATACTTTGAAAAAGAATTTCCAAAACATTTGCAAAAACAAAACAAGTGGTGCAAGCGTGGTTCAAAATGTTAAAATGAAGAAAGCAATCCATGCATATCTTATAAAATGTAAATTGGTTTAATTCCAAACAACCTTTGCACTTACCTTATGCAAACTAGTTCAATTCTGCACTTATATATTTGCTTTGGTTTGTGTTGGCATCAATCACCAAAAAGGGGGAGATTGAAAGGGAAATAGGGTCAAACCTTTTCCTAAATGATTTTGGTGGTTGAATTGCCCAACACAAATAATTGGACTAACTAGTTTGCTCTAGATTATAAGTTCTACAGGTGCCAAAGGTTCAACACAAACCAATAAAAAGTCCAAGAAAGGGTTCAAATAGAAAGGAGCAAAACCAACCGAAGGCTGCCCTGGTCTGGAGCACCGGACTGTCCGGTGTGCCACCAGACAGTGTCCGGTGCACCAGGGAGATCAACTCCGAACTCGCCACCTTCGGGTTTCTGGAAATGCCACTCTGCTATAATTCACCGGACTGTCCGGTGTAGCACCGTACTGTCCGGTGTGCCAGCGGAGTAACGGCTACAGTGCCAACGATCGACTACAAAAATGTACAGTAACATTGAACAGTGCGGACTGCGCGCGCAGAAGTCAGAGCAAGCGCCAGAAGGCGCACCGGACAGTGAACAGTGACCGTCCGGTGCACCACCAGACTGTCCGGTGGCCCCACTTGTCAGAGCTCCAACGGTCGAACCCTAACGGTTGGGTGACGTGGCTGGCGCACCTGATAGTGTCCGGTGGCGCACCAGACTGTCCGGTGCGCCCGTCGACAGACAGCCTCCCAACGACCACTTTTGTGGTTGGGGCTATAAATACCCCCCAACCACCACACTTCAAGGCATCCAAGTTTTCAGCCAACACATTCAATACAAGAGCTAGTGCATTCAATACAAGACACAATTAGATTGAATCAAAGCCTCTCCAAGTCCCAATTCTACTCAAAGCAATTAGTGACTAGAAGAGAGAGTTTTGCCCGTGTTCTTTAAGCTCTTGTGCTTGGATCACTTTTTCTTCTTCCCATTTCTTGTTCCCAAGACATTTTTAATCAAAGCAAGAGACACTAATTGTGTGGTGGTCCTTGTGGGGACTAAGTGTCCCATTTGATTGAGAAGAAAAGCTCACTCGGTCTAGGTGACCGTTTGAGAGAGGGAAAGGGTTGAAAGAGACCCGGTGTCTTTGTGACCACCTCAACGGGGAGTAGGTTTGCAAGAACCGAACCTCGGTAAAACAAATCATTGTGTCATTCGCCTTATTCGCTTGTGATTTGTTTTCGCCCTCTCTTTTGGACTCGATTATATTTCTAACGCTAACCCCGGCTTGTAGTTGTGCTTAACGTTTATAAATTTCAGATTTGCCTATTCACCCCCCTTTAGGCGACTTTCAGTAGCCTTTACAACGACACCCCTGGTGCATAGCTGCTCGTTAGGTTTCGCCAGTCGTACAAATGCAGTACACCTCCCCAAGGTGGGTGACTAACAAAATCAAATCAAATGAACCTCTGCACCCCCTTGGCAGAGCGAGCACTACGCCCCGGCCCCCATTGACGGCCCTCCGACAAAGCCAACTATACCCCCAGGTTCATCTAATTAATCAGCTAAGGGCGTCCCATTCCACCCTCATGGCTGCACTGTTATCCCGGGTGGTCACTCCATGAATAGGTCCTTACGGAGAGGTACTCAGGAAAATGGCCTGAGCCCCCTAGAATATCACAATATCATCATCGGGATAACATCATCGTATCATAAATAATCACATCATGTTCATTGATTAAGTTAAAGCAATAGCATAAAGCTAACCATGATAACCCAAAAGGTAAACAAGGATAAGATAAATAAAGACTAGTCAATCCTTGGGTTTAAATAATGTAATGCAGGACAGTGAATTAAAAATGAATGGGACATAATGGGTCAGAGGACACTTGCCTTCACCAAACAGATGCTCAGGGTTTTCAACTCTGTAGAACTCGAAGAACCTGACCACTTGGTCGCCGAAGCTTGATCGTCGATTCATTGAAGATTGGAGATAGATCACACTCTAATCGCAACGCGAAGCGAAGACAAACAGACACAAGCAAGCAAACACATATATGCATAACAACATTACACCATACAAATACAAACATAATAAAACATGCAAAACGAAATAGAGCACGTTACTACAGTCACGCGAGGAAAAAGAAACATGACGGTCGAGGCTATGGTCGAGAAGTTATCGTGTCTACACTAAATGAGTATTAATCATAACATTTAGTTTGATCTAATTATATTAATCAATATTTATTTAAAATGAAACAAGCTATTGCATATTTTTAATTAGCTGACCACACTAACAATTCTTAGTTAAATAAGTAATTTAAATAACATTAGCGACTCTAAGCGGGACGAATTAGCGGAGCGAGACGAAATACTTAACGCATGAAACAACACGACCGCACGCGACCTAGCGCGCGCACCACGCGTGGCAAGCGCAGACAACATGACGACGGCGAACCCAACACGACAACGTGCAAACGACACGTGGACACGCGCGATATAGCACGCTGACGACACACGAAATAGTGCGCGCGACTAGCACGAACGAGAACGCCACCACGTGCGGAACAGCACGCGCGAGAGGTGAGAAAACTAAATAGGTGACACGTTTATACTAAACAAATGTGAAAGTGCATTCATCCCTTTTGTCAGTTTTGGTGATTTGGATAACAACATATTTAAAAATCTAACGAGTTTGCTAAGTGTTGAACAGGAAATTCAGTATGATGAACATACTTGAATAGTGTATAATGATCAGTGAACAAAGGTTCAACATGAGGTTAAATAACCAATGAGACAATGCAAATGGATATAATATGATCTCTATATTGGTTTGAATATATGGACAAGACCTGAGAAATCACTACATACATATGATCAGAATAGAGGATGAAGTGATTAAGAGGATTGGTCAAGCCAAAGTGAATAAGATATGAGGAATCGTGAATTGGCTTGACCATATTACTATCAGTCTATATATGCTTCTATGAGAATCAAACTAGAGCTTGATTAATCTTAACAGTTATATCTAGAAGACATTCAAGCAAGGTTCACAATATTGAAGAAATGATTCTCTCAAAGGATGTTCAATATGATGTGACTCAAGAATGGCTTGATAGGGTGAAGATAGCAAGGAAAGGGCTTCGAGGAACTAAGCGAAGGTGAAGGCCAAGCGACGGCTTGTGGACCGAGGTACCATGGCTAAGGTGAAGAAGAGAGTACTTGCACTAAGTCGATGAACTAATCAGCTATGAAGAGTTATAACATGTTGATGCATGAGTAAGGTGACTTGAAGCCATGATTTGAACTCATATATGGTGATATGGTACAAGTCACAGGGTTTGATTTGTGTTTGCTTCAAAAGCTGATGCAAAGATGTTTCTGATCCTTATGAAGCAACGCCATGGAGAAATCACACATGAGACACCAATGACTCAAGGAGTTTACTTAATTAATTTTATTTAATTTGAGTATAGGAATCGTCGTACTATAAAGGGGGATGCAAAAAGAAGGTTGGTGTTTGCCAAAGCTCAAACCTCTATATTCAAAAGCTATTTTTGAAAAACAAAAATCTCTTTAACATTCTATGGTAGACCATGGTTAGGTTTGAGAAACCAAGAGTGTTCTTGTTGAAAAGCAGCTGAACTTCTTCAACTGCAGCTGAGCTTTTCAGCTGAGCTGAACTTCAGCTGAGTTGAGCTTCTTCAGCTGCAGCTGAGCTGAACTTCAGCTGAGTTGAGCTTCTTCAGCTGCAGCTGAGCTTTTCAGCTGAGCTGAACTTCAGCTGAGTTGAGCTTCTTCAGCTGCAGCTGAGCTGAACTTCAGCTGTGTTGAACTTTCTCAACTCCAGCTGAACTTCAACTTCAACTGGGGTCCAGGCGGGTTCAACCGGGGTCTAGGGCAAGTTCAACCGGGGTCTAGAGAGGTTCAACCGGGGTCCAGGGAAAGTTTAGCCGGGGTTTTTTCCCCGGACCTCACTGGTCAAAACCGGTTGAACCGGTCCTAGGGGAGGTTCAACCGGTGTCAGGGTCACCTGACCGGTCTGACCTCCTGACTGGCAGACTGACTGCCAGTCTGAACCCCAGGCGGTTGAACCGGCCCTAGGGGCGGTTCAACCGGTGTCAGGACCTGTTTTTGCAGTCTGACCTGCAGTCTGCCAGTCTGATTGGCAGACTGACTATCGGCCTGCCCCAGGCGGTTGAACTGGTCTTAGGGGCAGTTCAACCAGTCTTGGTCAACTTGACCAGTTTGCAGGTCAGTCTGCGCGTCAGTCTGCCAGTCAGACTGGCAGACAGGCTGCCAGGCCTACCAGGGGCGGTTCAACCGGTCTCAGGCAAAAAAATCTGCCCAACGCTAGTTTTGAGCTCCACCTATATATAATCCCTCCTACCTCTCTCCCCACAGAAAAGAGCACGACCCAAACTCCATTTCTAACTTGAAGAACACCACCCACTCTCTCTCACACATCTCTTGCCTCTCCCATTTCAAATCTTTGGAGAGAAATCTTTGAGTGAGCTTGAGAGCTGCGGTTTTTGTGCTTCATCTCTATATCTCTCTCGCTCTTCTTCATTTGAGCTTTGTTACTACATCGAGTTCTTTGTGGATTCATTACTCTTGGAGCTTCTAGCTCCTAGACGACTAGGTGTCTCTTGTGAGTCTCCAAATCTTGTGGAAGACCACAAGAAAGTTTGTATTACCCGCTCGTTTGAGCAAAGATTAGTGTGTGAGCTTGACCTTTGTGGTCGGCAAAGGGAGGATTAGGGTTGAAAGAGACCCGGCTCTTTGTGGGCGCCTCAACGAGGAAGTAGGGCATCTTGGTTGTGTGACCGAACCTAGGGATAAATCTTGTGTCTCTTGTGTTCTTGTTCATTGTGCTTATTCATGTTCTTCGTTCTCTCACCATTCCGTGAAAGATTTGTTTATATCTTTTTGGTGTGTGGATTTTGAGAAGTGCCCTTCTCAGATCTAATACTTTGAACCCTGTGGATCATTTAGAATATCTCATTTCCAAAGTTAACTGGGTGAATTTCGAGATCAATTCAGTTTTACCCAGTTTGCTTCTAGTTTTTGTTGAAAAAGTTTTAACTTGCCTATTCACCCCCCCCCCTCTAGGCAACTTTCAATTGGTATCAGAGCCTAATCCTCGTTCTAACGCTTAATCGCGTGAGGAAAAGATCATGTCAGGGGGACTAAGAAACGAAAGTGCTTCTAAGCTTGAAAAAGTTGAGATTGTCTCGACTTCATCTTTTGGTGCAGATGTTGATCCTAGGGCAATAGATCTTGCCATGAGAATCGCCGAAAGGATGTTCCTCAAAATGAAGGAAGATGAGGCGAAGAACAAAATTGAAGAAGAAAATGGTCGATGGAGACCAAACGACGAATCCACCTCTTCACAAGGTTCATCTTTCAAATCCACTTCTCATATGTGCTTTATTGCTAATGGGAGTGACAGTGAAAGCGAAAGTGAGGATGAGGAGCAAGAAAGTGATAGTGAAGATGAGGATGATCTTTAACAATTCTTCGCTCAGCTAAGCAAGAAACATCGGATGAGCTTGCTCAAACTCATGAAAAGAGCGGAAGAACAAAAAGAAATGCTTCATAAGCAAGAAGACTTCCTCATTAGAAAAATCGAAGACTTAGAGAAGTTGACCAAAGATCATGAGAAGCTGAAGTGCTCTCATGATGATTTGGTCCAAAGGTATGAAGACATTTCAATTGAGCAAATTAAAGTTGTTAATCATTCATCATATATTGCTCAATTAGAAAATAAAAATGCTATGTTCAAGAACACGATAGAAAGACTAAATATTGAAAATCTAGCTTTGCAAGAAAAACATGATATGCTTGTGTGCTCTCATAATAAATTTATGGATTCACATATATATCATGTTAGAAATGTCTCATGAGGTTGTGTTAACTAATTTTAAATCATACCAACCTCACTTATGCACATGTACTCAAACAGAAACTATATTATCATGTACTAACAAATGTTGCTCTCAAGAAAGCCAATCTTCCATTGAGCTAAAACTTTCAGGAACAAGTAATGTTTCCTATGCAAAAGAAAACAATGAGCTCAAGTAAGAAAATGAGAGGCTAAAAAGGAGCTTGATTCAATTGAAGGGAAAGTGTCATGCTCAACCTTCTCAAGATAACCGTGATAATATGGTGAAAAAGCTTGAGAAGGGGACAACGGTAGCATGCACAAAACCCCTTCAAAAGAATATCAAGCTTTCCAAGAAGGACATGAGCAAACATCAAGAGAAGAAAGCCAAAGCTCATGACAAGTGCCTCAACCACGCCTCCACTTGCTCCACACAAGGTAACAAACAAGTCACTCTTCCAAATAAGAGAAGATGCGCTAGAAAGTGTTATCAATGTCATGAGAAGGGACATGAGATTAAGTCATGTCCCTACACAAAGGATAGTGGCTTAACTTTAGAAAGAAAGAGGCTCACTAACCATGTAGCAAACAAGAAGCAAGGCAAGAAGGAGTCTTGCAAAATTAAAAATCAGATTTGCTACACTTGCCAAAGAAAGGGACACCTATGCAAGGATTGTCCCATGAGTGAGTATCCTAAGCCTACCATGTCAATTCATTCATATTCACTTTGGAGACCCAAAAATGACACTTGTGCTAGAAAGGTAAGTAGTTCACCTAAAACTAGCACAAAGGCCATTTGGATGCCTAAGTATTTATTAGCTAACCTTGGTGGACCCATCCAAAAATGGGTACCAAAATGTACTTAATAAGTTTTGCAGGTACCCAGAGATGATATGAAGCTTTGGGGTGCTTGAGCGGTTTAACTCAATTCTTATCTCAAGTTATCAATCTTACATTGTCTATCCTTTAAGATTGACCCAAAGATGAATTGAGTTGTTATATCACTAACTTCATATTCATCTCTAGCAAGAACTTGTGTTGTAGGGAATAAGGATTAACCTTTGTGGGAATCAAGCAAAAGGCCTACAACCAAGTGATATCCAAAGGATGGTAACAATTAATTCTTAAGTGCACATTGCTTTTAGTTGATATATTCCTTTGTGTCTTTTGTAGCCACATAGGAAAAATGAAGCACTTGAGAATGAACTTAAAAGATTTTACCTTGCTTTGGAAAGGATCTAATTATATGGTAGATTGCAAGTTCATATTTTTATATTGTGACAATCTACATGCTTTAAATTGATTGTATGTATCTTGTGGCATATTTCAAGTTAATCATCATATTATTGCCATGACCTAGACATAAAGAGTATTATCCCATGTTCTTAAATGAAAAGAGTGCTAAGTAAGAAATTCAAATTCTTAAAGCACTTACCAAAAGGGAAGTCTCTATATGACTAGAGTTGTGAGACTAATGTTTCTATCCAAGTGTTTATGTAGTCTCACAACATGAGAATGTGTTTCCCAAATGGAGTGTGCCATTCAACATTCAAAGAAGATCGAACCAATACTATGTGATGTATTCATTCTTGTTTAAATTGGTTTTGAGTCTTCTACATTAATCACGCACCATGCTATGAATTAAAGTTGCCCTGTAAACTTAATTAAATAATCATGCTACTTTCATTTTTTTACAATTGATGTTATGCATGATGCTTGTAAGGGTAATTTAGTTCATATCATGAGGTTTCCTTGTTTTAGTAACCTTCTTGTCATTCATATACTAGAGGTTGCTAAATAGGAAACTATTGCTTGTGTTACTAATACAATCTCTTTTAAGATATTTCATGGAAATTCATAAGTAGAGATTGTGCTCTTTCAATGGGTAAAATCACAAGCTTTAAAGGTTAATCTTCACCTAAAAGAAAGATTAGGGATGCTCAAGGCAAAGGTATGGAATAAATTGCTTCAATTGGTAGTTGATCAATAGTAGTTCCCTCCAAGTGGCATTCTTTCAATTGGTAATAATATATTCTATGGAAAGGAATGTCAATATGAAAGTTAAATTCCTTTTGGCTTAAATTTGTAAATTGGTGCATATTATTAATTCACTCATCCATGTGCATTAATTTAAAAGGAATTTAATTTATGCTTGTATGCCCATAAATGATGATTTGCTTGCCATTCATATATAGATATCATCATTCATTAAATACTTCCTTGTACTACTAATACCTCTTTTCAAAGTGTTTTATCGACTAGTTTTAAAAGGAAAAGAGATAACAAAGAAGGAAGTCTCCACAAATGACGAAAAGAAGAATAATAAGGTGACACCACCACAGATAGTAAGATCTGTCAAATTGGTATAAAAAATGGTACATTCTATATGGTGGTAAGTATTCTTAGGCATAAGTTAATTCATTGCAAATTTGTCATTCCTTGACCATGCTATGTAATGTACTCCTCATGAGACTCTTAACTGAATTGAAAGTGCATGTGGTAAGTCATTCAAATACTTGATGCACATATCTAGTGGGAGAACATTATATATCTTGTGTCATAGAGAATAAGTTTCACTTGAGTAAGCTATACTAAGACAATCCAAAATGGTAAATTTGTATCTCATTCATATGGATTGTAATCTTTGTTTTCTAAATAGCTACTCCTGATGCAGTTTAAAATTCCCTTATCGTTAATTCTAAAAGTGCATAAGAATATTTTTGTTAATATTCATCACATACATATGCACTGACATGGATATGATTTTTAAACTGTAAAAGGTACAATTAGTGATCCATACTCTCTAAAATTTGGAAACCCACATTTTGATATCTTAGAAATCTACTTCAATCGATATCCATATGCTTCACATTGAATTGGATCACTAAGTTGTAAATTCCATGCATAACTTGTCTTTATGATATGAATGCTTGTGCGACTAACCTTGATAAGCTAGGTGCACCCAAAGTCAAGGTAGGTTCATCATCAAGAAGGCAACAAAACAATGTATTAATAAAAGGAGAAAAGGCTCCTATTCTTAACTCTAGTTTTTATCTATGTGATTATATATTGACTTGAAACCATGTAAGATGGTTGTCAAGTATATGTGGGTGCCTACACAAAGAGAAAGTCCACAATAAGGATTGTGTGGGTACTCAAGGCTCTTACTACTAATCTCAAAGGACCCAATTCAAATTGGGTACCAAGATATGAAGCTTAAACTTGTTTTGTAGGATCTCTCCTTCAATGGATCAAGTTAGGTGCTCGATAATGAATGTATAAATCATCTTTGGAGATAGTAGCTAGGGTGGTAACAACTGAATCTCAAGTGCATATTATTTTCAAATCTTATCTTATTTGTGACTTGTGTAGCCACTAAGGAAAAAGAAGCACTTGAGGATATACATCAGTTGTTGATTATGAAATAAAGGTATAATTGGAAGATGAATGAATATTATCATATGGTGAACAATCCAAAATTATGTGACATATTCTCTATCTAGTTAATTTGGATTTGTTTCTTCTATATTAGACACTCACCATAATATGGATTAAATCAGCCCTTTAGACTTCATTGAATAACCATGCATATTATCCATGTCATTCAAAATATATTGTCCATGAGGGCTCAAGGGAAATTTAGTCCATATTATGAGGTTTCTCTATTTTAGCAACTCGCTTGCCTTCCACATATAAAGGGTTGCTAAACAAGAAACTAGTGCTTGTGCTACAAATGTCATCTCTTGTGTTGAGTTTATCCATAGAAAATCTATGTTAAGAGATGGTACTTGTTTTAAATTGGATAAATCACAAGCTTAAAGGATACTATTCAACTAAAGTAAGATGAAGTTGATAAGAGGCCAATGTATGAAAACTTCCTCTCCTTCAGTTGTTTTAGTATTCTATCCTTAGTGGGATGTACCATAGTATAGGTTAAATTCTTTGCAATATAAAATGTTCAATAGTGCATATAACTTTGACATCAACTATATGTGTGTACTAATTTAAAGGAATTTAGTCTATCCTTTTGGGTTTCAATAATGATGATTCATTTGCCATGCACATATAAGGATCATCATTTGTGAAACTCTCTCTTGTGTTTTTAATGCTCTCTTTTCTAAGTGTTTCAATAAGGTCCTTCCAAGTTCTTTGAAGATGGATTTAGAATCTACAAATATAAGAGTCTTGGTTCTTTCAATCATTGAGTTTCAATTAACCTCATATCAAGTATGATCGAATCAAGAAAAGATGAATGAAGTTCAAGATCACTTGGTTGGATGAAATCATAATGAGAAAAGAAATCACAGTGAATCAAGAAGGAAGTTGAACTATCCTGTCAACCAAATGATGAAGATGTAGTGACTTATTTATATGATATCCTTCATTATGAGGTTTGAGGTTTATATCAGCATGCTTTACCTTTCAGGAATTCAATTGATATACTTTCAGTCCTTAAACATTCAATTGGTATAATTTTCATCATCTATGTAAAGCATGTTATGTTAAACCAAGATATAGTGCAAACATCTCCTTTAACCTCGTATTGTTGATATGCATAAGTGTACTTTGTGTACTCTTGTATGCACAAATTGAGGGAGAGTTTAGCCTATATCTTGTGAGACTAATGATTTCTTTCAAGTTCATGTTATGTAGTCCACATCTTGGAGAACATCAAATGAGGATGAGTGGTTCCATAGAAATGAAAATGAGTTTCTCTTGAACCTATCAAGAAAATGAGTTTCTCTTGATCTTTTGAAGAGGATAAGTTTCTCTTTGAAATGTCAAGCCTGTCAAAAGCTAAGATGGAAATTCATGTTTATAATGGAGACCATGTGGCATAGAACAAAGGTGTGTCACTCCATGAACTATTGTATTACATTTGTGTATCTAGGCTCTTACATGCTAGTGTGTGCATGTATATGCAATATCTTAAGTCACATCACAAGGTTGCACTTGTGGTGATGATTAAAGAATCTCTAGATATTTGATTAATACCTCTTGTGGTGATATCATAAGTTAGTCTTAAGTCATCTTAGTGAGGTATGAGTTAAACATGCTAACTTCTCAAGAATCTTGGCTTAAAATATTGCATATCATGTCTATTAGTATACCTTTTGATTATGAGTAATTCCTTAAATTGGTACAATTTCACATTTTCATACTTTATTTTTACCAAGGTTCAAATTGTAGAACTTAATCCCCTGGCCTCACAAGTCCAAGTGCATAAGCTAAACAAGTATCCATCACTTGTATGCACACATTTAGGGGGAGAATGGTCTATAATTTGAATCTTTGAGACTAACTTCGTTTTCAAGTCTATTATGTGTGTAGTCTCAAATTAGAAAGGAACCTTCGGGCAAAGACAATCGCTTCCACTACAAATTTGATGGGTATCAAAGATTCTTTGCTCCAATAAATGTATCTTTTATACATTTCATAGGAGAATGAGTTTCTCTTTTATATGCTACTCCAACATCATCTAAAATTGGTAAACATGTACCACATCCTTTTGGATTGCAAATGTCTAAAGTGGCATAGCCTATAAATTCTCCTGTCTAGAACTTAATTGATTAAATAGTGCACATGTTCCTTATGTTGCATGATTATGTTCAGTTAATACTCCTTTTATGCCAATGGTACTTTAAGTTGCAAATAAGTACTCTCAACAAGTATCAATTGAATTCATATATATGTGCGCACTAAAACTTGAGGAGAACTTAGTGTAATATGCAATTAGTGATCTGCTTATCTAACAAATTGTATCAACTCGTGGTTTTCAATTGATATTTTTCATACATGATCACTAGCTATAGAATCCATACTTGTGCAGTTTTCTTGTTGCCTCTTGTTGTGATAAGAAAATACTAGGTGACGTCTAGACTCCAAGTATCAAGTTTCACCTTCGATTTAGTATGACAATCTTCATTTGATATCTTGGACTTATGTCACAACTATACCAACAAGAGCGTGCAAATGAATTCAAAATACAACACAAGTTTGGAACACCCCCCCTAAAAAGATAAAACACAAAGGTACATCACTTCATGTCACTTCTATATTACTTTTTTTGTCATCTAAGGATCCTTTTCATGATAGTGTGTTCACATCTTGCTTAAATCATAATTTCTACCCTTTATATTCTTTGTATCCTTTTTGGAGATTTATGACAAAGGGGGAGAAATTTTGCATTAAAGCTTATCTTTATTTTTGAAAAGGGGAGAAATAATTAACAAAAGGGGGAGAATCATAAGTAAAACATAATATGTGGGAGTTGATAAGTGCATTCTATGTCATGAGCATCACGTTTATTTTATGACACACTGCACCCCATGAATAGTATGGAGTTGATAAGTGCATTCTATGTCATGAGCATCACGTTTATTTTATGACACACTGCACCCCATGAATAGTATGATATAAGTTGTCTCCATACTATGACCCAAATATGTACTTTTGGCATTTGAGTACAAAAGTGTTATTTTCTGAAATGCACATATTTAGGGGGAGGAAATTATATTATAGGATTCAAAATCTTATTTATCAAATCTTATGTAAGCTTTAAATGTGTTGTCATCAATCACCAAAAAGGGGGAGATTGAAAGTGCATTCATCCCTTTTGTGAGTTTTGGTGATTTGGATAACAACACATTTAAAAGTCTAACGAGTTTGCTAAGTGTTGAATAGGAAATTCAGTATGATGAACATACTTGAATAGTGTATAATGATCAGTGAACAAAGGTTCAACATGAGGTTAAATAACCAATGAGACAATGCAAATGGATATAATATGATCTCTATATTGGTTTGAATATATGGACAAGACCTGAGAAATCACTACATACATATGATCAGAATAGAGGATGAAGTGATTAAGAGGATTGGTCAAGCCAAAGTGAATAAGATATGAGGAATCGTGAATTGGCTTGACCATATTACTATCAGTCCATATATGCTTCTATGAGAATCAAACTAGAGCTTGATTAATCTTAACAGTTATATCTAGAAGACATTCAAGCAAGGTTCACAATATTGAAGAAATGATTCTCTCAAAGGATGTTCAATATGATGTGACTCAAGAATGGCTTAATAGGGTGAAGATAGCAAGGAAAGGGCTTCGAGGAACTAAGCGAAGGTGAAGGCCAAGCGACGGCTTGTGGACCGAGGTACCATGGCTAAGGTGAAGAAGAGAGTACTTGCACTAAGTCGATGAACTAATCAGCTATGAAGAGTTATAACATGTTGATGCATGAGTAAGGTGACTTGAAGCCATGATTTGAACTCATATATGGTGATATGGTACAAGTCACAGGGTTTGATTTGTGTTTGCTTCAAAAGCTGATACAAAGATGTTTATGATCCTTATGAAGCAACGCCATGGAGAAATCACACATGAGACACCAATGACTCAAGGAGTTTACTTAATTAATTTTATTCAATTTGAGTATAGGAATCGTCGTACTATAAAGGGGGATCCAAAAAGAATGTTGGTGTTTGCCAAAGCTCAAACCTCTATATTCAAAAGCTATTTTTGATAAACAAAAATCTCTTTAACATTCTATGGTAGACCATGGTTAGGTTTGAGAAACCTAGAGTGTTCTTGTTGAAAAGCAGCTCAACTTCTTCAACTGCAGCTGAGCTTTTCAACTGAGCTGAACTTCAGCTGAGTTGAGCTTCTTCAGCTGCAGCTGAGCTGAACTTCAGCTAAGTTGAGCTTCTTCAGCTGCAGCTTAGCTTTTCAGCTGAGCTGAACTTTAGCTGAGTTGAGCTTCTTCAGCTGCAGCTAAGCTGAACTTCAGCTGTGTTGAACTTTCTCAACTCCAGCTGAACTTCAACTTCAACTGGGGTCCAGGCAGGTTCAACCGGGGTCCAGGGCAAGTTCAACCGGGGTCCAGAGAGGTTCAACCGGGGTCCAGGTGAAAGTTCAGCCGGGGTTTTTTCCCCGGACCTCACTGGTCAAAACCGGTTGAACCGGTCCTAGGGGAGGTTCAACCGGTGTCAGGGTCACCTGACCGGTCTGACCTCCTGACTGGCAGACTGACTGCCAGTCTGAACCCCAGGCGGTTGAACCGGCCCTAGGGGCGGTTCAACCGGTGTCAGGACCTGTTTTTGCAGTCTGAACTGCAGTCTGCCAGTCTGACTGGCAGACTGACTGTCGGCCTGCTCCAGGCGGTTGAACTGGTCTTAGGGGCGGTTCAACCAGTCTTGGTCAACTTGACCGGTCTGTAGGTCAGTCTGCGCGTCAGACTTCCAGTCAGACTGGCAGACAGGCTGCCAGGCCTGCCAGGAGCGGTTCAACCGCCCTAGGGGGCGGTTCAACCGGTCTCAGGCGGAAAAATCTGCCCAACGGCTAGTTTTGAGCTCCACCTATATATACTCCCTCCTACCTCTCTCCCCATAGAAAAGAGCACGACCCAAACTCCATTTCTAACTTGAAGAACACCTCCCACTCTCTCTCACACATCTCTTGCCTCTCCCATTTCAAATCTTTGGAGAGAAATCTTTGAGTGAGCTTGAGAGCTGCGGTTTTTGTGCTTCATCTCTATATCTCTCTCGCTCTTCTTCATTCGAGCTTTGGTACTACATCGAGTTCTTTGTGGATTCATTACTCTTGGAGCTTCTAGCTCCTAGACGACTAGGTGTCTCTTGTGAGTCTCCAAATCTTGTGGAAGACCACAAGAAAGTTTGTATTACCCGCTCGTTTGAGCAAAGATTAGTGTGTGTGCTTGACCTTTGTGGTCGGCAAAGGGAGGATTAGGGTTGAAAGAGACCCGGCTCTTTGTGGGCGCCTCAACGAGGAAGTAGGGCACCTTGGTGGTGTGACCGAACCTCGGGATAAATCTTGTGTCTCTTGTGTTCTTGTTCATTGTGCTTATTCATGTTCTTCGTTCTCTCACCATTCCGTGAAAGATTTGTTTATATCTTTTTGGTGTGTGGATTTTGAGAAGTGCCCTTCTCAGATCTACTACTTTGAACCCTGTGGATCATTTAGAATATCTCATTTCCAAAGTTAACTGGGTGAATTTCGAGATCAATTCAGTTTTACCCAGTTTGCTTCTAGTTTTTGTTGAAAAAGTTTTAACTTGCCTATTCACCCCCTCTCTAGGCAACTTTCAAAATGTTAAATATATATAAAGTAGTTAAGTTAATATTTGCCATGTTAATATTTATTATAAAAGATCAAGTGGAACACTACATATTTAATCTAGTTAGAATATTAATCTAAAAAACATTAGTCGAGCAACATTAAACAAATTATTTAAAATATATGACCTGACGAATTAACGTTATGTAACATAAGTGATTATAAGCAGAAGCAATTTATCATCACGAGCAGACGCCGTGTGATCCACGTGATCGACACGCGAGACATGCGCGAGCAACGCGTGGCGAGACGCGCGACACACGCGAAAGGCACGTGACAACGCGTGTGAACGGCACGCGACAACGCGTGCGAACAGCACATGCAACACTCATGAACGACACGTGACGACGCGCGAGATACAGCACTGTGGTACGCGAAACAACATGCACGACAGCGTGCGACACGCGTGAGTCAATGCGACTACGAGTGCGAACAACACGATGACGCGCGAACGATGTCGCGTGCTAACAACAGCAAACAAATAATTAATTAAAAGTATTTACACTGGTATTAATCAAGTTAATTAACATTTATATTTATAAAAGTGCGAGTTAAAACAGGCTCGTTCTAATTGAATTGTTATTTTAAATAACCAACGACTAAACAATAATTGACTAATTAGCGCAAGCGACAATAACGGAAATAATTAAATAACGTGCGGACAGCACGCGAGACACACATGATCGACAAGAGACGACGCACGCTGCAACACGTCTATACTAACAAGTATTAATTCAAAAACATTTGAGCAAACATAATCATATTAATATGTACCTATAAAAGCGCAAATAAAAACTAGAAATTAGTTTTATTCAAATTGTTATTCTAATAAATATTGTATAACAAATAATTAACTATTTGATTAAAACTTACGTCGTGACAAAATAATGTTACTAATATGAAATTAACGCTGCTATGGAGTTGACACGTCCGAAACGAGTCAAAACAGGTTTGCGACGCATAACGTATTGAATAATTAGCAATTCGCGGCTAATAAATGACGCGACCTACGAATACTACTAAACTGTATCGTTTTTTATATTAAATCAATATTAAATATACATTTAAATTGGCATAATCACAATAACAGGTATTTGCGAATGTGTAATTAAAATTATAAAATTGGTTTGATTGAACTGTTATTTTAAATAACCGACACTAAATAAGTAATTAATTATTTAACATGAACGATGTGGCGAAACAATTCTATTAAAGCGCGTGAATAACGACTCGTGTGAATGACGACACGCATGGACAGCATGTGAATTAGCACGAGCGAAACAGCACGCGCGACGTGCACCACAACACGCAAGTAACGTGCGGACCGGGCAAGCGCGCATGCATGCACAGGCAAATGGACGACGACTACGTGCACGACATGCGCGGAACGATGCGTGAATGACGTGCGATGACATGTGACTTGAGCGCAAGTCAGACATGTTGCACGCGGCGTCGAATCGCACGACAGCGAGGGTGCGACGGAACTGCTAGGGGCCATGCTCGGGCACAGGGTTGCAGGCACGCCACACATAGGTGCGCAGGGCCGCCATGCCACGATCCCGTCGGAGATCGGGTGCCGACTAGCTGCCACGCGCAAGGGAGAAAAGGAGGGGTCGAGAGGACCGCGATGGGCGAGGGATCGAGCACACAGGGCTTCGGCCATGGGAGCATGCCTGTGGGGTTGAGTCACTAGGGTCGCGACCAGGGCGCTCGCGCGCAAGGGCTCGGCCAGGGGTTGGACGGAGCCATGTTGTAGGCTGACCGCGAGGGGCTGGGCCAGCCGTGCGGCAAGAATGAGCGCAGCGAGGGTGTCGTGGCTACGGCTGCGCGACAGGCAACGAGACGAGGAGCTTCGCGCAGGGGTAGACGCTTACGAGTAGATTGTCTACGGGGTAGACAATGACAAGGCACTCACCTCGGATGACGACGAACGTCAAGGCGACAAGGCGAGGCACGAACGCATCACATGGTGAGCTTCGGGCAAGGACGCGGACGTTGGGGACAAGCTCCAAAGGGGCCGACGCAGCGAACGGTGGATCTCCGAAGCAGGAGTGATGGCGCAGCAAGGATGCCTCGGCACGGCGCGTCGATGATGAACGCACACGGCGAGCGTGAGCTCAACGACGCTCCGGCACGCGAGGGCGCGACGGCTCGAGCGGTGGACATGCAGTGCGGCGGCTAACAGTTATGCGGGGAGGTGAGCACGAGAGGGCGCTGGGCTTGCCATGCAAGAATGAGAGAGAGAGAGAGAGAGGATCGCTAGGTGAGGGGAACGTGGGGGTTCAAATGGTGCTCTTGCCGGGCAGTTGCCGAGGAATCATCGCGTCATGACCATGCATGCATAGAGGCTCGCGAGAGAATTGCAGACTCTAACCACCATCGCATGCACATGCAGTACGGGATGGGGAGGGGAAATAGGTGGGTTGACTGGTTTCTCTGCTCGATCTCGTGCATGCACCGCCCGCACAGCAGGGCGGTTGCCGATCAGGGTCGCGAGGGGATGGCCGGGCGCGGCTGGAGCAGGCGTGGCAGCGAGCAGGAGCTGGGCTGCTGAGAGGCTAGGCTGAAAAGGGGAAGGGAGAGAGAAAAAAGAAAAAAAGGTTTTCATTTTATCTTTTTCCTTTTCTTTCTATTTAATTTCAAACTCGAGCACAACTCACAAATCAAAAAGACTGCACATCAAGTTCATTCATCAAATAAAAAATAGATATGCTTCAGCATGAGGTGCAACAATCAAATATCCTCTAGGGTTTTATTTTACTAGGCTCACACCTATATATATATAACAAAATAATTCCCCACCATTAAAAATAGAAAAGAAGGGAAGAAAGAGGGTAACACCTAAATTTGGTGGATATTAGAAACGAAATTTTATACCCCAAATTCAGGGTGTTACAAATCTAACCCCCTTAACAGGAATCTCGCCCCCGAGATTCAAGAAGAAGCTAACAAGAAAACAAGGTTGGTTCATAGGCTGTTCACGACTTTCTTGAGTTGACTTTGAATCTGCAAGCTTAACTTGTGAACTGGTTGCTTTGACCTTCAGATGCTCGAGACCAACTGATGCAATTCTTGAGGATCTCCTAGACCTGTGGGTTAGGACCCACACATGCTCTTGCTGTGCCACTCTGATCTTATTGGTTGATGTTGATCGCATTGTCTTCATTGGGGTTAGCGGCTAACCCCCTTAACAGGAGCATTGATATGCACTTGATGAAGATGCTGCCGACTATGATCTTGATTGATTAAGAGAGGTTGCAGGATGCCAACCAGACAGATGCAAAAGGGAATGGTATAGATAGAAAAGGTAAGATAGAAAATGTAAGCATAGATGGCTTAAAGAGAGAGAAGGGAGAGCACCCAGCTACTTAACTCTATGGCACTCGGCTAGTAAACGGATGCCATTGCGGACCCAGGGACCACAACACACCAACACTCATAAAAAAGAAGGAAATCAGTCATAACACAAAGACAAATAGCACAAGCATACAACAACAAACATCTCGTTGCTATACATAACTTTTAATTAAATAGTGGTCTTTCCTTACCAAGGGGAAACTATTTTAAGGCCATCAAAAGGCAAGGGGAATAATAAGACATACAGAATAGGGGCATGAGCACTATAAAGGATGGAGCTAAAGCAAGGATTGTAACCGAAAGGGGAGAGAATGCAACCAAGGTCAAGATAGGTAAAACACCATTCTCAAATCGAGATGGGAAAGATGATATTTCAAAAGATAGGCATATGATTAGCATCATGGAAAGATCTAGATATTAGGAAGGTAAGGGTGATATCGAGCAAGGGCTATGACTTGCCACGCGACAGAGGAAAAGGGAACAAACAAGAGCGGGATGGGTAAGACATCACTCTTGAAATGAAATGGGAGAGACGACTTTAAAATGCAGGGGCGGGATAAGCATCAAGGTAAAGATCGAGGGACGCCAAGGGTGAGGGTGATAACGGTCAAACACACGAGAAAGGATGTATTTTAGGCAAAACTAGCAGGGTGTCAAAGAAGGGGAGCAGTCAATGATGAAATAGATGAGGCATTATTCTCTTACAGGGATGGAAAAGAGGAGGTTTCAAAGGGTAGGTTCTAGGTAAGCATGAAGGTAAGGGCATAGATATCACGAGGGTTTTAAGGGTAATAATGGACAAGGATGTAGAAGAGGAGGTAAATAAGCATAAGAACAAAGGATATAAGTATCATAAAGGATGGAGTTAAGACATGACCTGCAAATGGAAAAAGAGAGGGCACATCCAAGGGCTAGATGGGTAAATTTCCACTCTCAAATTGAGGTGGAAGAGAGGGGATTTTTAAGAAGTAGGAATAAAGATGAGTATCAAGGCAAGATCGATGGACGACAAGGTGAGGGTGATAGCAAATAAAAACACCTCAAGGGATGGAATTAACATGAAACTTCTAAGGCGACAAGGTGTGAAAAGAAATCAAGGGAGAGATAGGTAACTCGCAACTCTCAAACTGGGTTGAAAGAAAGGGGAGGCTTTTAAAGGATAAGTTCAAGGTGAGCATTTAGGTAGAAAACCTCAATATCGCAAGGGTCAAAGGCGATAACAAACAAGGGGTTTGAGAGAAAAGATGAAGGCATTGAAGAGCCAGTGGTATGAGTACAACAAAGAATGGGGTCACGCCCAGGCTTACACGCGGTAAAGAAGAGTATATTGCCAAGGGTGAGATAAGTAATACATCGCTCTCAAATTGAGATAAGAGATTGGAGATTTTAGATAACGAACATAATGTAATCACAAGGTAGGATAGAGTGGTGGGAAGGGTAAAGGAAATAACAAACAAAAACACAACAAAGGATAGAGTTAAAAACTCGCAGGTAGCAAATAAGAGGCTACGACCAAGGGAAAGTAGGTAAAGTACAATGCTCAGATTGAGATGGAAAAGAGGATATTTTAAAGGCCGGTGTAAGATAAACATCGAGGTAAGATATAGAGGTGGTAAGGATAAATGTGATAATGATGGAAAGCATAATCCATGGAAAGAGTTAAGGCAAGACTCGCAGAGTGACGAAGTGGAGAAAACAATGAAGGATAAGATAAGTGAGGTTCCGGCAAAAGAGTTGAAGTAAAAAAAATCATTACCAAAGGAAGTTACAAGGAATTAACAAGATCACCAAAGATGTGCGAAATAAAATGAATGCTCATGGATCATCGAGAAACAAGGGTGGTCAAGGACATGTAAACTGAAATGTTTTAAATTGACATTGGATATAAAGGAAAGCATATAAAAAGATGAGAGCATGTAAGGTTTCAAGGAGATGAGCATACCAATACCAAGAGACAAGAAGTTGCCGAAAGATAGCGACTTAACAACAGAAGAGGAAAGGGTCTCAAAAGATAGGAAGATCATGGACATATAAACTGAAATGTCTAAGTAGGCAGTAGAAATTTAGAGGCAAGTATTTGAAACAAGAGTATTGAAGAATCTAGGAGTATGAGCATGTCAATATTAAGGGAATAAAGATAGTCAAAGTGTAGCAATTTAATGACAGAGGTGGGAAGAGTCCCAACAGACAAAAGGTTATTGGTCAGGTGGCATCTACAAAGATATCGCAAGCACAAGAGTGAGATCAGACCTGATAGATTGAGAGAAGTATAGACCGTACTAGAATAAAATACTTTTAGCAAGGTGATAATGATATATAGAAGCACAACATAAAATTAGTCGATGTGACTAACATTTTGAAGCAGCATCAACGATAAGGTGAAATAATAGTCAATAAGTCCTTAAAACGGCCATTGCTACTCTAGGCTAGCGGTCCTACAGTCAGCAAGGTTTTGATACCACTTATGTCACACCCGGTTTTGGAAGGTAAACCGAATGCGAATCATGTACGTGCCAGGATCAGAAATTCACGTACACAGTGATTACATAAATGACTCATCATAGCACAATGCTTCGAATAACAATAAAGAGTAATTAATAATATTAAAGACTAGAGTCATTTACATAATATAAATCAAAGTGCACATAATAGAAATGTAGCTAACGTAAATTAACCCACCACAGGCAGCTGACTGGGGGAGGTCGCTAGCCTAATCCTCGAACTCGTCGAAGTCCTAGAACTCCTGGAGATCCGCCTCGACGCCTTCTTCTTTACCTGAGCATAGATTGCACCAAAGGCAACCTGGTGTTTTGTGAAAGCAAGGGTGAGTACACATCAACGTACTCAACAAATGTCCCGTTTGGCTAAGGTGGACTAGCTTTATGTGGAGTTAAGCTCAAGCAGTTGCTTTTAGTTGGTCAGGTATTTATTATTAGTGGAAGCCAAGTTTTAGTAATAGCCAACCCGTGAACCGTTTCCTCATCGAGGAAAAACATTATCATCATCGAGCAAAACCATAAATCAAACCATTGTATCTCGAACCATCTGTATCTCTAATCAAAGAGGATCCCAAGGCCACTCATAACCTTGAGCACGGCTGATATATCAGTTTCATTCCCTCTGCAGAGGTCGCACACTTTACCCACGAGTCGTGATTCCCTTTATGCCCGGAGAGAGCTACTCTCCATTGACCACTACCTAGGTGGCCTGGCAGGGTACCACTACGTAGCCTTTACAAAGACTCCCCTAGTGCATAGCTGCTCGTTAGGTTTCGCTAGTCGTACAAACGCAGTACACCTCCCCAATGTGGGTGACTAACAAAACCAAATCGAATGAACCTCTGCACCCCCCTTGGCAGAGCGAGCACTACGCCTCGGCCCCCATTGACGGCCCTCCGGCAAAGCCAACTATACCCCGATGTTCATCTAATTAATCAGCTAAGGGTGTCCCATTCCACCCTCATGGCTACACTGTTATCCCGGGTGGTCACTCCACGAACATGTCCTTACGGAGAGGTACTTAGGAAAATGGCCTGAGCCCCCTAGAATATCACAATATCATCATCGGGATAACATCATCGTATCATAAATAATCACGTCATGTTCATTGATTAAGTTAAAGCAATAGCATAAACCTAACCATGATAACCCAAAAGATAAACATGGATAAGGTAAATAAAGACTAGTCAATCCTTAGGTATAAATAATGTAATGCGGGACAGTGAATTAAAAATGAATGGGACATAATGGGTCAGAGGACACTTGCCTTCACCAAACAGATGCTCAGGGTCTTCAACTCTATAGAACTCGAAGAACCTGATCACTTGGTCGTCGAAGCTTGATCGTCGATTCCTTGAAGCTTAGAGATAGATCACACTCTAATCGCAACGCGAAGCGAAGACAAACAGACACAAGCAAGCAAACACATATATGCATAACAACATTACACCATACAAATAATACAAACATAATAAAACATGCAAAACGAAATAGAGCGTGTTACTACAGTCACGCGAGGAAAAAGAAACGCGACGGTCGAGGCTACGGTCGAGAAGTTATCGTGTCTACACTAAACGAGTCTTAATCATAACATTTAGTTTGATCTAATTATATTAATCAATATTTATTTAAAATGAAACTAGAGCTATCGCACATTTTTAATTAGCTGACCACACTAACAATTCTTAGTTAAATAAGTAATTTAAATAACATCAGCGACTCTAAGCGGGATGAATTAGCGGAGCAAGACGAAATACATAACGCGTGAAACAACACGACCGCACGCGACCTAGCGCGCGCACCACGCGCGGCAAGCGCAGACAACGTGACGACGTCGAACCCAACACGACAACGTGCAAACGACATGTGGACACGCGCGACATATCACGCTGACGACACACGAAACAGCGCGCGCGACTAGCGCGAACGAGAATGCCACCATGTGCGGAACAACACGCGCGACAGGTGAGAAAACTAAATAGGTGACACGTTTATACGAAACAAATGTTAAATATATATAAAGTAGTTAAGTTAATATTTGCCATGTTAATATTTATTATAAAAGCTCAAGTGGAACACTACACATTTAATCTAGTTAGAATATTAATCTAATAAACATTAGTGATTATAAATAAATTATTTAAAATATATGACCTGACGAATTAACGTTATGTAACATAAGTGATTATAAGCGGAAGCAATTTATCATCATGAGCAGACGCCGCGCGATCCACGTGATCGACACGCGAGACTTGCGCGAGCAACGCGTGGCGAGACGCGCGACACACGCGAAAGGCGCGTGACAACGCGTGTGAACGGCAGGCGACAACACGTGCGAACAGCACGCGCGACACTAATGAACGACACGCGACGACGCGCGCGAAACAGCACTGCGGTACACGAAATGACGTGCACGACAGCGCGCGACACGCGTGAGTCAATGCGACTACGAGTGTGAACAACACGATGACGCCGCGAACGATGCCGTGTGCTAACAACAGCAAACAAATAATTAATTAAAAGTATTTACACCGTTATTAATCAAGTTAATTAACATTTATATTTATAAAAGCGCGAGTTAAAACAGGCTCATTCTAATTGAATTGTTATTTTAAATAACCAACGACTAAACAATAATTGACTAATTAGCGCAAGCGACAATAACAGAAATAATTAAATAACGTGCGGACAGCGCGCAAGACACACATGATCGACAAGAGACGACGCACGCTGCAACACGTCTATACTAACAAGTATTAATTCAAAAACATTCGATCAAACGTAATCATATTAATATGTATCTATAAAAGCGCAAATAAAAACTACAAATTAGTTTTATTCAAATTGTTATTCTAATAAATATTGTACAACAAATAATTAACTATTCGATTAAAACTTACATCATGATAAAATAATGTTACTAATATGAAATAAACGCTGCTATGGAGTTGACACGTCCGAAACGAGTCAAAACAGGTTTGCGACGCATAACGTATTGAATAATTAGCAATTCGCGGCTAATAAATGACGCGACCTACGAATACTACTAAACTGTATCGTTTTTTATATTAAACCAATATTAAATATACATTTAAGTTGGCATAATCACAATAACAGGTATTTGCGAATGTGTAATTAAAATTATAAATTTGGTTTGATTGAACTGTTATTTTAAATAACCGACACTAAATAGGTAATTAATTATTTAACATGAAAGATGTGGCGAAACAATTCTATTAAAGCGTGTGAATAACGACTCGTGTGAATGACGACACGTATGGACAGCATGTGAAGTAGCACGCGCGACGTGCACCACAGCACACAAGTAACGTGCGGGCCAGGCACGCGCGCGTGCACGCACATACAAATGGACAACAACTACACGAACGACATGCGTGGAACGACGCGTGAACGACACGCGACGACATGTGACTTGAGCGCAAGTGAGACATGTTGCGCGCGGCGTCGAATCACACGACAGCGAGGGTGCGACGGGGCTGCTAGGGGCCACGCTCGGGCACGGGGTTGCAGGCACGCCACACATAGGTGCGCAGGGCCGCCATGGTACGATCCCGTCGGAGATCGGGTGCCGACTGGCTGCCGCGTACAAGGGAGAAAAGGAGGGGTCGAGGGGACCGCGGTGGGCGAGGATCGAGCACACAGGGCTTCGGCCATGGGAGCATGCCTGTGGGGCTGAGTCACCAGGGTCGCGACCAGGGCGCTCGCGCGCAAGGCCTCGGCCAGGGGTTGGACGGAGCCATGCTGTGGGCCAACCACGAGGGGCTAGGCCAGCCGCGCGGCATGAACGCGCAAAACGAGGGTGTCGCGGCTGCGGCTGCGCGACAGGCAACCAGATGAGGAGCTTCGCGCAGGGGTAGACGCTTACGAGTAGATTGTCTACAAGGTAGACAATGACAAGGCGCTCACCTCGGATGACGACGAATGTCAAGGCGACAAGGCGAGGCACGAACGCGTCACATGGTGAGCTTCGGGCGAGGACACGGACGTTGGGGACGAGCTCCGAAGGGGCCGGCGCAGCGAACGGTGGATCTCCGAAGCAGGAGTGATGGCGCAGCGAGGATGCCTCGTCACGGCACATCGATGACGAATGCACACGGCGAGCGCGAGCTCGACGACGCTCCGGCACGCGAGGGCGCGATGGCTCGAGCGGTGGACATGCAGTGTGGCGGCTGCAGTTATGCGGGGAGGCGAGCACGAGAGGGCGCTGGGCTTGCCATGCAAAAATGAGAGAGAGAGGATCGCTAGGTGAGGGGAACGTGGGGATTCAAATGGTGCTCTTGCCAGGCAGTTGCCGAGGAATCATTGCATCATGACCATGCATGCATAGAGGCTTGCGAGAGAATTGCAGACTCTAACCACCATCGCATGCACATGCAGCAGGGGATGGGGAGGGGAAATAGGTGGGTTGACTGGTTTCTCTGCTCGATCTTGTGCATGCACCGCACGCACGGCAGAGCGGTTGCCGATCAGGGTCGCGAGGGGATGGCCGGGCACGGCTGGAGCGGGCGTGGCAGCGAGCGGGAGCTGGGCTGCTGAGAGGCTAGGCTGAAAAGGGGAAAGGAGAGAAAAAAAAGAAAAAAGGTTTTCATTTTATCTTTTTCATTTTCTTTCTATTTAATTTCAAACTCGAGCACAACTCACAAATCAAAAAGACTGCACATCAAGTTCATTCATCAAATAAAAAAATATATATGCTTCGGCATGAGGTGCAACAATCAAAACTCCTCTAGGGTTTTATTTTACTAGGCTCACACCTATATATATATAACAATATAATGCCCCACCATTAAAAAATAGAAAAGAAGGGAAGAAAGAGGGTAACACCTGAATTTGGTGGATATTAGAAAGGAAATTTTATACCCCCAAATTCAGGGTGTTACAACACACCCCACTAATCTGCCAACGACAGGTGCGTGAATTGTGACCAAGTCTACCGCACTTGCCATATCGTACTGTTCAGGGTCGGTAAGAAATGGTGTTCTTCTTCCCCGCCTACTACTACCATGTATCTGATCCATAACCATCTTGTGCCTCTTCCTATTTCTGGATCCACGCTTGTTCCAACGACTGCCTGGATCAGCTACATACTTTGGACCATCGTATGGAGGCCACTCTCCCTGGTCACGGTAAGGAATAAACTGGGGACTCCAAGTCAGTACAAGCTTGTCAAGATTAAACTTAGGGGGTATCCTCCTCTCTATGTCAAAGTTGCGAGCATAAGCTGCTGCAATGACATGAGAACATGGAAAGTGGTACTGCCTAGGTGCCCCACAAGTGCATGACAATTCATTAAGGACGACCACATGTTTCCTCGATTCTTGTGATTCACTGTCTGACGTTGTACCGGCTTGGAGGTACACCTCATAAGTCCCTGATTGGAGGTTAAAACAATCAACTGTATGTGTTGTGGCCCTTTCCTTTGCCTTCTCAAGAAAAGCCTTTGGTTTTGGAGCCCATCTCTCTTCATCACTACGCAGTCCCACTGCATGGGCGTGTCTATCATTAAACCAAGCAACAAGCTTGTAGAAAGTAAAGAACACTATAGCAGTCACTGGCATACCACGAATCCCCAACAATAATTTGTTGAATGACTCTGCCATGTTACTACACTGGAACTCATACCTCCATCCACCTAAGTCATGAGCTCTCGTCCATTTCTCCTACTCTGGCATCAATCCGGTCAACCAGTCTCTGCCTTCAGCATTTGTTGCAACTCTGAGCTTCTTTAGCTTTTCCCTAAAAAACTTGTCTTTTAGCTGGCGACATGTCTCCTAGAAAAGCTCAAAGTTATCCTTCACACCATCTTTGCGGAGAAGATTCTCAGCGAGGTGCTGCCTACACCATCTATGGTGCAAAGGAGGGTACCTATCGATCTGCTCACGGACCGCATGGAGTATTCCCTAGTGCCGATCTGATATTACACCAAACTCCCGTCTAGGGCCAACCACATGTACCCGGACCAGTCGCAAAAACCATCCCCAACTGTCTTTGTTCTCTTTATCAACAAGTGTAAATGCCAAGGGAACCAGCTTGTTGTTTGCATCAACGGATATGACAATAAGTAGGGTGCCCTGATATTTGCCAAGAAGAAACGTGCCATTGATGGAAAATACAGGACGACAATGCCTAAAGGACTCGACACACTGAGGAAAGCACCAGAAAGCGCGAAAGAATATTTGCCTCCCATTAATCAATGTATTTGGTTTAGGGATGTACTCATAATGCATGCCTAGATTTGCCACCTTCATTGCATTGAGAAGAACAGGCAGCTTCTCGTACCTAGACTCCCAGTCCCCATACATCATCTTCCAAGCACACTGCTTAGCCCTCCACGCTTTGCCATATGTAATCTTATATCCATCATACACATTCTCCACAATTCTCATGATTGTCCTCACCTTCATATTTGGTTCTGACTGCAATATTCCCATAAGTCGCTTCCCAATAAGGGTAGAAGTCAACTGACGATGCTTCGTCGTTAGCTCATGTTCAGCACAGTTGTGTGGGCCCACAACTTTTGTTATCTTCCACTTCCCGTTGATCTTCTATACCCTTGCACAGACCCTCCATGGACACTGTTCCTTGTCGCATACAACAGTGTAACGACGCTTCTCGTATGAATGAAGAACCCTATACGGCCTCTTACGTAAGACAGCATAATGCTGCAACCACCTCTTCAAGGCATTTAGGTCCTTGAAAATCTAACCCTTTTCGATCATCATGGTAGGACCCACCTCTAGAGCATCTAGCAACTCATCATCCCTCCCTTCTGCAAAGGCTTCATGAGATAAACTCAGATCGCTGAACTCATGAACACTTGGATCCCGGTGCTCTAGAATAATACGCTTCAACATCTCAATATCACTCTCTGTAGGCCCACCAACCGGACGGTCATCATCTGAATCAGCGGCCATAGCAAAGGCATAAGGCTCCTCTTCATTCCTAAACTCATGACTATTGGATGCAATAATTCCATCTCCACAATGGAGATGTGTTCTGATCGTATGATCAACAAGAACATCAGGATTGTCTCCTGCAACACGGACCGAGCAAAGAATAAAATGGAGGCAATGAAAAGAACAAAGTAGGGATTCTTGAAAATGATTATCAGTTGCAAAGAGACTTACTGCAGGGGGTGCCTGCCAAAGGGATACCCCCAGTAGAATCTAGGTAGAGGTCATGAGTGCTACAATCATTTATAGGATCACTTAATGGGATCATATTGGGGGCAGATTGAGCATCAGGCACAATTGGCACGACCTCGGCACCACGATCATAGTTTTCATCTCCAGGGCGAGATGCAACTAACAAACGACGTACCACTACCTCCATGACTTGCTTTTGTGTCTTCATAGCTGATTTAACATAATTATCCCACTCTCGCTGACACTTAATTGGGATGATAAGTCTTTGCACGTTGGGTGGAGGACCTACATTTAGCACCCCATCAACGTCAATGTCGTCAACATCATGCCAACCAATCTTCTCCTTAACCGTAGCAACAACCTCAATAAAGGAAGGTCTATCATCAAATATCACAGCCACACGTTGCATGTCAACGAACTCAGCATTTCGATAACGATCTTGTTCAACGATGCCTCCATGGTATATGCCCAAAAAGATGTCCATCTATTTGAAATACGAATTCAACGTTGAATAACCAATTGTGATGGTTAGTGGATAACCCCGTCCACTATGACTAACTATAAACTATCTAATACCTAATAAATAATTATAAACTAATACAAAATGATAACTAACTAATACCTAACTACAAGATACCACCGCGGTGGAGTAACAATTTACCAATAATAACGAACTATTAACTACTAAGAATTTATCAATGATAATTACAAATAAATAAAGGATGGAGAATGGATTACCTAGCGATGGAGAGCGTTGCCGGGGACGGCCGGGCGGCGAGATCGGCGGGACGGGGCGGCCGGGGCGGATAGGCAGCCGAGCAGCGGGCCGGGGGCGCTGCGGCGGCCTGCGGGAGGGAGGGGCGGGCGGCCGGGCGGGAAGAGGCCGGCGGTCGGGGGCACCGCCGGACGGGGCGGCAGGGGCAGCTGGCGGATGAGCGGCCGGGCTGGGCGGGACGAGCGGCCGGGAGAGGGAGCGGCCGGGCTGGGCGGCCGAGCTGGCGGGACAGGCGGACGAGCGACCGGGGCGGGCGGGGCGGGAGAGGGAGCGACCGGGCTGGGCAGGCAGGAGAGGGAGCGGGCGGGCTAGGCGTCGGGGAGGGAGCGGCTGGCGGCGCGACGACGTGCGGGATGGAGGAGCCGGGGCCACGACGGCGTGCGGGGATGGCGGCGCGCAGGCTATTGGAGCAGGCGGGGGTGACGGTAGTGTAGATGCAAGGAAAATGAATGAAGTGGAGAAGGAGATGGTTACCGGTATCAGACAACTCGGCGTCGAGCTGTGTGCCATGTCAGCTCGCCAAGTTAGCTACGCGCGGCGCCAATTTAATTGGCGCCTACACGTCGACCTCGGCGCCAATTGTGATGGCGCCGAGGTAAGGGTCTATTTTTTGAAATGAAACCTGAAAAGGGTGTATTTGTGAAAATAAAACGCAAAAAGGACTAAATTAAAAAAAAGACGGTCTTAATCCCCATTGACGCCAGTTTGGCCTTCATCTCGATGGCGTGTCGTCGAACTCCTGCTTGGGTCGGCGCTATGAGGCAGAGCAGAATGTCTCAGATGTTGGTAGTTCGAGGGCGGCCTCCTCCTTGCAAGCGAGAGCGCCGACGCTGGGCACGAGCACCATATGTTCGACAAAATGCCACTACGGCAGCAGCTGCGTCAGTTGCCCTATGCCTCTCGGCTGTCGTGTGCCCCACAGGCTCGCGTTTAGCTGCTCCAGCGCAGGTGCGACAACGCCCCCTCTTCGCCTCGGAGCACCGCCAAGCATCGCCTCAAGTGCTTGGTGTCAACTTTATCGTCCTCTACAGCTAGCACCGCATTGACAAGGAGGTCCTATAGAGGTCATGGTGAGCGCAGTGTACCTTCTCCATTTGATTCCTTTGTTCGATAGTAGTGTACCTAAATGATGGCGCCTTGTGCCATTCTGTTTTCCATGCCTCAAAAGCAATATGTCTTCTAGAGAAATTGTATTCGGTTTGGGTGTCCGTGTAAATAATTGTCCTTGGTGGTACCTTCAAATTCGATTATTTCCCTAGCTAGTTTTGCATTCGGTTTAGGTGTCTTTTTCATTAGCAATTTCCTGCAGATTCTGTGCTACTGGAACAATGGGTTTCAAAAGCAATCTGTCTTCTAGAGAAATTGTAGAGCAGCTGATCCACACATCTCGATATTTTCAGATCCGAAATGTTGTTTTCATGGTGATTTTCACTTGAATAGTAGTGGTTGCGTCATTGCGTGGAATTTCTATGTATTCAAAAGAAAGAAAAATTATGACATTTGAATGCAATGATTATGTTTCTTTTGTGATCCCTTGGAGCGTTATTTTCATCCTGATTATGCTGATCAAATTTAACTGTGTTACTTGGTTTTGTTGTTAACTTTATTCTATCTCTACTACTTATTAAGTAAGCAATAGTAGTCTGTCGTTCTGCCCTCTCCCGTTCCGCGCGCAGGAAAAAAAATCAAACCATGGCTGCTCAGGGATTGAACCTTAAATCTATTGAGCAGAATGCCTAGTCTTCCACCCTCTAGCCAACATGACTCATGTTGAATTGTGTACAACTTCAACTAAGACATTTTTTGTGTTTAACCCGCCGTCCACTCTGTATGCTCACTGAGTCTAGAAAAACATTTATAGCTTGGCCCCTGATCTTTCTGGAATTTGGGACGCAGTCCAGGAAATAAAAAAAAATAGGGAAAACGAGTTTAGAAATTGATTTTTAGTTTAAAAATAATTGCAGAAACCCATTTAATTCATGGAAATTTCATATTAAATCAAATGAGTTCATTCCAATTTCTATAATTCTATAATACTATTTTGTCACATAATACCTCTGTTTTGTCATGAAAACAACAATAAAATTGATTTCCTAATTAATCCTATATCAAATACATAGAAACTTTGGAAATTCGTAACTTCCCCATTTTAATTCCAAATTGAATCGTTCCAGTTGTGTTAGTCTCGTATGAATATTTACTACGCAGTAACAACATTGATTATATCATGTTTCATACTTTTTAATTAGATATTTATTTATCCTATGTTAATTGGGTTAATCTATGTCTATTGGATTAATTTATTTTAATATATTAATATAGTATTCTAACTTTATGGTTATACGATGTTTGACTATTAGTCTTGCAAACACACACTTACCTTTTTATTTAAACAAAAAGCGTATGGTGGTACGTGTCCGATGACTAACGATGTATGAGGGAATTTCTTCCGGTATGTGTGAAACGTGCTCTCCAATAATGAGACCATGCAAATCGTGACATATATCGAAGTCTGCATGATACTGATGGTTGCAATGTAGTGGTGAAACAGATAGATTATAATAACAAAATTTATGTATGGCCAGAATCACAAATTGATTATGAAACATTTTCTCATAACGGTATAACACATATTTTGTATATAAGTTATCGTAGTATACTGGTATTATATATTCTCGTTGCAACGCACGGGCATTCAGCTATCATGTATAGAAGTCTGCACGGTACTGTTGGTTGCAATGTAGTGATGAAATAGTTAGATTGAAATAACAAAATTATGTATGGCTAGGATCACAAATTAATTACGAAACATTTTCACATAACAGTATAACACACATTTGTTCATAAGTTATCATGATATTAAATGTTTCTGTTGCAACGCACGGGCACCCACCTATATGTTTTATGTCTACATCTATGACAGGAAACACATCTACTACATCTCTCTCCAAGCTCACTTGCTACCATTGCACAATGCGTAGTAGTAGATAAGTATCACCGAGATTCTTGAATTATATTTTTGGATGGAGGTAATATTATTTAAAGAAGAGCTTTGCATGCTATTTCTTTTGTTTGAATAATGCATTATACTTAAATTCCTTTTTTGCATGTGTGACATTTTTTCTTGGTAATTTTTTTCCATGGATCAGACTTGTGAGTCATTTTCATAAACCAACGCCAAGCATGAATCCATGTTCCTACTTCAAACCCGAACAAACTCCATGAGCAGGAGGCACTCGCGTTGTTGTCGCTCATCGATGACGAGAAGAAGCTTGGCGACTGTCAGTTCGACCTCTAAAAGCAGTCTTACGTGGTCGCATGCGCTGCTGTGTACGACAAGCTCCCGCGAAGCCGCCGCTTGGCGCGGTCCAGCAGCTGCACCGCGTTGTCCATCGTTAAGCAGGGGGCCTCATGGTTGTCGCCAACGTCGACGACTCTCGGGTTGTTCTGGACACCGCATCCGACGACGACGCCATCACGCCGTCCAGCTCATCGTCCACCTGAAGCCCAACCTGCCACGTAAGTCGCTACTGACGGACATGAATTCTTGTGCGCTGGGACGATGGACGTTGCTGACGTTGTGTGAGTGTCCTCGAACATGATGTATGTAGTGGAATAGCGCATCCGGTGGTGCAACGGCCAGGGGTACTACCTCGCGATGAGCCCGGGGTGCACTTCGTTTGGCAACCCAACCAAGAGTCATCGGTACTCGTCATGTCGCGTGCGTTCGACGACTACTATATCGAGGATTGTGGCGTCATCTTGGCGCCGGAGGTGACACAGAGGAGGATCGACAACAGTGACCAGTTCGTCATCCTCGCCACCGTCAGGGTAGCTTTTGTGTCGGCCTGCCTTTAATTCTCTTCGCAAACACATACACACTTACCTTTTTGTTTAAGCAAGAGCATATGGTGGTGCGTGTTTGATGACTAACGATGTACGAGGGAATTTTTCCGGCATGTCTGGAACGTGCTCTCAATGATGAGACCATACAAATCATGGCATATATCGAAGTCTGCATGATACTGATGGTTGCAATGTAGTGGTGAAATAACTAGATTAAAACAAAAATTATGTATGGCTAGGATCACAAATTGATTATGAAACATTTTCTCATAACAATATAACACACATTTTGTATATAAGTTATCGTAGTATACTGGTATTATATATTCCTGTTGCAACGCACGGGCAGCTAGTAAACAAATAACTCAGTAAGATTCATAGATTGGAAAAACATCCATTCTTTTGCTAACAAGTGTCCCACACATTATATTTATTCCTAACATGATCATTGTGATAATACTGAGCATTATTAATTTGTTACACAGAATTAGTGTCTTCTAGAGGTTAGAAAAGTGTTGTCTATATGCATGGAATGGGGGAGCCAATAAACAACTATAATACTTTTGTTGAAGCAATCAGAGTGTTTATAGGATCTCCTTTTCAGCTTTCACCTAGCAGAATTACTGTATCTACTATAAGCATACTTGGAATCACATTCTCGGGGTTGTTGTTAAAAGCTCTATAATTTCTTAGTAGTGACATCTTATAAACTGTATGCTGTCTTGTTGCTAATGGTACACTTATGAATGACCTAATAGATTTTCTGTGTAATAAGCCACACGATGGCTAATACATCATAATCTGTTTGTTCAATTATGCAAATATCTCGATAAATTATGTAGCTGGCCAGATGTATATTCTTTGGATGAACTGTTCTATTCCATCTTATTGTTAGAAACCATATGTAGTGGTTGTCTGGTTGATAAATGATGATGGTGAGAAGAGATCATCCAACCTTGCCTTTTAAGCTACAATAGTGGTTCCTTTACAGAATTGATTTATACCAATTGATCGAGTATCAATTGACCAGAAGAGACACAACAAGGTGATTTATACCAATTGATCGAGTATCAATTGACCGGAAGAGACACAACAAGGTGATTTATACCAACTGTTCTATTCCATCTTATTGTTAGAAACCATATGTAGTTTGTTGTGATCAAGTAAAGTTTTCACAGGGCACAGGCTCTCAATCCTACATTGCAAAGGCATATTCATTGGTAAGAAAATTACCATGTCATACATAAACTTGTTTGTATCTACACACTTGATTGAAGTCAATAAGATAAAAAATGATAGTTACAATTAAAGATGATAGTTTATTTTCTGATTGAGCACTTCTTCCAATATAGACTATCCATTCAAGTTTTTGCATGCTCCTGCTAACTGTTCATGTCCGCGCTTGCAAATAAGTACTATTGTGATGTTATAAAAAAATGTACTATGCTAATATCCATGTATAGCTACAGATTGAATGCTTTCGAATGCATCTACTACCTGATGTTTACTTATATGGACTGCTCTTGATTAAATATGTTTTAGCTGCACCATATACTTGATTACTATCATAGCAGTAATGCTTATAATACATATAGTCTTACATCTCAGGTATTGTGTACGCTTTGGCCAACAGATCCTCTTGCATATATGTATTAAGTCTATAGTTAATATCTCATACATCAAATGCTTTTAAAATTCATTTTTGTACAACTGACCTTGTAGTCTTATACTACATGCTTCACCAATAAAATGTGCAACTTGTGCTAATTGTTTCTTGCTGACAATAATATATTCACATCATGCCAGAGGCAAGAAAAAATAAAGAAGTTGAACCTAGTGCGATTGATCTTTCTAAGGAGATACAAAATTGTAATACACTAAGTTGATCTCTATATGCAAGGTTGATACAGAATCAATGGCGACCATTCAAAGT